>CM060950.1:116436305-116576305 GCA_030765055.1 Mantis religiosa
CCCCTAGTAGATTTCCCATAAACTTCATCTCTGCATTCTCAAGTTTCGTTTTATCGTTTTTCTTCAAAATTCATGTTTTGCTACTATAAAGTGACATTAGTTTGACACGGTATTGTATAGTCTGAGTTTGAGTTAAATGTTCATAGATTTTTTTAAATACCTATTAACACATCCGTTTATTGAACTATGATTACTACCTTAGTATCCAGATCTTCATTTACACTAAAACTTAGTAACTGAAGTCCCAGATATTTAGAACTAACTGCTTCATTCTATATAACTCTGTTACCTGACCTAGATTTACAATGCTACTATTCCATTGTGTTTTTCTTCTATCACCATCACTTTTGTGTTATTAATTAAAAATTTGATATTGAAATCCTCTAGAAATTTAATATAACAAAATCAAAATGTAGTAAAAATTTAATTTTTGTACATTTTCTTGCAGAGGATATTCTGAGTTGGCCAAAAGTATCTAATCATCAGCAAATAATAAGAGTACCTTTGACTCAGTTGATCTTAATTTAATACATTTCGAAATTAGTAATTGCAATTCCTGGATGATAATGATGATGCTGCTGCTGATGATGATAGTAATAATGGAGAAAATCCACTTCCTTCTGACACCTTAATTATCTTTAAAAATGTAAACTTCTTTGAACTTAACCTGGCAGTTATACTATCACGGTGGTATCTACTAACTGCCGTAGAGAAATTGAGTGAGAATCCAACAGTTCCATCACCTTTGTCGTTTGCCAACTGAGTAGAGAAAAAAATGGAACATGCTAGCACAGCCCCTAATGTCCCATTTGCTGTGCGAACTATATGTTTCCAGGCCGATTGATTTCCAAATTTCTAGAAGAGTCGACATCGACAGTGCTTCATTGCTTCGAATCCAGAAATGTTGGCTTCCAAAATATTTCATCTGTATCCGGCTATTATAAAAAGAAAGCATCAAAGCCAGTTTACGGTTCACATCAGTTCAATAGCGAGTTCCGATGAGTTCAGCAGCGAGCATCGGAGTTGTTGCAAATCTGTTTGTGCAGTTAAACGTCGTTATTGGTCTGCATCGAGAAGTTCGAGCAGTGCAAGTTTGTGCATCCAAAAAAAGACACCGATAACATTAGAATGATTGACCTGCTTGCTCTGTGTAATTTTAAAAAGTGAAAGTATTTGTCAGTTAGCATTGGGCTAACGATTCTGGTGATAAATACAGCAAGTTTGGTACAACTTCGTTTTGTTAATTTTATCATACTATATTGATTTAATATCACTAATCAAATTGAGAGGGAGATGACACTAATTTATTATTTTCCAAAGTTTCTGTTTATCTACTTTAGAATATGCTTTCCCATAAGATAGAAACAGTATAATAGTTTTATTACATTTTATTCTCTTCCTTTTACCATCAATTTATTTATTAAAAAGATTGCACTATGAATTATCTATTCTTCCTGTATTCGCATACCTATTTGCTTCTGTGGGAATACCTCAGCTATTGGCTGTGGTTTTGATTCAATTATTGATGTGCATATTTTATATGTTGAATTTAATAGCAATTTACCCCGTAGTTAGTGCAATTCTTCTGTTTCCGTTTTACTTTTGCTATTTTCAATAAATTATTTTGGCACTGCTTCACATAATATTTAATAACTGTATTTTTTCCGATTTAGACTAGAATATTTTATTAATTCAGCATTTACATTATCTAAAAACCTACATATCTTATTGCTTGGTACTTTTCCCTGTGGTCCTTTATAACATATTTCGCATTTGTCCTCGGTTATATCCTCAAAATCAGTTTTAACCATTCACATCTTCTCTCAATAACTTGTTTCCTTTAGGTTGTACAGGAACATATAGATAATATTGTCATCTGACTCACCATTCCGGGTATTTTCCTTAACACTTTTCCTATTACTGTTCTACAGAAGCGGCTTATTGGCCCTCGGACAATTCCCACTCTGGAAGACCAGGTTTACTTTCTGGTTGTCCAACACTTAGCCTTTGGAGGGTACCCACCGCAAGGTAGTGGTTTCTACTGCATTTCAATCCCTTAGTAGTAAGTTGCTTCCTGCACCAACCGCGCCGTTTCGAAGACTGTCTCCATCGCCTAATTGCCGTTAAAGTCATTGTTCTACCCCTTGATAAGTGTGCAACACTTTAGCGAAAGTTAGAGCTTCAATGAGTGATCTTGTTGTCAATTATCTCGTCTGCTTCTGATAACTATTTACTATATATTCAGAACATTAAGCATACAGGTTACATAAAATGTTAATGACTTATGTCAAACTGCATTTAAGATACTCGTTTTATTCATAATTAATCAACTTTAAATTGTAATATAAAATACTACATGGACTATATAGTTCATCGTATTATACTTTAATGTTACATGTTATTGACGTTTACAACTATTTGAATATAAATAACAGAGAACATGTAATTTCAGTTGAACTAGTTCATGTTTTGTAGCTAGTAAACAACAAACTTCAATTACGTAGTTTCTGAGACAAACCAGACAATTTCAGTATAGTAAGATGTAAATGTAGTCCAAGGAGCATTTCGAATAGTAAAATCTTGAAAAGAAGGAATTCCCAAACACACATTTAAATTTCAGCGTAGCACTTTATGTAAATGGCAAAGGACCAATTAAAAAGCCATGTGAGACTTTAACATTGTTGACATTAAGAACCCAATTATATATTACAAAAGTGCACGTTAAAAGTGTAATAAAATGAAAAAATGTAAATGTTCTTCTTTTCTTCCTTATTATACCAAATTTTGCCAAAATATTGCTTTAATAGTTAATAGTAGTATATTTGTATTTTAAAAAGTGGAACAAAAAGGATTACCATCTTAACTCGTCGAGTGTAATTCCCAAGTTCAAGGTGTTCTATTTGGTGCCTGACAACCACATGTACTTCCAGATATCACCTATAACTTCAAATAGAATTAGTGATTCGGTGTCCACTACTCCTCACCACACGCATAAAACATATACTTTTATCAAGAGTAATTAATCAACTAGCTGTGCTTTTATTCTCTATATGAACCTGTAGCATTATTGAAGTTATTCTGCAAATTGAACTGATTTAAGTTTAAGGCAATTTATTGTACGGTAAGCTGTGACATATAACAGATTTTCTCTTGAAACTAATTATTCCACTTCGGCCTAAGTGATGACCGTTTTCGGGCGCTAAACTTCGTAGTATGCCTTCCTTCACAAAGAAAATAAAGCCGGTGATACCATGTCGTCAATGTGCAGCACGGTAAAGATCTTAAATCCTGACAAGGAGGCCTATGAGCAAAATTTAATGGTCTATTATACCAAATATGGAATGGAACCATGGGCATCATAACAGTTAAAGAGCGTACATAAATAACTTAATTTATTTGTATCACGCTGCTAAAGCAAGTGGCTCTGTCTTGCTCTATGAATTAATTATGGATTTATGCCACCCATATTATAATGAAATTTATATTCTTACAGAAATCATTCATAATATCCTATACCTTTTAAAATTGGAGTGTGAATTCGACAATAAAAAGCAGAAAGTTTCGAGAATGTTCCTTGTTCTCTGCTTTGCGCTCCATTTTATTGACTCGAACAGACCAAACGTAGATAAGTATACAAAAATTAAATATTCTATTTTGTGGAGCCACGATTCTCTAAAGAATAATACAAAATGCATAGCCAAAATATTTTATTTTGCACGAAAAAATTTCATTTAAAAACGCCGGAATTTATAGAGCAACTCATTACAAATTTGGCAGAAATGAACCTACGAAGATGTAGGATATTGTACATTGAATACCAATGACAGTTTTGTCCACTATCAGTTAAGGGTTAAAATGACTTTGTTGTGCGCTGCTGTCATTGCGGAAGGCACCATTAGCGAGTTTGCTTCGGCGACAAACAGACTGTGAGAAGTTAACGTCAATGTTTGCCATTTAGCACACCAGTTGGACTGCGCAAGTGGCTACAGAAGCGGTTAAATTAAAACCACACTTTAGCTTCACACACGAATGTGAATGCACTTTTACAGGTGAAACCTACAGTCCCTTCGTGATACATTGGCGAGACCCAGTAGAATGGTGTTCACTACCGGAGCCTGTAAACTGCCAAAACAGTCTCTACCTAATAACCACAGCTACATTGGAACGCTTCGCTTCAATTTGTACAACATTCCAGCCCATGCCTTCATTAATAACTCATTATTTTCTTTCTAGCTATAGCAGAAAGGGTATTGCATTCCAACCAAAATTTCAATACTGGTATTTTACTGGAACTAAACGCTTTAAGGTCACCTGAATACCAAAATTTTATTATTTTTAAGAGGTCTCTATGAGAGCACCTACGTATCTGTGGACATGGTTGTATTTAACCACTTGGGTGTCAAGATCCCATACGTGCTGGTGCACTTTGTGTGGGTAAATTCATAAGAGAAGGTCTGATGTGCATAAGTGGGTTTATATTTTCAAATAATTTACAGTTCATGCATGATATTCCATAAGTGCATGCATTCCTGTGCATAATCATTATCACCATCATTATCATCCTTTTCTTATGTTTACCCCGCCCCCGTATGGAAGACATAGACCCCACCTGAGGACTTAAAGGATAGGTGATCAGCCCTAAATGAGGGAGATGATATGAAATGAGCGATAAGTGAATGAAAGGAAAGGTGATGTTGGAGCAAATGTTGGAAAGAATGGCGAGGAAATCCGGCGAACCCGGTTTCACCACTCGGTCACAGCGCCACCCTCAACTAATTTGCGATATTTAACCTATGTTTTGGTAGTATTTTTTCTGCTCATTTAATTTTTGCATTAATCATTTTAGTGCACCCTAAAAAGAACATTATTAGGTGCTATTTTTTCCGACCTGGAATGATTTTTGTCTGTTTTCAGTATGTTTGGAATGTTTGTGTACTATATCGTACATCACAGAATGTCATACTTGAACTAAAAGTCATTAACACAGCAGGAACTTAAGGCAACATTACTGGAAAGCAATAATTGTTGGGACATTTAACCCGAAATTTTAACGTCAACGGTAAACATTCGAAATTAATGTTCATTTTTATATACGAGGACTTAAGAATCATCCTTGAAAGTGTGTGCTAATGTGAAACAATATATCAAGAGTCAATAAAGCATTCAACTCAATAGCTTCATTTTGAATGTTAACATTTAAGGAGGGGACAAGCTAAACTGGAGTGCTCGTTAAAGCCCCAATTATACTGAATAACTCTTTTGTGGCTTTAAGAATTGCCGACACATACTTTCAGGGCTCAGATAAGTACAGTGTTTCCACATGATAGTCACTATTGATTTTCCACTTGCAATCATGCAATTAACATGGAATTTTATCCGTACCCCACAGCGAATAGCTTTCTAAAATTAATGTACCTTCTATATCTACAACGAAATGTGTAAATTTGTACGAAAGTTAATATCGATTATTAAATAGAAATAAAATAAACAATTTTTTCTAACAGTAAGTTGCGTTATTATTTCACAGGCCAGGGAGGAGCGATGCCTCCATGGGTACTTCTTCTATAAGAAGCGCCCCCCTCCATTGCAGGCTGAAAGTGGATACGCCACTTACGCGCGTAAACCCCGCAGGGAAGATTGCCGATCAACTTCGGTGGGGGCGCCAGTGATCTAGCTCACCAGCTACTAGCTCTGCAGGTTAGTACTTGGGTCTTTTTCGGCAAACCTCTGCCCCGTCTGAGCGGCCGAACCTAGCTAGACGTACCCAATAACAATAGGTGTAAGAAACCACTGCCACCTCGAGTCGCTTCCCAACGGGAAGGGCTCGGATATTCGTCCCGAGGTACTTCTAGTAACGTCAGAAGTACCAGGAGTGTTAGGGTCCGCAGCGCTCGCACCACAGAAGCTGATGGGGTCGGAACGCCCCCCTCCCTTAGCTATTTTACAGGCCTGTCGATATTAGTTTCTTAAGATTGCCAGGAAACAGTATGGAATTTCAAGGCTACTGTCCAGTTCTTAAACATTTAACTATGGCTATTCTCTTTCTAACAGAGATGTGTAATGTGGCTACTTCTGCGAAGGCTTACATCGATTAAAATGAAATTACCCTAAGTCACTTAAGTGAAAACATGCTAGTCTCTGATTTCCGATGTCGCAGCATCATACCTGGTGAAAGACAGTGGATATTCCCAGGCATGCAAATCCTTAGCAAGACTTACGGAAAGGAAGTAAGGCCAGTGGTACCGTGTCGCAATTTTATTGCACCATAAAGAACCAAAGACAGCAGTTATACAAATAAAGATCTACTTCGTATTGGTTTAAACGAAAAAAAAAAAGGTCTGGTAAGGATTGTTTCTATATCCAGTAATATAGGATAGAGCGTAGAAAAAGTTATGTGAATATAACCCGTCAGACATTTAAAAATGATTTTGCCATTCTCTTGCTTTTTGCAAGGATCGGCATATAGCGATCGCATATAATCATTTGTGTATTAATTCGGTGTTTTCTCTTGCCCTTGTACCTAGAGCGAAATTTCCAGTGAAACGAAATAGAATATGTTACGGAAGTTCCCTAAAAAAGTCAATGTCAAAATAATACCTAAATCATCATATTTATCAAATGAGTTCTCGCAGTTACATGGTATGGAATGCTGTCTTAAAACAACTTTTTCTTTGTTTTGTGTGTGTGTGTGCGTGAGTGTGTGTGCGTGTGCGCGTCTGTATGTGTTCCAGGTGACAAAATAAACAGGAGTTTCAAGTAAACCAATAATCTTTTGCAGAAACAAAGGTATTTCCGTAACGAGGTTTATCATTTTTAAGGGCCATAATGAGAGATAACCATGAATGTAGACGTCCATCACGTCGCCCTTCGAACAAACTAAATTTCGAATCGTGGGTGTTCTTAACTGTTGTCCAGTTCAAGACCGCTTCTAACTTTTATCTTCCAACGTCAAAGTAAAACAGGTGTGAAATATTCCAAATTTTGTATCAGATTTAATATCCTTAGGCAGCAAGAGATGAACATTCCTGATGCTCACCATTAGTTCTCATAGGTGTGGAGGTAATGTTGGGCATGTTAAACGTGTTGCCTAAACTATAACAAACGTGGTTAGGTATATTTGATCAATTAGGGCAAAGAGAGACCCACATAAACTGCAATCTATTCTCAGATTAAATGCTCGCCTGCGGTGCCGTATGTAGTAAAATCGGGCGTTAAACACTACACATTTCAGATTAAATGGAATTAAATGTATTCACCTTGATAGGATGATTTACTTTCAGATTCATGTTGCTCACTGTGCCATAAAATACATTTCATATTTGTAAAGAATAATCTTCAATTTATCAGAAAAAGATCAACCCAGTTAGGACTGAATAGATTATCTTAAGATTAAAGGAAATAACTTCAAGGAACAAATAGAGTAAAAATGTAAATTAATTTATACAGTTACTAAGTCGAACTATTCTCACAAACGCTTCTGTTTGTCTTTATGTTGTTTAGTATCGCGCTGTTTTGTTGAAACTAACTTGAATACATGCAACAACAAAAACTGACGATCGCAAAATAAATAACAGTTGCCAGGGAGCTGATAAAAATAAACAATGCGTAGACGATAAAAACACAAAAATACTAGGGAGGTAATAAAATGTGGGATAAGGAGCATTTATTGATTAACATACATAGATTCGTAACATGTTGTTGGTCAAGAGTGGTTTGTGTAGTAAGACTAAGATAGTAATTTAAAAATAATTTTGTTTGATATAGTTAACATAATGATCACAGCTGATTTTCTTAAGAAAAGTTTAGAACCACAAGTCCATTTTTTGATCTCGAAGACCTACAGCTGGTAAGGCAGTAACAGAGGCAGGCTAGGAACCGAGTGGTAAACGAGAGCTCAGCGGTTCAAACATTAGCAGCTTTCCCGCAATGTTCATAACTGGCAAATGCAAGGGAGGTGCCCCATACTGTCCTTCCCAAATTTCCTTTTGCAATTATAATTCCATCTCATGCAGCATAAGTATCCACTGTCTGTGGACTGTATGCAATAAGGCGGGCGTAGATCGCTAACTGCTACTAATACTGACAAAAAACTCAATAACTCAATAGATTTAGATTCAACATTATACTCACACTGCTTACAGGCAAATTCATATAGCAAGGTTATTGCAGTTTTTCAAACTAGTCCGCATAATTGCTTCGGTTATTTCATCCTGTGAATATGCGTAGTACCGGTCCTTTAAATCCAAGTTCCAAAAATAAAACAAACGAGCATTCTCAACGAATTCATTAATGTTCTGTTGTGTCTTACAACATTCAGTACAGTCTGCCTTTTCTAAATGAATTCAAGTATATATGTAGTGACTTTGAAGGTGCAGCAGTTAAGCATGAGTAATATCATGCCTTAATGAATCTCGTGAACTAAAATATACATCATTTCTATAAATGATTTGCAACGTTCATTTTGCACTATGACAATAAATTACTACACTCCGTAACAACCGTTCATGCATTGCCCAAAATAAGTAAATAATTTATGCCGTTGTTGCTGCGGACATTAAGGACTGTATTAACCGTTACATTCCAAAGCTTTAAAGCATGAATTCCTGTCTGAATTATAGTATTTTTGTGACGTCCAGCCATATATCTGCATTAGGCTCTTTGCAAACCGAAACGATGCAACTCTCTAAAATTCAGATTTGAAAATGGACTTCACATAAAGAGAACGCCTGCATATGCGTGAAGGGATAAAAAATGAGTCTCTTTTTGCTTTCCTTGTTAGCTAGAGATGGACACATATATTCCCCAATTGCAAGTTTCTGGAGGTGTTCCTGTTAGTCCAGTCAATATGTAATGAGATTATCCTTCCTATGGGTCAGAGAAGATGGTCCGTGTCCCTATAATGCTACTTTATGAGCTGTAACAGGTTTATCTTTAGTAGTAGTGACCAGATGTGGAATCGTCAGGAAAGTGACTTAGAGAAAACTCGTACGTTCTAATACACTCAGTGGGATAGCGCATTAGGTTGAGCGCTGTCAATTCAGCCTATAATGGGGTTGTATGTTCAAAATGCGTAACTTTTTGAGAAAAACTCCGAAGGTTTATATCATTAACAAATAGTTCATCTTCTCTTTCAGTAACGGTATTAAACTGCGTAATGCACCATTCTTAAATGCTCTGTTAGATATTATATGACCAGCCTGCAGCTCTTTAAGTATTACCACCCCAATTTTTGTAATAAATTCAAAATTTAAATAAACTGTGCGTCCTCATTTCGCCGTCACTCTATTTCAAGTTGAGAACGAAATAATACAGCAAAAAGTAAAATATACTGTAATACACACCCCAGACAGGGTTTCTCTATCTGTCTTGTGATCATCCAGGTATGCCTGTCACCGATTATTTAGCCTGAAACCTCCCCATCCAAATCCGCAAGAGATAGAGTACCTCGCCTGACCTGCCGCGCCCTACCACCAGCATTATGGCCCGCCTCGGTAGCGTAGATGGTAGCGAGTCTGCCTCACGTTCAAGAGGTGCCGAGTTCTCGGTCATGGTGAGTTATCTGGATAAGGTTTCTTCCAGGGTTTTCCCTTATACTGAAAGACGAATGTCGGCTAACTCCAAGCTCTATGGACCCTGGGCTCATTTGATCATCATTTCACCCATTCCATTCATCGTCCGATACGACTTAACGTTCTAGGACGTAAATTATAAAAATAAAACAGCATTATGTCTGGTCGTGAAGTAGAGGTTATCTTGCGGCAGTACGTAGCTCGACTCCAACCAAAACACTTAGAATTAGAAAAGTTAGCTGTTACTTCTATGAACGCATAGAAATGGTGGCACATATGTTTCAGTGTTGTGTTATACTTACTTTGGGGTAATTTGTTAAACGTTAGTCCAACTCTAAGGGCAAGCTTTGTTCTACGAATTGGTTCTATTGTTTTGTTGTTTGTGTGCGCAAGACAGTTTTAGAGACATTTCCTCATATAAATGGTCAATTTCCTCCGAAAAAATTTAAGACAACCAAGCTGAACTTTATGGCCATGGTAAAAACAATTAGTAGGTGCTGTTGAGATCTATTTTGGATTTAATAATATGTTTGCTTATCTTTTAAAATTTTGTGATAAATTTTAATTTAATAATGGTCTAACTGAGGTAATAAACATATGTTTCTTATGAAACAAGCTTATTATATAAAAGAAAATCCGTGAACTCAGAAGGTATTCATGCGCATACTCCAAAGTTTCCGGCCTCTAACATTAAAATGGTTTGTGAGATAATACTTCATAAATTTAATGGAATTAACTTTGGAGGGTGAAGGAATTTATTCTCCATAATCAAAATTGAAATTTGATGAGTTACTGCAAGAGGACCACCTGAAATGATCGTCCGATATGACTTAACGTTGGAAGACGTAAAATTACCAAAAAAAGGAAAAAAACAAAGAAAAGAAGAAGAAAGAACCTGAAATGAAACCGTAAGATGTATGTTTTCCCTCAATTTTCATATTCATGAATATAACTAACAGAGAGGTTTCAGTAACGAACATTAAGTAACTAATGCAAACAGTGATTACCAGCACCAATTTAGTTATCTTTAAGATGTTCAAGATATGCGAAAGTTTTACCTGCTTTCAGATAATTTTTGGTCATAAATCTTAAACCAACAACATAATGGTCACAACATAATAAAGTTTTATGCAGCTCTACTTCGGCGCATGAGATGTATGCAGAAGGAATTTGATGTCAAGGAACTTTTTTGCGGGAGTATTTTAGACTTTGCTCGAGCAAGCGGTGTTTGTCATTAAATTCTAATCTAAGCACCCTACTTTAGAGGTACAGGTTCTGCTAACATTCATAAAACCTAAGTCTTCCCTGGTCTGGAAGGCTGCAATTTCTGTGTTCAGTTTCTTACCCCGTGTTTTTAAAAACCTGTACTTTCTCTGACACAAGGAAGTCTAATTAGATTTGCCATTTCGTTTTACTAACTGCCCGCTGTTCCACCAAGATGCCTCTATATCAATTGCTATAAGTTAGACGTTATAAACGAACATTAGACGCTGAGCTCAATTGGAAACACCTGTAAAAACACTCCGAAGGAATATCTATGACATACTACGTTTATTCACATACATGGTTCAAAAATGAGAAAAATATTTGGAAAAGAAGTCCCACGATAAACTGAAAAATGCTGAGATGCAGCTTATAAATACTAAACTAATACTTTTATAAAGTTACCTGAATTTACTTTATAAAATCTTTAAACTAAATTTTAAAGTAAGTAAATTTGAAATTGAAATACGTTCAGAAACATAGTTCCACTTTGCCTTACTAAAAAAATGTAGGAATCTGTTAATAATAATAAAAAACCAATAACATGTCAGAACCATCTTAAATGCAACAATAAAACCATTTCTATGAATGTTGTGTTAACAGATAACCACAAAGTAGAGAATACCTTCACAATGGATCAGCATTCTAGCATCGTATAAGGCGTAACACAAGAGTTTCTAGCAACTTACTAAGTACTCGTTTGTTCTCTGCTTTATTTACGACATCCGACTTCGTCTGCTACACAAAGATTCCTCTTCTTATGTAACGTACTTTGACAAAAAGGAATTAAATAGCTCCCATTTAACGGCTCTGGTTGTTAACCCAAAGCCGACTTCCACATGGTGTGAAAAGAGGTGATTAGAACATGTTTTAACAAGCGCTGACGTAGCCGATGCTATAATCCTTAGCTAAACCCTGGACATTCCCGTCGCAGTGATCTAGTTTTTTTTTTTTTCTTTTTTGCGGGTAACAGACACCAACAGAAAACAAATCAGTTGGCAAGAAGTCCACAGGAACTGATCGTTGTAGTTCAAGATTTCAAGCAGGTTGCAAACTTTAACAACGCTGTAGGTTTGCAACACTGCTAAGAAGGCTTCTAAAATATACAAACTGGTGTGAATTCATCACCGCTTCAACCTTCCATCTGCTGTAACAAAGAAGATTATGCAATCATTTTAGTACAATATCGTTTGTGGAAATTCCTGTTATTCTCCTTTATCCAAGTAGCTATGTAAGGGATAGTAAATATAGCCCCGTAACCCAATGGCCTGAATGCATATTAAGCGTTACGGGCAATGAAAACCATCGTTTAGAAATGTTTTTATTGAAACGTCATTGAAGTTGTATATCGCATATACTAAAAACAATTGTGGATAAAGAATGGCATTTGAAGTTTACCTCATTTTTGTGTACTTTGCAGTCATCTTTTGAACATATTAACGATATTTTAGTATTAAAATACAAAACTAATTTTCTATATGTTTTAGAAGTGTGCGAACAGAATTCAGAAACCAATTATTCAGGTTTCGAAAATTTATTGTTTTTCCTCCTGTCTGTTTTCTGTTAAGCTTTGAGCACAGCTCCAGCTTACACCTTTTCCACAACGAATTTCCCCTCACCATCATCGTCGTCTTCGTCGTCGTCGTCATCATCACCATCATTATTGCCCTTATAATCTTCTTCAATTTCGTCGTGTTTCCTCTCTTCTTCTCTTTCTTTCTTTTCGATTTTGCCACGATACCCTTGGTTTAACCCTTCAAATTTTCCCATTGTTTCTTCTGCGCTTGCTTTGCTTTTCTTCCTTCACCCATACGTAGTAAGTGTCCATACCACATGAGCTGAACTGTATTTGTTAGGTACTCATTCGGTTTCACTTCTTTCCTTATATGTTAATTTTTACTCTGTCCTCTAAACTGATCTCTTCAGATATCGCATCTCTATTTCCGTTACTCCTATCTTAGTGATGTCCAGGAGTGAAAGACTTCGTGTTCTACTGAAGGAAAAAGGTGCATCACTGAAGTATAGAGCTGTCTTTTGATTTTGGTGACATTTTTCCTCTATCCTTCAATAGTGTTGCATATCTAAAGTATGCGCAGTCTTTCTCCTACATTAGAGGTAACATTTTCTTGTTCAATCCATCCTGGTTAGAAACTTCCCAAGAAATCAGAAGTACCCACTCTCTCCAACACCTTTCTTTCACATCTCATCACCAAATATTCCTTACTGTAACCATTCTTAGACACATACATCACTTTCCTCTTTTCCAAGTTGATAGCCGTGCTTTTTATCTCAAGTTGTTCATTCCATTTTCCCAAAGTCTGTTGAGACCTCTCCTAAATATTTGCTACAGGAACTGCTCCAGCCGTATATGAAAGAAATTGGAAAAGGCCTGGGTAAAGTGCAATCGTAGTTCTATATGCACCTCTTCTATATATTCTATTCATTTAGACCAAAAATCATATTCTTGCTTAGGTTGCTTTTCCATTTTGAATTTTTCCCAGGGTCCTCCATGAAAACGCGTCCTTCCAACCGGACCATGATGTATTTTCGATGTAATTGTCCGTTTTTTCTTCAGAATTGTCCATATGTTTTGATGCGGCATCGAATTTAAATAATTTACACTCAGGAATGCCAGGAATATATTCTTATATCCCTCATTTGCTATACTTATAGTAAAGAGGTGGGCCAGGATGTAGCTCTTCTGTACGATGCTTGCACGCCTATCATGTCTTCCTGAACAACTCCATGTAACATTATTTCCAACGCGCCAGTATATACGTTTTACACGTCTGAAGGGCAGAACATCACGCTATAATTGTTACTCGTATTTCCATTATGAATTGGAATAATCTAGCTGTATCTCCATTAATTCAGTTCCTGTTTCCGTTCCCAGTTGTTTGAAACGTACTGGTCATTATTCGCATTTCTTCATGGTCACCATATTTGCTAGATTGTGTGAGCTATCTATTCCACCTGCGTTTCCAATATCCGTTCTAAAAATAGCATTAGTCACTTCATATTCCTGTATTTCTCCATCTGTTTCCTCATTTAGTATCCCTAAGTACGGCCCTCAGAGAGTTGATGTTTCCATCTTGGCTGTATGTTGAAATTTCTCTTCCACCAAATTTTCAGACATTCCTCCCTTCCAACCATCAACTTTGGGCCTGATTTTACTGTTCTAACTGGATAAGTTTATTCCATCTTTTGATAAAAATTTTACCAGTTTGTAACTTGAAACACTTCTTGAAACGACAACCTTTTTATTGCTTTTACGCTCTGACATTCACAAAATGGAACAATTATATTGCAAAAACTTTTAATACAGATACTATTTCCGGCAAAAGTTCTCATAATAGATATCTGCAGTGGATGTCTGTATGCGGTGTGCGGGCGCAGGCGTGTGTCTATTCATTTGTGTGTGTGTGTGTGTTTATGTGTGTGTGCGTGTGTGTGTCTATGCATGTGTGTAATATTTCTACTCCTCGTACTTAAGCGAAAATTGTATGGCACATCTGCGTATACACATCAGTTTTATACCTCGGTAACTCTTGAGTAAATACCTATTTGGACACTTTTATAAATAATGGTTAATATAGTTATAGTATAGTTCTTGTTAAAAATTGGTGTCTCAATCCTACAAATCTATAAATTAAATATTTAACTCAATAATACTGTGGCGACCCTCTTTCCGGGGTTCGGTGGAGTATTTTCGAAAAATTTTTAAATTTAGTAACAATTTTTATTTATAATTGAAATTTAAGATAAACAGGAACGTTTTCCGCAAGCTTAATTTCCGTAATAGTATGTCAAAATGGTTTTAAAGTATTCATCACATTAACTCTGCCAAGAGTCCTTCAGAAGTATTTGCTACGTGAAAACATTTTAGGACGCAGGGTTTAAACCTGTTTTAGAGACTAGGACTCAAGTTTTTCAAAATGGAAGAGGAAATGTGAATCCTCCTTTTGTAGGTAATAGGTAATATGGGATAAAAACAATAAAAGCTTTCTGTAAGTTGAATTTGAGTGTTAATACTTGGAATCATAAAATTATCTGATGAATGTAACGTGGGGATTAGCTAAGTACAGGATGGCACATAGCAAGTTCTCTAGTTTATGTTATATGTCCTGCAAAAGTATAAAATCATACTGTTGCTATAACCATATCAATGAACAATGGGAACAATTCATTTTTCTTTCTGTTTCCCTCAGCATTAGTAGCTATTGAGCGTTGGTCAGTGACAGATAATGTTTCTCGAGAGTAAGTCGGTTGTCAAACGCAGAGAATACTTCGTCTCCATTTAAATGTGCCAAGGCACGGTCCAATTCCTTCACGGATAATCATTATGAAATGGTTGAATGTGTTTGCAACATGTGGTAGAGTCCTAGATATTAAACATGGCCACCTTAAACAGCGAGGGCACCAGAAAATGATGCTCGATTGAGACAAGCTGTTGAACCCAGTCCCTGCCGTTTAGCTCGTAAACCGTTAAGAGTATTGGGCATTTCTCGAAGGTCCTTAGGACGCATATTACGTGAATTCAAGTTTAACCCACATACAATGCAAGTGTCCCAAAAGCTTTGCCCTTCAAGAGCTAACTTCTGCAACACCACTGTCTGGCCTGCCCGTTCGCCCGATCTTACAGCTCTTGATTTCTTCTTGTGGGGCTGTTTGAAACAAAACATCCTTCCTAGACGTCTTGCAACTCCAAAAGCGCTGAAAGATACCATTACTGAAGAAACTGCGGCAATATATGGAGACCTGCTCCATGGCATGCCTTCCAGTTTCATTACACGCTTGCAGGAATGTTGAACTGTAATGGAGGCCATCTTGAAAATGTAATTTTTAAGGCATATTTCTATAACATGAGATAAATAAATGACATGTTGTATACCTTCAATTGGTACGTTTGATATGTTCCTCTCCTGCCTGAGTAATTAAGTATAAGCCTCCAAATCTAGGGTGCTTGCTGTGCGCCACCAGGTATATATCGAATGCCAAGGTCATATATGCCTAAATTTCAAAACTCTATCCCGTAGGGCTGCTAGCCAATTTTCTGACGTAAGGATATAGAATTTCCGTACATGTTAATGCAATTATCCTTTCAGTGATCGAATTCAGAACCTTGGCGAAGAAGGGTCCATTCAAAACAACAACCACAACCACAAAATATAGGTGATAATAAACTGTTCACCATCTTTGAAGGCCAAAATTTAAGGGTTTTAATATTATCTAAGTTGGCCAATCAAGCACATTTTGGAATACAGGCAAAATACTCGTATCATCATAAATGGATAAACTTGTTTATGTACTTTTTTAATTATGCGTTATGTAAATTTCCTCATACTAAACTGTTTGTGTAGATATTCGCTTTTCTTTTTCACGCACCATTCAATCCACTCACTAAGGGTTTGAATGCGTGCAATGAGCCTATAGAAGGTACACGTTATTTAAGCCTACTCTCAACCCTTCTATGACGAAGGGGACAGGGAAAGTTTAGTGATAAAAAGGACCATAAAGAAAGGAAAGAACATTTCTTTCTGAAATGGCATATGCTTCTCTCGGCAACAGCGAAATTTAAAAGGACACAAAAGAAAATCTGATAAGTACTAAACCTAAGAAAAAAGGAGAGAAACGTCTTCCATCCAAAATCAATACCTTTCATGTTTTCAAAGAATACAAGGGTCTAAACTCCCGTTTTTTAGTCAAATGGAAAACAATCCCACATCATAAAGACACAAACCGAGAATAATTTATACTGTGCTTGAGAGGTGTGAAGGCTTACCAAAGTCCAGAACTTTAAAGAATAGAGAACGCAAATAAAACTTTTCTCATAATGTGCAGCTAATTTTAAAATAAACTAAACTAAGTTGACATAGAAATATCAGTTGTAAACGTATTCCATTATATATTACATTGTCATATTGCTTGTGTAATATATCTCCAACAAAAGGTTAACCAAATTGCAAAAAAATTGTAGCATTAATTCAAAATACAGAAGGAAGCTGAGATACTGAGTATCGATAAATGGAAGTGGCAAACTCATTGCGAGGAACATGGTACCTTAACATTTGCTGGATGCAAGGTAAGGCGTACTTTGCATCATCAGTACCTTGCAGGGAAGTAGGTTTACTCCAAGTATATTCCATTTGAATGAGAAATAAAGCTTCAGAGAGAAGGACGAGAACGGTTTTCTAATAACAATGTGAAACATAGACTGACCTATTATCTGATCCATTATAAATTGTAGAGAAGCGTATCAACAATCTTCATACCTTTGAGTACATTCAAAATGTTCATAAAGCAGCAAAAGCAGCAGTAACATAAAATATGTTACAATTAGAACAACTGTAAATGATTGTTAAAATGAAGTTGTTGCAACATATGTTAATATATACGCACAGAGCGGTCAGTTTATGCTTCGGCCAGGAGAGCGTGGGAAATCATTCAATGTGGTTACACCTGTTCTTGGAATTTTCAATGCGGCTCAATTTCTCTTATATGAAAATAATGGAATTTATTGATAAATTATATTTTCACACGTCACGTGACTAGTTTCACTGATTTATCTGATCCTATTAAGTTTCAATTTGAACGCTTAAATTTAGTCCTATAAAGCTTCAATTACTCGTATGAAGTGATCATTTGGAAGCGCTTATTAACTAACCACACTCTCTAAGTATAAAACAAATCTGAACTTTCTGGCCAATGCTACGGTAAAATAATCTGGATTCGTGCATGATAACCATGAATAAAACCAAAATTCAAAGGAAGTAAAATCACCGATGATAATGTTTGCTATTTGTAAAGAAATTACTTGTTTGGAGAAGTCCTACTTACCTAATTGATTATAGAGAGACATACAACACACATTACGTACGTAAATGACCCTCAGATCACCGTGTCTAAGTCCGTGCCATGTCGAAGGAAATACCATTCAAAGTTTTAGTCAGTCCCCTTGTCCAGTTCACGCGTTCTATCAGCCGAAGCGTCACCTAACCATCCAGTTTCAGGTGTGCGTGCTCTTACTATTTCAAGCAGGAATGATTAAACCACTTGCTAGGAATATGTCAAACGTTAAATCACACTTAAAGGTAAGCTGTATATAATTATTATTCTAAAGGAATACACATATCTTATTTATTATTTAGTTTCTTTTAAATACTGTTACATACATGTTTAAAGATTTTAAGCCACATGCTTCCAACAAGTTTTGGTATTGTTACAATCTTCACAGGATGAATGTTTAAGAATTTACAAAATGTCTTCACTAGTGCGTAAAAGCCGATTATTGCGAAAAACAATATATATTCGGGATAAATCCTCTGGGAGGAAATAGCTCATGTCTGGACGTTATAATCTGACCTAAATAGGATCGCCAATCTGCGATCACCAAAATTAATTGAAAATCAAGGCCTCTTTTTCAAGTAATTAAGGACCTCCAAAGCTAAGACATATTGGACGATCCGATAGGCCTTAAAAGGATATGGCAAAGTATTGAACAATTCGACCATTAGTAACAATATCTCAGAAAGTGTTTATACCGTTAAAAATATAATGGAAATAGGTATATTGTGTTTTAAACGGATATAGATTTTTTGTGTAGAGCGTATTCATATACCGCTTAACGAATATCCGATTTAGAATGTAATGTGTAGTGTTTAACGCCCGCTTTTACTACATACGGCACCGCAGGCGATGACACTGATGATACATGAGATGGAGATGTAGCACCGGTGAAATGAGATGGCAGGGGAAACCGGAGATCCCGGAGAAAACCCGCCCCAGTGCCGTGTTGTCCACCACACATCTCACTTTGCGGTCGCCTGGGAACGAACCCGGGCCGCCTTGGTGAGAGCCAAGCGGTCTAACCACTGAGCCACGGCGCGGCTTTATCCGATTTAGAGGAATATACACAGAATATTCTGCTAAAGAACAGAACCTTGCAAGTTATTCCCAGGAACTTCAAGGCATACTTTTAATTCCATATAAATACCTTTAATATAGATATTATTATTTTTTAAATATATACATATTTTAGTAAGAATAGTTACAGTAATTTTGAAAACAATAAAACATGTGGAAGAAATCACAAGAATACCGCGTAATTCATTGTATTTATGTTCTGCAGGACGATAATTATGAGCTCATTCAATAGATGTGCTGAGCTTCGGAAAGTGACCGAGAATATTTACAGGAGACATGCTGCCTGTTTGTAAGCTGAAGGTTAACGAGTCCAGCATCTGTTATAAGATAAGAATTCCAGTCCCTCTCTGCCGGCGTTAAGTTTCCCGACGACTGCCGGCCACCTCGCGCAGTAGAGAGAGGCCGTGAGTGGGTTCCATTATAATTTAAATGCTTTATTTTATGTTTTACATAAACCCATGCCACTCTGAGAGTATATTCGCACGCAAATGTAATAAAAAGTGTTCCGCGAAATGTCCGCATATCGAAGCTTAATTCCACCTATAGTTGTTAATATTACGCCTAATACTTCTAGATGCGACGTGTAAACAAAGTTTAACCAGTGTGTTTAAATTCCGCAAAATTGGAGTGCAACTTGAGCGTTAGACTGATGAGCCAGAAACATATTTTACGCCGGCGTGTGTTTTATTAGAAGTTGCATTGGCAAGGATTTGCTTCCTTATTAATTCTAATTCCTATCCTTTCAACCACAGATATGCATTACAGCTTACCTAATACCAAACATAGATCCTTCTCTCTCCACTGAGGTAATCCTAGCCTGGATAAATAATCCTAAAAAGACAGTCGAACAAGTTTCTAGTAGGTCATGTGTATAGTGTTTAACGCCCGCTCTTACTACATACGGCACCGCAGGCGGTGAAACTGATGATACATGAGTTGAAGATGGAGCACCGGTGGAATGAGATGGCAGGGGAAACCGGAAGTCCGGAGAAAGCCCGCCCCAGCGCCGTGTTGTCCACCACGAATCTCACTTTGCGGTCGCCTGTGATCGAACCCGGGCAACCTTGGTGAGAGCCAAGCGGTCTAACCACTGAGCCACGGCGCGGCCGTTTCTAGCAGGACAGCTATCCGGCGGAGAAGATAGGCTGAGAACGGGCTTTTGAACCAGAGATCCAGATGTGCCGAATCAGCCTACAGGTAAGACCGCACGTTCCCTGCCACAGGTCATATGTTTGGATTTATCCAAGTGCACTTTAGGGTTTTTAGAATGAGTAAATTTCAAATGCTTGTGCAGATAATTACGTCCAAATTTCCCTCGTAGTGAATGAAAACGCGTTCTTGTAATGTTTTAGCCAAAACCATATATTGTCCTAACATTTAAATCGAATAAAGGAGCAGATACCATTACAGATGCTACGTAATTGGAAGTTCGGAATCAACAAAACAGATCCCTTTTCTCAGATATCAGAGATTTATGATCCCAGCATAAGCAAGTGAAAAGCTTTTCTTTTAAAGTCATTTGTCTCTCCTGTTATCAGGGAGTGCATTATCTCTTTGACTTTAATTTAGAAGTTGACAATTTCAGAAATAAAAACATGGACTGGGGTATCTAAAACTTATTCTGTTCAGTTTCCTTGTCTTTTGCCACAACTTTTACGTGATACTGCAGTATTAGAATTAAATCCTATAAAAATGCATATAATATAGAGATAAGGGCAAGGGCTTGAAACTGTTATAAGTAACCCTTCACAAGTTCTAAACTAGGAACAAACTAGGGTTAGTGGTATTCTATAGAAAACGTAAGTATAAGAAATTAATATCTGCAAGATATAACAAAGAGGGTAAATTAAAGGCACTAGTACTACCACTCTATTTAACTTACCAATGTATTATACTTCGTTGGTCTTAATTTTAAAACGAAACGTTAAAGAATATCCGAGCAGCCGGTTCAGAATCCAAATAATTTTACGGTTAAAACTGAATAATAAATGAAATCGCTATTTCTGTAGATTGTGCCAAAGTTCACACTTCCTTACTTGAAGAGTAAGGTATCAAAATCTACAATGCCCACCGAAGCACATTATTGACTGTAATTTGGTATTGCGTACCTTTCCCATTCTAGACGTTTCCGTATTCAGCTTACATCAAATAATATGTTACAGTGAAGCAGTGCTTTGGAAACCAATAATTGAAAAATAAATATTGGTACTACTAAATCTATCTCAAACTTCAACGATCCTGTTGTTAACATAAGGGAAGGAAGAATAGAACAGATAGAGACAATGCATTTTCCATAAACAGTGCATTTTCCATAAACAAATTTTGCATACTGGTACTTCACTTAGGGATTATTACTACAGTACGTTTCATTTCTTTATTCATTGTGTAACTGCAAATAAAATGTTGTGTTAAAGAGGAAGGAATTAAATTCCCTACAAATAGTCATAACTACATAAGCTCTAGTAAGAAATAACTGACAAAACTCTAATCAGCAATTCCAGGTCTCCGGACCTTTTACCTGAAAGTCATCTTGTACAATTTAGGACGGATACGTTTCTAGTGTGTACTAAGCATTTAAAACAATACATACAAGATGCAACAACATAAGAACAAAAAATCTCCAAACACGTGTAGAATGCAACACTATGATTCGGCAATTTTATAAATAATGCAGGATAATTGAATAATATTATTGGTGCAAGTCCTGTACAGCTAATTATAGCTTTAATTACCTAAATGGCAGATATGATTGGAGTAAAACATCTGTAAAAATTTAAAGTGACTTCTTTTTCAACCTTAAAGTAAACACCTAACAACAAATTCTCATGAAATTAGTGAAGTTTCCAGCCACTAGTTTTGTTTTGAGAGAGGCAATAAGCAGTGAATATTTTTATTCGGTCAAAAAGATCATAAAACCATATGTAATGTTAATATATTGCCATAAAAAGAGAACAGTAAATGTCTCACATAGAGAATGGCTTATGTTTATATATTCAATTTTGGAAAAAGTTTTTCTCAGCAACCAAGCAAAACAGGAATATATCGCTGTTATTTATGATTTATAAGAATACAGAACCACATTCACCTGTTTATTAACATGGGGTGCAATTGTCGTATGCAGTGAACCTAAGTGGCTACTGAACTGTTATGGCAAAGTGAAAAATGTTGTTTGGGTTCGATGACATTGGAAGGTGGAATTCCGTGTATCACCACGCTCAGGGTTAGGAATCACAAGAATCTGATACACGTTTGAAGTCGAAGGAACTATACAAGATATGCAGGTACAGTACATATCAAAAACGTATTTCTGTCATATTTCCTTGTTGGAAAATAGTATTTAAGATATTTTGTGCATTATACTGATATGTTCTATATAATCCTGCCCTTATCCCTCTGATTCTGGCGTTTTTCCCGACCTGAGCATATATATCGTTAGTTTAATACCATTTTAGCAATAACATTAACAAGACCAAGCATAAATACAACACAATAAATCGTTCATTAGTAGTCACACAATGAACAATCAAAGCCACTTGCTTCCCATAAAAGAGAGTTGGCTGCTTAGTGCAATGGGGAAAAAAGCTTTGATTGGTGTTAGTGCTGCAATTCGCAGCTGATGTGCGAGTCTCCCAAGGCGTTGCAAAAAATGCCGCACATCTGGGTCATTCACAACGAAAATTAAGCATTAACAGAACAACGTTAAGTTCTACTGTAAAGCAATATTCTCATTCACAACCAGTAGAGAAACCTAAACAGCAGCCAGTCGCAAACAAGTGTGAAACAGGTGAGCTTATATGACGGCTTGTAGAGTGACAGTGCTCACGATGACGTAGGTTTTATAGAATAGATTGCGCAGAAACATACCCATGATATTTTTGTTTTACTTAGTGTTTTTTAGATTTGTCCAAAGCACTTTAACACCTGTGTTTCTGAGTGAACAAACCTATAGATCTGAATTCAAATGCAACCCACTTGCATTTCCCTATTATCAAAAGTTACACCAAAATGAGCGGTGAAGGGGGAAGAGTTCAGAAGCCATTCAAAAAGTGGCAGAAGGCTTAAATAGAATCGAAATGAATTAAAATTTGGAACAACTTCAAAAATCGTTTTAAATGTCAAAGAATGAATAAAATTAAGTAAAATAAATTAAGAACTCTATTCTAGAGAAGTTAATTACTAATGTCAATACATACAAATCATCCTTCCTAACGACACATTACATTTGGATGAATGCATCTCTTATTGGTTTGCTATCAAACGCCTGACTGAAACATTAGGTAACTTATGAACACAGTTCAAGGAGCGAAAGAAATGCGAGAGGATGAGACAAACAGCTAGACGTCGGACAGTTTCTATATGGCAATCGTTCACAGAATTTCGGTTAGCTAATTCAAACTGGCGACAAAAATATCCACTGGAGATCGCAAAATGATCAAGGGATAAGGAAGTGTACGCAGAATCACCATCTAATCGATTACTTCTCATCTTTGATGTAAACATAAATGTAGCTTGAAGCTTGCAGAGTTTTACGTTTAGTTGTAAGCAGGTATAGTTATTATCAAGTAGTCGGCTTAATGTTAGCTACATTCCAACCACTATCAATACAGAGAACGTACATAACAACGACCGTAAGTCACTGACGGCAGGTGAAGGGCTGTCTCGTGACTGGTCTGCACCTGCCAATGGACTGAAAGAGGGATGGGGTTGCTAATTGCTTTTTATATTCTGTGTCTACTAAGTCACACCCTAAAGATCCAGAGCAGAGTAAACCAATTATTTTCGCCCTGTCCTTAATGTTTGGAAATTCTTATGCTGGCTTGCGTAAGACCGTGTTTGTATCAATTTGAACATACAATGTGAACACATGCATTAAGATAAATAATATGAAGCACCCTTCCCCTGACTACGTTGAGTTTGAAACTGGTGCAAGGAAATCTTCGTTATTATATTGTTTTACCGCTACATGTTTTTGGTTAAAATATTGCTGGATACCTTTATTTAAAGTGCAACTTAGGAGTAGTATTTGCTTACATAGTAGGTTAGCAATGCTGATGTCTTCTCGCTTGCGTGTTTATTTCACTTAGACAAACGGACAAAGCTGTATCTGAGAATATTTAATGTAATTTTTGCTAATTACATACATGGGTAAATATTTTCTGCCTTTCTTTAAAGATTGCTTAAGAAACTTCAAGTACTGCATTTTAGTTGCATATTATTTAGAGCACTCTATGTCCCAAATCAACATATATGAATGCATGAAGTTCAGTACAATGGATTGTATCCAAAATGCAAGTTGGTTTTGATTGGACTACTTAACTAAAGGTAGGCAGGAATGCACATTTTATTCTGTATCTCATGAACAGCAAACTGTGCAACATTTTACGAATTGCTTTTCTATAAAACGGCCTTTGACATCTACTTAAAATAGTATATCGAAGCACACTATGCTGTTGAAATTATTGAGCTCAAATTACGCTCTCATTCATTAGGCTTAAGGACCTAGTGTAGAAAATAAATTCCTAAGTAATCTTGTTCTACACTCATTTAATACTTATAAACTACTATGAAAATGCTATTGTAACATCTTCTTAGCTTTCTTTTACTGATTTGATGCTTTCTGGACCTGGAAGTTGAATGTCTCATGGGTTACCAGCACCGAGAAAGCTTCCACTCGGTAAAGTAAATAAGATATTATGGAACCAATCCTCCCAAGAGATACCAGCAGCATGTTGCCTGGATCACCGACCAAGCTTTCGGCCATCTTTAACTACCTAGACCTCCTTCCGGAACAGCACTTCGCTGGCATCCCGCGAGACCAACATCAGTCGATTTCTTTGTTTTCGTGACATTTCCTTTTGTCTGAGCATGTTTATGAACTAAAATACAAGTACCTCAATATGAGAAAGAAAGACCAGAAGCGTAAAGTGGTTTAGGTTCAAATACTGGTCACAAACAGCAACAAATGAAACCCCAAATAAATATTCTTTACATACTGATGCAAAATTCGCACCGAATTTTATCTGAGATATTAATTTTTAAATTACAAGAAGTTAAAGGACTCCTAAAGCATGATAAACGATGAAAATGCATTTATAAAGCTCACTCCGAGCCAGAGCTTAAAACCTGTAAAGGTTAAAAACAATACAACATAAAAATATCGTATTTTTGCCAATTCCGGATTTCAACTCCCCTTAATTGAAATTTTCTGCAAGACCTTTCTAAAGGAAATTGCATGATAGAGAGTATTGGATGATATTAAAATGCCTCCTCTCCCTTTAGAACTGAGAGCTTACGGTGCGATATTCTAATGATTTCATCTCACCTTCGCGGGATTGTAGCGAGTGTCAGCGAAGTGAATTCATTGGCTGATCAGCAATAAAGACACGGCATAACGTATCCTCCCCAGGCACAAGAAAGAGGGGACTTTGAGAGGATCGGGAAGTACAGTCTTTCACATAACTTACAGTTAAAGTTAACCAGCGGTAGGAAGATCAGTTTAATTCTATATAACTGGAACTTTTTCTTATTTATGTAACTAACTTGATGTTAGCTCTTAGGACAGTTGCATTGTATTCTCAGGTTGCTCTTAACATTAAGGGGAGATAACCACAGAGCTTTTAAGAAAACCTGTTTCGTCTATATTCCATTTGTTACATATTTTGAAAAGAGAAATTATATTTTACCGAGTATATTGTATGTGATGAACACCGAGTGGTACGTATGCTGCTCGCATTCGGAGGGTCCCTGCTTCGTTTTTTTCGACCGCCCGTTTTGTGTCCTACGTGGTTTTCCCTATTCGGTGTATCCTGGCAAGCTACCGCCCTCCATGGATAACGCTTGTAGTGACCCGGAAATGCAGATGTAGCCTACTGTGGTTTCTTCGCTTCTCCCGTCCTCCTGGCGAGGTTAGTGGTCTTCCATAGGCTGCAGCGCGCGAGGTGTCCCCTGCGTGATATACCCTATACTTCCATGTTACATGCAAATTACCGCACAGTTCCCGCTACAATTCAGCTTAATCGATGTGTTGAGATTGGTACTCTCCTTTCAGAGTAGCCTTGCATTTGGTCATAACATTATTAAACAATGGATACCAAATCTCAAATATCCTCTTCTGACTGGTCGAGCGTATTAACATTGTTTAATCAAACACGCGTTTCAAAATTCCCAGCATACGACAATTATGTGGAGTAAGTTCTTTAGAGCGAGTAGATCACTCAATTATTCGTTTACGAACAGTTTGTAATACTGCCATTGAACCATATATGGTAGGAATAGTTCTGTTATCTGAGTTTAGTACAAACGAGTGCATTCTTAATGTGGCAGTTCTCTGTGCAGTATCGTCAACACACACGATTCAGTTCACAGTCAGAGTTTTCGGCAAACAGAAGCACTCAATATCATATGCAGAAAAGTCATTATTTTATAGAGAGATTCTGTAAGTGGGAAACATTTTCTAAATTGCATCTATTTAGCTTAAGCTTAGCACACTCGTGCGGTGATTAAGGTGGGAGGAAATGAAGTACGGACATAAGCACAACGAAGACGCACATTGGGAGGGTGAATCGACCCTCGGATATCCCAGTTACTACAACGTTGCCTCTCGTACGTGACCCGAATTTCTCTCAAATGACACTGAAAACTTCTACGGTTATTACACTGAAACTTTAAGCCTTATGGAGTGTCTAGAAACATGTAAGTGACATAGTTTTAAACAGCCAAGCTATTAGCAGGGGTTGAAACCATCCTTAGCTACGAATTGAAAGGGTGTATCAGATAGGAAGAATACGAATGTGGAATCAGATAGGGAAATTCCGGTCACAGTACCTGAATAGTCATGTTGCCAAGGAAGCGTGATAACGATTTCCGGTCTTTTCTTCAGACTTTTCGTTTCCCATTCAACCTTGCGTCCCCTGCCTAGTAACGATTGCCAATTAGAATTTCAAGCTAAAATCTTCTCAGGATGCATCCAGTCAAATAGCCACCTATATTTCAACCAACAGAAAATGAGGTCATTTTGAGCAAGAAATAAAGCAAGATTAAAACCGTTTCTAGTTCTATAATACACTTAAACCAAAATTAACTTGAAATCTGATGATGATTATATAAACAGTGCATGAATTACCAATTCGCAAATAGCTACAAAGAAAATTTGGTAAGGCTGCCTAACAGTAGAACAGTTAATTACAGGATGCTTTAATTTTCGCCTAATATTACCTTGATCGTGTAAAAAGTACATTGACATATTATCATGAATATATTAAAGCTAAATGATATTATGCAAATTGCAGAGAAAGAAGGAGCAGTAGTTATGAATAGGTTTCTATTCAACTAGAGTCAGCATATCTTTAGAGATTGCATTCAAATGTATTGTCGCTTCTGCTACAAAAGTTATATTACTCGTAAGATTGTGGAAATTAATCTGTGTATATCATAAGCTTTTAATGAATAATCCAGGAAGTTTAGTCGTAAACAGAACCGGCATTCCTTACACTGTTATTGCTAAATTGCTTTAAGCCTAAGTAGGATTGTGTACAAAGCTATACAGTGCGTGCACAATTTGCGGACTAACTCTATGGGATCGTATTAGAAGGAAAAATTGCATGCAAGTAATCGTTGAAACTTATATACTACTCATATGTGTAATACGAAGGTTGTATACGTTTAAGCAATTACAAGGTGAAGCATTACACAATACTTCAGCGCAAGCACCTATCAGCCCTTTGCTGATGACACACACTATGGCCCGGCTAACTGTCTCTAGGTTACTCTGCCTGCTACAGACCAGGCTGCACTGCAAAATTTCCAGTTTCTTTATTGCCTGTAATAATTACGCTCATATATGGTGCATATCTCCGACTATTAATATCTACAATTACGTTTCCTATGGAGGGAAAACTATGTTTAATCCATTTATGTTTTTTATTTTGATTTGTCGCGGTCCAAATATTTCCTAATCTATTACCACCTTGTCGCAGTACTCTCCGGTTACACGCAAGACACACAATCGGAGAAAAGTGAGGGGAATAATACCCAGTATAACAAACCAACAACCTATTCTTTCCAGTCATTATCTTCACGTACTGCTAACATTAAAAACAATAAGTTGTATGAAATGTAACTAACCGCAATGACTGAACTTGTTAAACTACTGCAGTATCCATAATGAAATAAACGTGCTGATATGCATGGAAATAACGTAAAGAAACATCTCACTGAATATTCCAAAAGTTGCTGTTTTACATTTTATCGTTACGACTGTGCAAGTATTCGAACATTCCTAAATCATATAGGATACGGATTAATTTCCTGAATTATTCAAATAATGGGATTTAGCGCACCGTAAGGGCATGTCGAATTATTTCAGTATTCGAATAAATTGGACTGTTCTGATATTGAACTATTTGAATCTATCTGTAATAACCCCACTCCAGTTAAACATTCTATTTGCGTAAATCCAGATATAAAAATTTAACTGTGTAAGTAAAAGCTGAGACGGAAGATTTCAGTTGTGTGTTTAGAAACCTTAGAATATAAAAGTAATCTAAAGGGTTACATCCGCATGAATTTTTCTAACTTCATAATTTATTTTATGTAATTTCTACAAGGTGATCCTGAGCAACAATATTTTTCTATCTGCTTCATGTCAATCGAGATAAACATTTGAAGATATTGCTCAGTTAAACATTTTATTGGAGATACTAGAGGGATAGTAAAAAAGGAATCGATAGTCTAATGTTTAAAAGTGATACCCTAACGATTTAAAGTTCCACGCTCTTTACATGACATCGCGGGAAGCAACCAACGTTGATAAGCATTAGAAAATAAATTACAAAGTACTGAAAATAACCAACATTAACGATTTACGAGAAATGGTTGCTGATAAAAAGAAATTTGATATAAATGGTGTGTCTTAAAGCTACCACATTTTTTTCCATATTTTAACGTTTATCAGACTCACAAAGTTTCGTGTAAGTAGAGACTTATTCTCTCTGCCATGTAAACCTTTAAAATACGGCATTTAAATCGAAATTGTTAGAGCTATTAAAAAAAGTTCAAATACGTTCGATGTCAGGCAGAGTTTGGGATAAGGCACTTTCTTGAAAACCTTCCTCTACCTACAGCTTTGGAAGATGATGAACTGAAACACTAAGTAATTTAAATTAGACGTTGCTTTTTGAACTCTTGGTATTCACAAACTCATACAATGTTTTATATTAGAACTGTTTCTGGCACTATGTGATCTCAAAAGATGTATATGGAACACAATATTCTATTTATATACAATTTACAGTCAGTTGCCTGGGATTATACCTATAAAATTCACGGTGGTTTAGGTTGGTAAGGAATTCTCTGCCACAACCAGTCTCTACCGCTTACTTGCTTCTACATTCCACTTAATGATTATCTCACTCAGCATATTTAACTCGATCCTAAGCCTGAAATTGACCTGTGTTCATAGATTACTGTTCGAGCGCTACAGATATCCAAGAGATGTCATCGTATATATACCGACATAGTATCAAAGAGATACGAAACCGTCTCATAGAGGAATCACTGTAAACCATTGCTGTGAAGCATGGCTTTCGGCCATTTAGATGACATGTTTCGTACTCCTTTAATTTCACAGTTCATCTAAGCCTGCCCTTTGCCAATTATCTAAAACCAACTATTTTTCCCACTCAAGGCTTGTGTGGAAAGCAGAAGTTAACGAGCTTTGACCAATATTAAATAAAGAAGAAACAACTATAGGAACACAAGAACATAAAATATTTTTGTGTACTCGATTGTACGTACATGATAGAGAAGGTGATTTTTCCAGCGATCCTTAAAACATTATTTCCGATGAAATCGAGAAAGCAAATATTTGAGAAAACTGAAACACCTTCTTTGTGTGTTAGGTATGTGGAGACAAAAGTAATGGATTGACCCACATCCAAATTATTCACTCTGTTTCAGAGTTAAAGTCATTAAAATGTAATGTTGAATTTCAATAATTCCATTATTCCAATAGTTCAAACCCAAAAAGGACTTGGCTTACATGATCCTTTCTTCAATTCTAACTCAATTTCTTAAACATATCTCGTGAACAGAACTAGAAAATCAAAAGGATTATAGGATGATAGTAGTTGCACACAAAGATTAGAGCTACCCGATTATCACTCCGGTCAGGCTGACCATCTTTAAAAGCAACAGGTTTAACTTAGTTTGAAACTATTATAACTAACATATGTAAACATAAATGTACATGTCACGGAGGAATCCCCGCAACTGGGGCAGAGTATTGCAGGTAGGTCATCCGGTTCCTACGTAGCCCGGGCGGGAGAGATGTGGGGAGACCCGAAGGACGGATAAAGATCTGGTTGACGACGGGCGCAAGCATGGTCAGATTCCCCTTTTCCAGCTCGAACTCATCCAAGCCCTCTCACAAATCCCAAAACCCAGCGGCCCGCCTCCTGGGCTACTATGGAGGCCGGTCCTGACTAAGTGTTTCCAACTAACGCCAGAGAAGAAAAACTTGCAGAACGCACATCCACCACCCCGTTGCTACCCGTCATCTAGTCCTTCAATTCTGAAAGAGATGACAGTGAAGGAAGCGATGGGTAGAGAAATGATGGACAAGAACGTTTTGGCGGAGGGGCAGCCCCATCAGCATTTGCTGGAGAAACGAAGAAAAACCCATGGGTCAGACTGGGTGATCGCCAGGGATCGAACCCAGAACCTCCCGTAAGCAAGAAGTACAGGATGCGGTGCTACCTCACCCAATATTAACAACTGTACCGATACTCTAAAATCGACCGAACAGGATGGGTTCTTCCTTCTTAGACAAGAGACAAAGGTAATAATAGATCAAGATCCTTGCTTTCTCAAGTATTTAACAGAGTGTTAGTTACCACTGTTCCTAACGGTAGTTATAATATATCTATAGCAAAGACCTCCCCAGTGGATCAGAGTGGGAAAGAAACGTTCTCAAAATGGATTACAGTGATAAAATGCAGCTATAAGCATTAAACTAAATGTTACCATTCCAGGTCTAAATATCTTACTCAAGAATAGAAAAGAAAGGGGGAAAAGAGCTTTTGATTTACCGTCCTGCAAACTCCTGATTTATTGGAAAGGTTACGCCGCGCATCGGCAGTTGCAGACTTCTCGGTCGACCGGCTCCATCTTTAGAAATGACGAAGCGTGGCGGCAGGAAGCAGGTTGCGCCTCATTGTTTACAGCCCTGCTCTTTCTTGGGTCATGAACTTGGCTTACCTGGGTTCGTAGCAAGGCAAGATGCCACGAACGAGATTAAAATTACAGGGAGACGCACAATACCTATCTCGTTCCATACTGGTCCTACAATGCGGGAGCTATGTTCTCCAGACATGTTGATGGATCTCGCACAGGAATTTCATGTCCCTTGCAAGACCTGTTTAGTATCCACTTATCTACGGCTTTCCAATAATGTTGAAGCAATAAAATTAGTTCATTTTACAATTACAACCCGAAAATGTAACACAAGGTCTTTAATTTTCCTTAAAATACGATTAGAGGATTTAGGTATTAGTTTTTGTGTTTAACAGTATTTAGGTGCTCACGACGTGATGATACTCATCTGTGAAATTTCAAAGATCACAACATCGGTCGAGTAAAATGACATTCTAATACAGAGTCGGGGTTGAGAGTATTATAAAGTGCATGCAAATTTCATGCACATGTTGAAACTAGTTCTGAAGATGTAATTGTTTACTGTTACTTTCGCTCTATTGTAAAATTACTCCACGCTATAGTTATTTTTGGAAACACAAATGTTTCAGTTATGTCGTTAATAGTGCATAAATAAATTGCAGAGATAAATTGTAATTATCTTACTAATTTATCGGGAGGTAAATGTCAAATACAAGAATTCCGCTTGAAACTTTCTTGAAATCACCCTCTGTGGTCTAGGGGTAGGTAGCAACCTAGTGTCTGATTCACGAAATCACAACCGATGTAGGGAATGCTTTTTACTTTTCTTTTATTTTTTCCGATGTAAAATTCCTTAGCATGTAGTAAAGCAATTTAGCATTTGAAGATTCCTCAGGCTATATCATGATTGCTTTGTTCACTATCATACTTGCAAAACGTTTGTAGAATTTTATACGAATATAAGGTCACAACCAAAGTGAAGCATTATATTGCATGATTTTCAAGATAGTGTATCTTTAAAAAGTATATGGAACTAAAGTAGAAAACCTGTAGTTTCCATAACACTGAAATATGTATTATAAATTTTAGTAATATTTGGCCTCTATTCCAATGTTATAAGGACATACTGCAAAAACATTTTAATGCTCGACGAGTCTAAAATAAAACATGTCCTTTGGAACAATCCTTTATCAATATAGCACATATAACTAGAGGCAAGTCCTCTAAACAATATATATAGTTTTACCTAATTTTTGGTGCTATTAAAATATTCGATGAAAATTTAATTAATTTATTTGAAACAATGCTATAGGTTCCAAAGGTTAATATTAAAATAGCTTAAAATTGACATATATTGCATAAAAGATTAATAAACATTGTAATTTATTTTTAACTACATCGCTATTTTGCAACTATATTCCTGGTAGAATAAATCGATATTCAGTTAAACTGGAGAAGTTGATTGGGATAAACTAAGTGGCCTCCTAACTAATTGCATTCATACAGATTCACTCTTTTCTTTTATGGAATTATTCAGTTATTGGTTTGCCTTGCCTCCTACGATGGCAAAATCATTCTTAAATTTTGTGGTCATACCTGCCCAAGATATTTGCACATTTGGAGGTAAGCAAAATAAGCTTTGAGTATAAATCGAAAAAAATACCATTAATGTACAAAATAAACAATTTATGCCTACCGTTCCTCAACATTGCAAAATGTTACAATAAGGTTAGCTAATTTCACGGTAATAAAGTTACTGTGGTATTTTCATACAACAAAAAGGGCATGCTAGTACTTTCCTTAAATTTATAGCCGCCCAAAGAAAACTGCAGATTTTTGGAAATTGGATTCTATTTAATATGTTATTTGGCCAGTTCTCGCTACTGAAAGTACGAGCCAATAATAAACATTTGTACGTCTTCTGAGTATAAAGTTTAGAAATTTTGCCCTTCACATTTTTTTATTCTATAATACATTTAGAATCACTGAGCAAAACCTAAACACTTTCAAAATTACAGTAATTTAATTTGGTAGCCCTGCAAATACTGAAATGAAGTAAACTGTTCAGTTCTTCGTAAGAGGTTCCGATATTCCTTAAACAAGATACCAAATTTTGGTAACAAATTTTAATGATAAGGGCGCTGTAAGTTTGAAGCATTAGGACAAATATGTTTAAATGTTAATGTATAGAATATGGACGAGATGGAATTAAACAGTTCCCCAATACGAAGATCTCTCGTAGTCTTACGGTAGGGAGAGCATGAACACAATTAATAGTATTGCATATTACGAAAACACTGTAAGATATAACGCTGCGAAAGCTCTAAGTGAGTTTATAATTTTCATACTTATGTTTGCTAATTTTATTGTATGCGTCCTTTCTAAAAACATTACATAGGCAGAGGAAGCATAAAGTATGGCACAATAAACAATAAGTATATGGTCAACATATCTTAAATAAGAAACCATTAAGCGAAGATTACAGATTGCTGTACCATATTTGAAGATTGGTCTCAAAACAGTTTTATTATTCAGCTTTACTTGTGTTCGCATTTCCCTTTGATGTTTATGACCGTAATGTTCGTCATTTCATTTCTTGTTTGCGAATCCCTTCCCTTTTATTTGTAGAGAAGCCTTATCAAACCACGTCGTCAGTAAATTTGCATTTAGCTTCTTTATTTCCACCAGACAGAAGATCAACATTTTACTGAAGGTGTACAGTCCATTACAATGATGAGTGACAATTAATTACCTAAAACATCTAAAAATATACCTCCTTATTTAATAAACTGAGTAAAATATGGCTTCCCTTCCAACCAAAAAAGTAATTAACACAGAAAATTCATATAATTAAATACAAATAGGAAAAACATTAAATTTAATTAACTTTTCTTTTGTCGTGCATTGTTGTCTAGGGGTAACAGGCATACAATGTCGGTGATCCTGTGCCTTAGATTTATGGCAAGTAAAAGAACATCAAGCCTGATAAACAGACCCCTAAACAAAAGCAAGCGATCTTTACACTTAATATACCTAATGTACAAATTAAAAGTCAGATTTTGGTTTCCTTTTCTTTAAAGGTAAGTGTTGGAGTTAAGAGGAAAGAGAACATTTCTATTAGTTTAATATACCGGAAAGTGCACTTACACGTGATACTTTTCTGAAATTCATGTTATGTGTACAATAATTGTATGTTTATGAAATTACTTTATTATAATACAATATATATTGGAATGCTGGATCATAATTACTAAACAATGAAGAGAATAGCACAAACATCTGAGGAACTAAGCATCCAGGATAATTTAAAATTCTTAAGTACACAGTTATGAAACACGAAGCGTGCCTATCAAGCTTCATGGAACCTTGATTGGTGTAGTAGAGGGTTTCAACTGTGAGCAATTTCTTCTTCTGACAACACGTTTGTTCGCGGATTTCCTTGGTTACTAAGTGAATGCCGGGTTGAATACTTTCCACAACGTCTCATCCCTCAATTTCATTTCATCATTTCACCTTCCCTCAACCCGGAAATGTTGGTGATTGGAGAGAGTAGGTCTGCTATGTTGTTAATATTTCCCACTGTAACTGGTGTTCTCGGCGTAGGGGTGGCGTTGTAGATATCTGTTCTGCATGAGAAGACTGGTGTCGAAACCCCATGCAGCTGGTCGTTGCAGGACTAACCCTGGCATCAAGATGAAGAATTTTCGGCTTAGGTTCGAGACAAGCACACTGGCTCGCTCCCCTACCCCGAATTTGATGACATACCCGTAGGTCCCTCCCATCTCACACCTTCCTTCCTGTGCTTACCTACCACAGCCTGTCTTTAGGTTCCGTTTAGTCCTCTCCACTTTTAATCCAATCCATAACTAACGTCACTTAATGGCACATCCTGTAAGATAAAAAATAGGCATTGAAAATAGATGCCTGGAACAGCTCTCGAATTTCAGCTATTTGGGCTCTGATGTAAGCTTTGACTTAGACAAAGACATAGAAAACAAAATAAACAAATTTCTGGAACTTTAGCAAGTACATTGGAAAACAAAGCAAGGAAAGAAACAAAGTTAAAATTTTATAAAACGATGGCAGTTCCTGTGTTCATCTATGGAAGTGAGTCCTGGATATTAGGAGAAAGAGATAAAAGTAAGATATAGGCAGCAGAAATTAGGTTTTTAAGAAGAGTTAAAGAACTCACTGGACGAGATTTAATGAGAAATGAAACTCTTTGAGAATAACTAGGAATATATAAATTACAGGACAAAATAGAAGAAATTATCTGGAACTGGAAAGAACATATGAATAGAATGGACGAAAAAAGAGTACTTGTTTTAATAAGAACATACAATCCCCGTGGAAGAAGAGATGTAGGACGCCCTAGAAAAAGATGGGAATAGTTGATGGAATGAGAAGACGGAACAGGTAGAAATGCCTGACACCTGAAGTGAAGAAGAAGAAGAACTAACGTCATTGCGATTTTCCTTATGACATGTTAGCTTTCCATGACGAAGTCAATAGTTAGTACTGTGGAAGCAGTCTAAGAAACAATTTCTAATCGGCTGTCACGTGCAATGACAGATTCACCATGTGAGTTGAAGTCTTGCCACGCTCGCGTTTTTTGGAAATGGAAGGTTGCAAAACATACCTACCCTTGAGTTTGAAAATTTGAGTAAAAGAAATTGAGAGTGCTTAACAATATTTTTTATCCTAGGCTATTTTAATAATAAATCCAGTGACAGATCAATCCAATAGAGAAATACTTTTAATATAGAGTAATCGCCGAGGTTTTTCCTGCCTGTTTTATACGACGTGATGCTAAAGGTAGTTTACAATTTTTCAGTAATTCTGGAGACAGTCAAGAGAAACAACTTTTTACGTGTTAAAATGAATGTACACCCAACTTTTGCCACTAGAAAATCTGAATGTGTAATGGATAGGGATGTATATAGGAGTACGCATGATCAAAAGATCGTTTACATGTCTGGTCTCTTAGAGAAGGTTAATTTGAAAAAAGTATGCTTAACGCGCTAAAATACATGTTACTATCCTCACGCAGTATTTTCTACTGCAGTTCTCATCTGCGGGATGTTCTGCTCTCTGGAGGAGAATTGGTGTGCAGTGCCACATAGCATGTGGCATGTTTATGGATCTACTGATCACATTAAACACCTGGTATAACGATATTATTCCAGTATTGCTAATACAAAGGCGTATGTTTTCTAAGGGGTCTAAGCTTTGTTTATATGTTGAAATTCTAGTCGTAATCATTCCCTAAAACGCTTGAGTTGATGTCGTACACGTTCCTTACAGCCTCATTCTTGTAAGAGGAACACAGAAAGCACCATTTCCACGCAAGGTGGAATAGTGTCTACAAGTGGAACTTCCACATCGGAAGATGTGAGTAAACAAACTCATAGTTGGTGGTTTTTATTTACCTTGGTAAATTACAATAAGGTAGCTCATGCAGTAGTGTACTCCATGTTTTATTAACAATTTTATCCGATATAGGAGTTCCCGTGATCGGATAGTCCAACATGAAGACTAGCCTTTCATTGTTGACGTTGCGTTGACAAACACACAATGTTTGTTCGTCTGCAAACAGCAACATTCTGATTATAAACATGTAACGCCAATGATGATTAACCTAGTAATAGATAATGCGCGCTTCGAGACACCTATCCGCTCCACCGCATCGGCGCCTCTAGGGTCAAAACGGTGGATGTACATGCATTTGGTCACAACACGTATGTTCCACTTGCCTTCCTCTGCAATCCCTGAAACGTTGTAAACATTTTATCACCGGGTAGATTGATTTTAATTCACTTATTTTATTAGCTGAGTGTGCCATTTTTTTATTCTCCTTAATATCATTAACTCATTCCGTTAAACGATTTTCGTTTCGCTCTTCCTTTGTATCGGGGTATATAGCATGGTAGACTGGAAGTACACATCTACATATTTTATAATTATTGTGAACACATTTCACTTTTATCATTTTATTTGACAATTACTGAAAAAGAATTCTGGAGCTCTTATTCGAATGTACGTTTTGGCAAAAAATATTTTCAACTGTTTCATAATTTCACAACGCTGAATTATTCACAATAAACATGGATAACTTTTTTATTATTTCGCATTATATAGCAAATTTATGTTTAGGTCTGAAATCGAAATCTAGCACTACTTTGTGTTTAATAGAGAATCCTAATTTCTGCTCAGATGAGAGGGAAATAGAAACAGCTACATTTCATTTATTTAGGTGACGATGATAATGGGTAAGATAATCGACTTAATCGCCTTCACATGCCCGCCTCGGTAGCGTTGATGGTAGCACATCTGCCTCACGTTCAAGAGGTCCCGAGTTCGAATCTCGGTCAGGGTGGGTTACCTGGATAAAGTTTTACCCGGGGTTTTCCCTTATCCTTAAAGACGAATGTCAGGTAACTGTAAGCTCCATGGACCCTGGACTCATTTGAGCATCATTTAACCCAATTCATTCACCGTCCGATATGACTTAATGTTGGAGGACGTAAATTACAAAAAAAAAAAAAAAAAAAAATTGCCTTCACAACGTATAATAAAGAATTTGTTGTGGTAAGTTTAATTTTCCTAAAAGCAGTGCCTTTCTGTCTTATTACTATATTTTTGCAATACAACGCAGTCAAGATATGGTACAACAACAGCATGTTGATTTTATGTTTACGTTTTTGTAACATAAGTTTATATAATCATATATACTATTCAGTTTATTCAAAATATCTTGAGTTACCAGAAATGTGTCTAGATATACTTGACTCAACTTGGCACGAAATTATATATAGAGGCATGGGTAAGTTATGCAACAGAAAATAAATATTTAATGAATGATTTTGTTGTTGTTGTAAATCTTGTCATATATCTTAAGTGGCACTTATTGATCTCACAATACATAAAGAAAGGAAAAAAATGAATAGGCCACCGAATAAATTGTATTCCGTTGTCAAATCCTGGTTAATTTTGACTCTCTCTCTCTCTCTCTCTCTCTCTCTCTCTCTCTCTCTCTCTCTCTCTCTCTCTCTCTCTCTCTCTCTCTCTCTACCTCTCCCTCTCTTCTCTCTCGTTTACTTACTCGTCATTTTGGTCGAGAATTTTTCACTTCTTGGATAACATCAAGGGAAGAAAAACTTTCATACTTCTTACTTATTATTAGAAGCAAATTCCTAATGGTTTGACTGCTCTTAAGCAATGATAGTGGCTTAGTAGTGCAGTGGCTTATGTATGAGATACCTTCACAATAAATCTTTGCCTGTAAGAGAATAGGAGAAAAAAAGCAGTCCAATCATAAGAACAGCATGTCTTAGTTTACATAATTTACAAATCTTACTATAGAATTAGCCAGTGCGTATTCTACATGCTTCCACTTTAATCTCGACCTATTTATGTTACCAACATTCAACAGTATGCAAGGAAATTTGGAGGCCTGCTATGGATAGCCAACCACAGGTTTGGCCCCATATTGCTTAGTGTTCATAAGCTCTAAAAGCCTACCGCAGCAGTCGGTCCTTGTGTTTCGACTCCGTAGTCGCTTTTCTTATCTCATACACAAATCATGCTGAATATGTCTTTTTTCTATTAAACGGCTCTTTTATCAAAAATACATTTTGTGTGCAATATTGTTTCTCTTACATCTTTAATTCACGACTGCATAACCACGTTTAAGTATACTATACCTTCCATAATAGCTAAACGAGTATCAAAATCGTTCTGGATACATTGAGAAACAAATGTGTAACAATAACATTAGGAATATAGTTATTTAGAGAAATAAAATTGCCGGTGAAATTCAGTGGAATAATTGGCAAATTCTGGGACAAATTTATTAATCTACACAGACATGACTGCTTAAAATCCATAAATAAAGAAGTATGGCGTCCTTTAACCTGGTCGGCCATATTCGACAATCAATTTTTCTATGTATGAAACGAATGGATGAAATTAACCTGGAATCCTTTACTCAACATTTTTCATTTAAAATATGTAAGTAAATACTCAGGAGAAATCTTTAATTGTGTAACTGGCCCTAACCAACATTCGAACTCAAGGTCTCTTGAATGGAGTCAGACACGCGACAACGGGCGAGCGTATTTTCGGTTGAAAGCAATGTAACGATGGGCATAGTCAACGAAAGGGTCTGTGCACATGTATAATGTATGGTGCATTAAGAATGCGAGTGTGGATAAAAATACATTCATGTTAAATCGTATTTTTTCCTCTGTTTCAGGGAGATTTCTCATAGTTGGTGCTGTTTTATTCTTGCATATATGAGTCAAGGATAGAAAGAGAAAATATACAATGTAGAAGGTACTAAATACACAGTGTGTAACCCCAGAATCCTGTGAATGATAATCCTGCATGATATATACTGCTAGGCAATTCGGAACAGCAGTTAAATGTGAGACTAGGTACCCAGATTACAGAAGATAACATTGTTACATTGTTTGTACAAGGGGTAATTTCGTAACCTTACATTTAAACAAAGTCCTTGGGAATGAAAAATGTATTCGCGTTATGCGTTGAAAATTGTGTGTAGAAATCGTTTTCCTCTGTGATTTTATTGCTACTGAATAACACAATGCATTGGAAGCACTTATTTTGAAGTAATACTTCCACTCAAATGTGTCATTAGATGTATGGCACGTTGCTCCATCTCACTAGAAAAAATCCTATAGTGGTCCGAACTATAAAGCCCGGGCCTTAAAGTACTTACAGCATAGTAAGTCGCCATTAAGGTAGTTGTATCATGTGTTTATTAGAACTCCTAGTGGTTTACCGGGAGGAACACGAGTTAGTTGGAGAATTTAATGTCATGTTGGCACGTTGGCCATAGTAGCTCAAATGGTTAGAGCGGCTGGACGGAAACCAGAAGATCCCTGGTTCAAATCCCGGCTATGGCATTGAATTTTTCAGTCTGGCTCTACCCTTTCAATAATAATAATAATAATAATAATAATAATAATAATAATAATAATAATAATAATAATAATAATAATAATAATAATAATAATAATAATAATAATAATAATAATAATAATAATAATAATAATAATAATAATAATAATAATAATAATAATAATAATAATAATAATAATAATAATAATAATAATAATAATAATAATAATAATAATAATAATAATAATAATAATAATTTAAAACCTGGGGTGGAAGCATAATAATGTATTCAAAAGGAACATTGATAAAAGTTGATTACAGGGTTTCGCAAAAGCAAAACATAATGACTGTAGAGTGAAAATTAAAGGAACTAATGTTTGTAGTTTACACGTAAAAATAAACTTTAATAAACTTATATATGCTAGTGAATATTCAAACACCATACCGTTCATGTTTAAATTTATTTTTATTTGATAAACGAATAACCGATTGTGACTACTTCAATGCTTATCGTTACTGAGGATGCCTAAATTACTGGCTATTTTGAACTGGTCATGCATCCTATTTGCTGGAATATTTAAGAATTCATTTGTATCAGTTTCGCCAAGCTCGAGTTATCAGTCATAGCAAATGAGAGAAGAATATAAACTACAATTTTTTGTAACAGTATGGATTGAAACACTAATACATATTCCATAACGGTGATAATAGTAAAGCACTCATTGATCCTAGAAATACGGCGGTAAATGTACAACTTTATACATCAGGGAAGTAAAGGCCTTGTTATCTGTACCATCCACCTAATAGAAGTCCGGAACGCTTGTGGTTCAAGCTGGAATGTTTCCTTTGTTGATACATTTTAGGAGAGGCATTATCATATCATTATAGTTATCTAAGTATTTACACAGAACAAGAAAACTTCGTTTTCATGGACAAATCTTGTGCGCCCCATTCCAGTGCTCAACCCATTGCGCCACCTCAGGTTTACTCAAACTTCGTGACTTGCAGTCATGTTTACCTCTGGTATCTCCTGCTGCATCAAGCGTGACCTCAAGGAAAGAATCAGTGTCCAAAGGTTACAGAATATGCAGCAGAGTGAAAATTTTCAAGAACCATTTTAGTGAAGGTAGTCAAAGTTGCCTTTTAAATACGAAGAATGTTATTGTCTTTAAATCTGATCACTGCGGACGTTAAAGGATTATCATACATGTTCTTAAGACGGTATCGTCCAAGGAATAAGCTGTCTTACCATAAAATTAAACGCTGGAATTTCCAAGTGATAAATGTCAAGCGTGACTTAAAACAGATGTGAAAGTTTCACTTTGGTAACGGCAGAGGATTTTCAGAGTATCCAAAAATTCATGTTGTTTTTTAATCAATTGAGGATATTACTTAATCGGATAAGTAAGGCCAAAGAACATTTTAGTTAATTGATGGAAATTAATCATTTCTCCACAGTAGCCGTATATAGGCTAAGATATTTGATGGATAGAGTCAACATGAAAAATTCAATGCCATAGCCGGGATTTGAACCACGGATCTCCTGGTTTCCGTCCAGTCGCTCTTAACCTTTGAGCTACCATGGCCAACGTGCCCTCCTGACATTGAACACTCCAGTTGACTCGTATATTTCCCCGGTAGACCACTAGGGGCTCTTGCATCCGAAATACACCGTTTGTGGCGACTTACTATCGTAAGTACTTAAGTCCCAGGCTTCATCAGTTAACTCTTATTATTTTAGTTAATTGATGGAAATTAATCATTTCTCCACACTAGCCGTATATAGGCTAAGATATTTGATGGATAGAGTCAACATGAAAAATTCAATGCCATAGCCGGGAGATCCGTGGTTCAAATCCCGGCTATGGCATTGAATTTTTCATGTTGACTCTATCCATCAAATATCTTAGCCTATATACGGCTAGTGTGGAGAAATGATTAATTTCCATCAATTAACTAAAATAATAAGAGTTAAATGATGAAGCCTGGTACTTAAGTACTTACGATACTAAGTCGCCACAAACGGTGTATTTCGGATGCGAGAGCCCCTAGTGGTCTACCGGGGAAATATACGAGTCAACTGGAGTGTTCAATGTCAGGAGGGCACGTTGGCCATGGTAGCTCAAAGGTTAAGAGCGACTGGACGGAAACCAGGAGATCCGTGGTTCAAATCCCGGCTATGGCATTGAATTTTTCATGTTGACTCTATCCGCCAAAGAACATGTTGAAGTTCAAGTTCGGCCTTCATAAACTTTCAGAGCTTCTATTATAACTACATGATATACAAATATGAGACAGCAGCCTGGGGAAATCTAGCTCAGTAACAATAATTGCTTTCTTCATGCCTTATTTTCTCCAGTTCCAGGTGTGTATTAAAGTTACATTATTATAAAAATTATGTTATAATATATAAAACGTAGGTACTGAACGCTGACGCATTTCCTTTCAGGAATGAACAAATGAAATTTGAAAGATAATAATGAAAATTTCTCATGGCTAAGAGATACAACAATTAATTACCTTTGACTAATTTATGTAAAAGATATTAACTTTGAAGACTGGAACTTGAAGGTACTTCGAGATTCTGAAGTAGCTATTGAAATATGTCATCTAAAACTGAATTTTGGAACTCTTGTGGTTTACAGGGAAAATATTTTTCTGTTGTTAAATTTAATGTCATGCCAATATTACTGGATACTAACTGATAGCTCATTTGATTAGAGCAGTGGTACAGTTGTCCGAATTCCTGGTCCAAGTACTCAAAATTGAGCTAATAAGACTGATTCTATTTTTAGAATTTAAAACCTATAAGTAGCTTTGAAATGCGCCTATGAGTAATGAGAGTCACTTATATTTAATTTTTCAGAAACTTTCCTAACAATTTCATATAACGAATTAATTCGGACCTTGGGATAGGGGTAAAAAGTGATAATGGTTATATAGAATATGAGTAGTTGTCAAGCAGTTTTTGAGATAACTCACTCAGATAAGATGTTCTCCATATCTTCATAAGCGCTTTTCGGTCTGGTTTAGACCATCTTCAGTGGGTGGTGACCAGCTACTGAGGTTGAGAAGAGCCAAACCTTCCAAGAAACTTTTACTCCTGTTGATTGTCATTTGGTTATCGTCTGATTTGTAATACCAACGTCTGGGACTGGAACACTGTGGCTGGTCACAGGTGACTGATTGTCATCTGTGATGTTGACTGGTTGTAGCCGTTTCCTCTCTGGATGTGAATCAATTGAACTGTAGACCTGTGGTGGCGGATGAATTTCCTCTTCCAACTCGTTCTCTGGACCAATATTTAAGTTACTGGTTGTCTGTGGGAGATGTGCTTCCCCACTCATATGTTCCTTGAGTAAACTAGATTGGTTGACATATGGATTAATTTCAACTGGATCTATGTTCTTTAAGTTGGTTTCAACAACATCGATGTTGGATTTTTTAACTTTTTAATAAGTTGTAAAACACTGTTTAATGGTGGTATCTCAAAATTCAATAGGTTTTCTGTTTCACTATTTAGGATATAAATTTTTTCCCAAATATCTAGTTCATTAACTGTTTGTACATGTTTTAATAATTGTATACTTTGGCCAATTTCATGGTTGGGTTTCCAGAAATGATTGGCAACTGCAGACTTTTCTATTTGTTTAAGTTTTACATTTCTCAAGTGTTCCGTTTGACGGGTTTTTAAATTTCTCTTAGTTCTTCCAATATAATATGCTTCACAATTGTTACATGGTATTTTATATATTCCAGATAATTTTAATTTATCAATAGTGTTGCTTAAAGGTTTTTTGAGCAGATTCTTAAGACTGAAGTTATTTTTTGGGGCTAATTTTATATTATAATTATGAAAAATTCTTTTAAATTTGTTAAATGCCCAAGGGTGATAGGTGAACTTCTTGTAGATAACAGTAGTTTCTGGTTTCTTTAAAGTAGTAAATGAACTTATGTGGTTTTTGTATATATTTTCATTAATTATTTTAAGTATAGTTGATTCTTTAAAGCCATTGATCTTTGCAACATGTAAGATATGTTGGTATTCTAGTTGATATTCAGGTTCAAGCATAGGTACATTTATAAGTCTGTGGATTAAGCAATGGAATACTGCAAGTTGATGTGATGTTGGATTATAGTTATTAGCTTTGATATAATTATCCACATGTGTATTTTTCCTATGAATACCAAAATTCAATTTATTATGGTACTTGGAAATTTTTAAATCCAAAAAAGGTAAGAATTCTTGATCTTCTATTTCCATAGCAAATTTTATAGATTCATCTTGATTGTTGAGAATTTCTAAAGCTTCATTAATTTTATCTTTGAGTATGATGGAGAAAATATCATCTACATATCTGTACCATACTTTAAATATATCTGAGTGAGTAGACGTTACTTGAATTTCTAAGTTGCTCATATATAAGTCAGCTAAGAATGGAGATAATGGATTACCCATAGCTAAACCATGTGTTTGAGTGTATAATCTTCCATTGAATGTGAAGGTATTCTGGTCAATACAACTGGTAGTACAAGTTAGTAGATCATGAATCTCAGCTTCATTAATATTGATTGAAGTAAGCCACTCTTGTAGTAGTGAAGAAATCTTCCCAGTTGGGACGTTTGTGAACAAAGAAGTGACATCAAAAGATACTAAAATGTCACTATCACTGATTGTAATAATGGTTAATCTTTAAGCTTGGAGTGCGTTCGTCTAAAGAAAAGCCGCTGCGATCCTTTGAACGATAATACAATATCTTAGAATTCAGGGGTAGCTCCTGATTCTTGGAGGTTGCCAAGAGCGTAAATCAAAATTGGGGGTATTATTCCACTGAGCAGATACATTCTTGCGTCACCTTAGTGTCAAAGAAGCACGCACTCTATAACAGTTATTAATCTAAGGTAAGCAATGCGTATCTAAACTTCTAAGCTCAGTAGACTTCGTCATGGACCTCTAAGAGGACCGACTGATAACAGCTTAAGTGTTGAATGAGCTACTCTCTCTCTAAAGACAAACTATTTCCTCTTTCTTCACTACCACTTATCTCTTAATTCTTGGCGAAGTGTATGAAAGCTATCTGCCAGCTGTACTACTTTAATGTCTTCCACTCAGCAGAACCAACAACGATATTGAACAAAGTCCGGCCGGCCGACTTCTTAAGGAACTTTACAATAAACAAATATGTACTCCAACTAGCTCTCCAGTAAAATTAGTTCCTCTGGCGTACGATATTACAAGACATATATGAGGTATGATTGCTCCAAGCAGTAGAAAGCTCCATTCCTGAATTCAACAGGACGCACCTGGCAATAGAATGAGGAAATGTCCAACGCTTGAGAAATACAATGCAACGTCTTGTTAATCCGCTTGAAGATGCTTGTGTTATTTCAATCTGTACAAAATGGTTTTTGAATACTGCATTATATACCCCTCTTCTGCAAACTTCTTAACAGGGTTTGCCGTAATACAAACGCATTATTTTTCTAAAAATAATTAAATATTTGGGCCTATATGCCTAAATTTGTTCCAGAGCCTATGGGGTCTGTCGTCAAAGAAAACCTTTAAAACACAGGCCAATGTTAAAATAATAAAAAGGTGTTGTCCAAAGTGATAATGATATCTATTTAAATGGAATTTTATACCTGATCTTGTAAGTTAGAATAGTATGCCGCTGACGATGCAACTATGGATTTGGTCAAAGAAACTTCTGATGCATAATGGCAGTGATGACTAATTCTGTTTATTCTAGAGGCCGTAGTGCTAATACTGCAACCTTCAGAAATTTATAATTTTTCCCAACTATTATAATTTCCTATTTTATAACTTTTCAAATGGTTTAGATATCGCCCCACTATTATACATAGGCATAAGAGAGATAATACAGAAATTTTCGTAACAGAAATTCATAATGCAAAAATTAAAGATTCTAGAGACATTAAAGGATATCGTAAATCACATTAAATTTCAAAGTTCAATTATTTTCAGTTGCGGTACCTTAAGATCTATTACAAGATTTTGGAGTGTAATCAACGCAGTAATTTCTTTAACAGAAAGAACAGCAATGACTTCGCCACATTTTGCTGTAATCACATTTAATATAAACCAAATATTTTTGCAGATCTCCTCTTATCTCGCTAATAAGTTATATACTGAGGTTAGCTAGGGGTGAAACTTCTGAATCTTGCAGTTTATTGTTGTTTAAACGTTTTAAAGCTTTTGTTAGATGCTGCGCTAACGCAATGATAGGCGTGCTTTAAATTTCCGGCGGATAGGCTATTTTTAATAAAAAAAAGAATGAACTTTTGTTTCTATTATGATAATCAATGAAGCATTGCGCATGATGCATAATTCCTAATTTTGGAATAACGAAAATATTGAACCATTACTAAAACACCAATAAAAAATCTGTAATATAGAAATCTTTTATATCTTCCGGTTGTTAGTTTACATGTTTGTATATAATTTATGTGAAACTTTATTCTCCCTGGTAGATTTAATTGTTTAGGATTCTGCTCTGTTTAAAAATTACGAAAGTTTAAGCTAGTTTTTGAGTTAACTCTATTCCGAGCTTCTGCTGAAGTATTGAATAAAATTGGTTACAACAAATCGCGACAGCACTTTTAATGAGTAAAACTCTGAGAAAAATCAAAGTCGAGTAAAAGACAAAAAATACAGGCCACTAGGCTGTCTGTTGTTTCTTATTTAAATGGTCATGTGTTGCAGATAGAGATAAATCTGCTACCGAATCGTATTGAAGCTTAAGGTTCTAAGTATTTTTGGACATAAACAGCAAGTTTTGAATTTCTTGAAATGTGTGATTAAATGTCTGCTACACCCTAACAAGGATGTTTATATTAACACCAGCTGTATCATACCGCCCAAAGTGCCATACACAGTAGGTACTTTCTGTTTAAAACAACTTAAGGGACGTTTATATCTCAAGCACAATAAGGACACATACAATATTTGTCAGTTAGATTCCCCAAGTCTCAGTGGTTTCACTTCCTGCCCACTCTGTACTTCAAGCTGTTCACTCTTGTGAATCTACTCTCTCGTGTAATAAATCACATTTCCTAATCTGCATTATATTCCATGATATCGAGTGTTCGCTGATAGGTCGTTTAACGTAATAACTGAACTGAAATGCCTTTCAGCTGTGACCTGTCTAGAAAGGGTTTAGTGACTGCTACAAACTGCTTCGGAGTGAGAAGGTAAGGGATGAGGTGGAAGGGCTGCGAGTGGGCTAAGGACATCACAGAAATACACCCAAACAACTACCAGTAAGAACGGAGCCTCGTAATTTCCTGTCATAAATTTCATTACTGTCCCGTCAAATAGAAGGGGAACAAGATACATGGGTACAGATACGAGAAAAGGTGTCACTCTAAGTTTGACCGGCCTACCCTAATTAATGGGCGCTTGGAAGACGGTGCAAATCTTTTATAACGAGTTTGAAAACGTCAAGACCGATTTGCATGCCATGTATAAGGATTTGTTTGGAGCTGTAAAGCAGCATTACTTCTCTACAAGGCTATCGTTTGGTACGTGAAGTGTAGAAAGAGCTTGTAGCACATAATTAGATAATGTAAAACTGTCTAGCATTTTCCTTTCCTTACTTTTTATTTAAGTATTAGCAGAAACGAGTCTTGCAGAACCGGTGTCACCTTAAATTTCTCTATTTATATCTCTTAAAATGATCACAAAAGAAACGACTTGAAATGTAAAATATGTGGCAAATGAATAAATACATAATGCTGTGTAAACTTTATATAATACTTTTGAAACCAACAAATACGTTATATTGTAATATCGAGAGATAATTGTTCTCCTTCCGAGATAAATTTAATCTAAAATGGACTAAAATGTTCAATTTTATCTTCTCGTTTTCATCTTTTAGGTATCTATGGGAACTTAACACGAAGTAAGGTTTTCAAGGAGAAGGGAATAGTTATAGCACAGTGCTCTAGAAGATGCCACTACTGGCAGTTGGAGTATATATTTTTTGTAGAACTTAGGATACGTCTTCATTTAATTATATTGTTTCTTGTAGTTATAGGTACATTGTATTGCTTGAGGACGCGTAATAGTGCCTTAATTATGATCTGTTGTATTTGTAGTTCATTTTGTTTTCATCTCTGTTGTATGTTTGCATAAGCGTAACTGTGGATTACTTCTTATTGAAGTGGAGTTTCCATTTAACTGGTGTTTTGAGCTGGTATCATTTGAGGTTAGAGTGCTGGCGTTGAATGATACGAGTTCTGCCATTTCAACTGACGTTTGGCTTACCGAAAGTCAAATTGGTATACGGACGTGTTGTCTGGAATGGTGGGAAAAGGCGAAGAAATTGGTTGATTGCCGACGAAATTGATGTACTGTTCTACGGCTAGATATTTCGCCACAGATGCATGCCGGCAGAAGCCAAAACGGTCTCGATACGTTGGTTCAGTTTAAAATCCATCACTGGATGAGTGAAGTTCAAACACTGCCTCTTTGAGTGCCGGAAAGGCAGCAATGGGTTCGATATCCTGGATCGGGGTGCAGTGCTGTTGAACTGGGTGGTATATTTGAGATGTTCTTTGCCATGCCAAATGGTGCTGGCTATGATAGCTCAATGTTGTGTGGTGGAGTCTTCGGTTACCTTTAGCATGAAGTCTGGCTCGTAAAGTGCTCACGTAGCACAACAACAGCATCGAAAGGCTAAGACATAGTGGGGCAACCCGCTAGTACGATGAAGACACAAAATTAGTGAAAGCATGGTTGAATTTTACGACAAAGATAGTCACTGAGCAGCAAATTCGGCGTCAGGGTTGGAGCGCATGGTACAGCTATATCTATGTAGTGCGTGTTGCTTAAGTAAGTTAGGCCGGTGCAGCGGTCAACACAAAGTGCTTCCGAGCCGTAAAAGTCAGGTGCAGTAGCACCACTCCCCTGTGCCGTGCTTCGTAGTCGAGGAGTAACATACTAGCATCTGGTTTCCGAAGTCGTGGATTCAATTCCGATGGAGGGCGATAAAATCTTTAGCATGTCTTCCTTCGGAACGGAAGGTCCCATGTCGTAGATTTACGTCAACCACGTAAACGTATCTCAAGCTTAAAAGGGGCCTCTGAGCAAAATTTAAGCGCTCCTTGTATAGAATAGGAAGCTGAAAACCTCAAGAATTATTTAAGTGTCCATAAATGAAAGAAGTAATACAAGCTTGGTCCTCTGAAGATAATATTGGAGACATACATATGCAAACACCGAAGAGATTAAGTGACCTCCAGGAGTATGGGCTTAAGTAGTAAACGATGGACCCACAAATAACGATTCCAGAATTGAAGCTATAGGTTTCACATATATAGTTAAATAGCACCTTATAGCGCCGCGTGAAGTTAGGCGCAGTTAATCGTAGGCAAGTGTAATACTACATTTACGTGTGTACTTCTTGAGATACAGTCTGTTAGGATGCATTTAGTTTTGGTTGTAGAACGAGTGGTGTGTATGCTTTTTTTTCCTGAAGCCAGTGAACCAGCTGCAAAGGTGAGACCTAAATAGAAATTAGAAAAACGGCGCGCCCATAGTTGAGGGAGAAGGAAGGGTTGTGCTGTAAAGGCAGTCGGTTGATGTTTCTTCTTATTCCTTCAACAAAAGTTACGTTACCATAATGAAGTATTTGAGGATGGATCCCTTTTATCATCTTTTTGAGGGTTTAGAATGTTAGGAAACTTCTGTCATCCCAGAACATCAAGAGTTCCTAGAATTCAAAGGTTTATGCAATACGCCGCTGCCAAATCCTTGTTTCGATGCGAATAAGAAAGGAAAATCGATTAAAAATGTTACGGGCTACAAGATTTTATCTCCCTTTTAATGAGCTAACGTCAAAAGTGACATCTTTTAAAATCGCTAGATGTGTTTCTATGATCTCCTGTGTGGGATAATTTGTTCCCGTAGGGGAGGGAATCCCTCCCCTTCAGCTGCTTTGGTGCGAGCGCTGTAGACCTCTAGCACTGTTGGTACTTCCGATGTTACCAGAAGTATAACTGGTCGAACATCTCAGCCCCTCCCGTTTGGGAGTTGTTCATTTGGTTTGGCAGTGGTTCCCGATACACGTGGGAGATTGGGGAAGTCTGGGTGGCTCTGCCGTCAGACGGGGTTAAGGGGCACCTCTAAGTTCTCGGTTGCTAACCTGCAGAGCTAGTAGTCTGTGTGCTAGATCACTGGCGGCCCGACCGAGGCAATCGGCACGTCTCCTGGTTGGGTTGACGTACTGTCCAGCAACGCGAAAAAGGTCCCTGAAAGGAATGTGCTCCCTTACACAGTGAGGAAAGGACAGCAAATGTGTGTGAGAGGGAGCGCATGGTACGCAAGGAGCCGAACCGTTAAAAAACATGCGCCCTATTCACTCTGTACACTAAAACAAGAAGATTCATTCACAAAAGTAGAAGCCGTCAGAATGTTTCTGAATGGTCTGTAACTGTACTGTCATGGGATGCCATAAGCCTGTCCAGGTAGGGTGTGAGAACCTTCTGCAATCCCCCTGCGCCTCAGGCCCCGGAGACTTTCTCTCCTGTGGTATCTTGTACGTAAGTGGCGTAGCTATTTCCACCCTGTAATAGGGGGAGGGGTCTCGTTAGTCTCTACGTCTTGTTCTACTGGAAAGAGCTCCGGAGTGCGTTGGGCGCCCCTTGTTGGGAACAGCTTTGACAACTCCCGGGTCATTGAGAGGGACGTTTGACGTCCGACAGAGACAGCTCTCGCCGATAATTGAAATGTGGGATGATTTGTATATTTAAATCCATCGGATTGTGTATCTATCTTTGAACTGTAAGATCTATCGTAGTTACTTCTTCTTTGGAAATGATGCACAACATGCTTTTTAAATTAATTGACTTACATTAAATCAAGAATTTGCTACTGAAAAGAAATTCAAGTCAGTTATTCTATAAATGTTTCCTAAAAACCATGTTGTGTCAGTAACAGCGATCATTCTCTCTAAACTATTTTCAGTTATTTTTATAGTGTATTTGTGGAAAAAGTACTTAGAATACAAAAGCTCGCCTTAAAAAGAGCTATTCATTGTGTTCTTCTAAGGAATAATAACGTCCTTTAGAGAAGATCTTAGATATATACTCAAAGAAATTAAGCAATAACTACAAAATCCCTGGACAACCTCACAAAAGCTTCAATTGCCTTGTATTAATCATAGTCTCACAGAAACAATTGATTGACGTAAGAGCGCTAAGAACTTGCTATTTCTATGCCGGCAAGTGTATTTAAAATTAGGTGCTTTGAAATTACCTGCCAAAAACATTGTAGCTTTTAATTTTATTTCATCTTTTAAGGTTTATATAGAGATAAAATTGCCGTTAATTAAGTAACAGCCTTAAAGCATCTATTCAAATAATTTGGGTTTAAAAATGTGGCAAAAATAGCACAAACCTGACTGGGAACTCGATGTAAAAGCGGGTACATTGTATATGGATTTATTCTAATTTGTAAAAGTACTCATGGTCAGTTAGTCACAAATCGTGACGGGGATTACTGGATTTTATTTTACTACTACGGCATATTTAATATTACGTTTATGTAGTAGTAGTGCTGATTGAGGTTTACGTGAGCAAACAGCACTATATGTTTCACGAAATTCCTGTTGGATGATGCTCTACCAGCTTAACGGTTTTCGTACCTTACTGTTTTTTAAGCGTCCGCCATTAATTGAAACACTAGAATAAATTCTGTGGGGCAAGTCACTGACATTATGATACTCTGAAGCAATTTGTTTTACGCACGGCATTCAACACCACCATTATTTTCATCTGTTTACATTGCACTTTTTAAATCCAGTCTTTCGAGAACAATAGTTTAGACTATGTCAAAAGAAAGTAATGACATTAATGACGATGATAACGACGAATAATAATAATAATAATAATAATAATAATAATAATAATAATAATAATAATAATAATAATAATAATAATAATAATAATAATAATAATAATAATAATAATAATAATAATAATAATAATAATAATAATAATAATAATAATAATAATAATAATAATAATAATAATAATAATAATAATAATAATAATAATAATAATAATAATAATAATAATAATAATAATAATAATAATAATAATAATAATAATAATAATAATAATAATAATAATAATAATAATAATAATAATAATAATAATAATAATAATAATAATAATAATAATAATAATAATAATAATAATAATAATAATAATAATAATAATAATAATAATAATAATAATAATAATAATAATAATAATAATAATAATAATAATAATAATAATAATAATAATAATAATAATAATAATAATAATAATTTGTTATTAATATAACCGATAAATTAAGAAATATAATCCAACTTACGGTTTTTGATCCTCAATTATACTTATCATAGAAAACTAATCCCGCCATATCTTTTGCAGAATTTTTAATGTGTAGCTTATGTGCAATCGTTAACGAAACTATTAACTTTCTAAATTTAAGCCAATGTAGCGGACATTTTTACTGTGGATCAAAACATGTGATAAGTTAAATAAGTCTAAAAACTCAAATCATGCTTGATATGAAGAAAAAATTATTTACATCTCTTTATAAATCTTCAAAAAATTGTACTAAAAGTGCTGAGAGAAGCAGAACGTAAGTTGTATCACGGAAAGCATTTTAATGTGACATAAACGTATCGAAAGATGATTATGTGAAAATTAAGCTTTCAAATATTGCACTTGGTTGAATACAATGTCCTACGTCCACTTAATAATGCGTTTGGATATTTAAACTTCTATGTAGGAAAAACACTAATTGCTGCTCGTATTTAGCCCTAAAGTCATAAGATGAACCTTCATTTAGCCAGCTGAAACATTATTATACCTGTAAAAGGATATAGATGAGTAAAAGTCAACATTGAGGTTAATCGAGCTCCCTGTATAAGGATACCTGTTTTGAAGCGAAGCCAGGTTGGGTCATGCTCCGCCTTGCTTAGAGTTTGCTTGTCTTGGCATAACAAAGACAACTTACAGTCAACTTATTGGACCGGAGATTAATGTGCTTTCCGCCATAGACAAAGGACTGTGCAGTAATCAATTCCCCGTGTACCAGGCTCTCTATGAGACTGCAGAAAAACAGACGCGGTATTGTAATGCGCTACTCTTGAACACAAAGCCCTCATACGGTACACGCTAACGTTACAGACGTTTTTCCTACATCAAAACTTTGATGATGCTAATGATAATAATAACAGCAAATTTTCTCTTCAACTTCCTTCCTTGTGTGGAAGTACACAAAATGACTTTATTGTGTGTAAAGTATATCTAACATGGATGTACTTATGCTTAGTTTTAGTCTTATAATTAATTATTCAACGAGATCTGCCGTTTAATAAATAATTAGTCAAAATAATTGTTTAGAATAAATGTATCGGGATAATGTAGTAAATTATGAAATCGTAATGACTAAAACTGAAGGAAGAAAATAAATTTAAAAATGTGTTGCTCCCCTCACGTGTCATTCTCTAGCCATTAGCGTTAACTTTTATATAGCTTCTACAACTGTTCTTAAAGAAAATACCTTTCTATCTAGTTCATATTATCGAAATAAAGAACTAGTTCCATTATGCACTTTGCTTCACATAGGATACAGAAAACCTTTTCAGGGTTAAATGTTTAAATGCTCGACTATATATTCCAAACTTTTCCATAAAACCCGAAAAGTGGGGAACTGAATAGTTATGTAACATTAAACATTCAAATTTGTTCTACTCATGTGTCTCAAAAACTCAACAAATAATAAAGGTAAAATAGGAAAAGAGTGATGTCATTAAATAACGTTGTGACTAGGAGAGTTTTCACTTTCAGTGGTGCAAGATTTGGTCTATCACTTCTGATGTATCTATTATACAAAATAAGACAATATTTCTTTGAAATTAGGAATTTATAGGTTATTACTACAAAATTAAAATGGGTATACTAATTATTGTAATCAAAATTAATACAGGCACGTTTTAAAATAGAAAATGTAATGAAAAAATTCCATGGAAAGGATAATTCGGAGTACGCCATTTTTTAAAATTTTCCTGACATCTTTGGAAGGCACTAAGCTTAAACTCAAACCCTGGTATATACCCGAAATTTCCTTTACGCTCTCTGTTTCTCTCCCCGCCTCTCTCTCTCTTATACTCACAGAAACACATATAAACACGGATCTTTTATATAATTCGCAATATCTAATTTTTGTAGTGGAATGCATTAACTTTATTTATGCGTACTATAAATAAGGAGAGGGGAAGATGAAAAAGCTTGTCAATTTGGAACCAGTGGTCTGCAAATGAAATATCCCAGCGGAATGCCATACTTCATCTCCCTATTTGGTACATGGAAGCACAAAGTAAAACTTAAGATCACATCTAAACGTAATTTTTCTCAAGTACTGACATAGGATAAAACAACATCGATACCATCTTTTTGAAAATATTTGTGAACAGCAAATGAAATATGTTTAGTGTACCATTGAAGTAAAATGTTTCTACATTTCGTACAACCTTTGTTTATTGGTACTTAAAAGTAACATTATAAACAGTTTCGATGCTCTCTTGTTTACAGCTTTTTTCCATGGAGAGGAATTCATTCGGTAAACAGAGACTTGTCCCTAGTACCTTCCATCTGAGTGCTAAAGCACTGCTATCAAGCGCTCTTGGGCAGCCATCCTTGCGAAGGCCTGGTGTGCGCCGGTATCGACTAATTAATCACCAAAATGCAGTTGAACCTGATGAACCTAACGTGACGAATCAATCTAAATCTGATAAGACGTACATTTATTAGCTTAAACATATCTACAAGACCCAATTAAAGTAATAATATAAGTATAATAATTATGAGAAAATACTTTCTCCGAACTAATTCGATTGTAATTTATGCTCACAAGAAATTATACATCACTTAATTATTCAGAAACAATAACAAGCACAAAGGATAACGTATTTGAAATTTGCACTTCATGACTAAATAGAATTAAGTCAAATTTATGCTATGCGGTTAGCATTTCTCGTTCTTAATCTTGAAGCCTATGGTTCTTATCTTAGTTACTGAAAGTTACTAATTCATCTTACTTTCTGGAGTTTTCAGTTATCATCAAACGAGGAATTTCAGATGGCATTCCGGTTCAGGAATCTCGGATTCATTTGAGTGACATTTCTCCATTTCATCTGCCAGGTTTGCAGATGTGGCGCACAGTAAAGTAAAATAAAATAACTGGCCAAACTTTATTACTGACTATAAATATGAAGTTCAATTTCTGATTAAATCGCCCAAAACAATTAATTAAAAATACACTCCTTAAAAGGGAAATTATACTTTTAAAAACGTATTAAAGCTTTTTCTTTTTCTAAACTGCAAGTCATGTAATCTCAAAGTAACCTCGATAAATAAATTACACGATTTATTTCCAGATTATGGTATAGTTTGGAAATAACACGAGCGAGAAAATTCTGCTTTTTGGCACTAAATATGAGTACACAATTTCCTGTTTTATTTAGATAATAATGTTAATACTACTGCATTGCTTGTTACATGATACTAAACCCATTATTAGATGGCGAGTGGGTTTTAACAACTGTGTGACTGCATTCAATTTAGGAAAAAGGAAAAGCACGAAATTCTCTGAAAGCTCCAACCATAGTTCGTAGTTACAATAAATGCAATAAGGGAGATATTCCAGAATCTTAACTATAATATGTGACTGATCCTTTAACAGTTCTTTAAATAAAAGTATAAACCATGAAATAAATTTAATAGACACCATAAATTATTACAAGGAAAACGTGTTTAAAATATTTTGTTATAAATTAAAAAATAAACGAAAGAAAGACATCTGTTCAGTTATGACCAGGTATTTTAATTGCGAAGCATAAAGACCAGGACAGAATTTAGTAAATATGAATGCGACGTTGCAGGACACAAATGCTTCCACGTTCCCTGTACGGTATATTGGCATTTGCAGATACACTCGGACAGATTCTACCTATATATCGGTGATCCTTGGCATCAGACGTATTTCATTACTTGTAGTGATAACGGTTTGAGTGTAGATAATTTGAAGACAACTTCTTAAGAATTCTTATGCCTAACTATCCAAATTTATGTAATGGATAATAGCGTTTTCACAAAAAGTTATTATTCTCTGTAACTTACGTAGATCACGATTTATTCTTACCTAGTTTGGACTTAAAACTTTGTGAAAACGATAAAAGAGGAAAGTAGCATTCAAATATGTAACCGTGGTAACAGAAAATGCGAATTAATCAGTTTATTTATGTGTGTATTTATTCTAGCTGTGCTAAGAATACTTGGCCTTTTGATGGTGTTTCCCTTCTTGTGACACTTTTAATGATGTCTCTAATATCTTCATTTTGGATGGCTCTGCTGTCGACTGCTTCAGTTGTAATGTATGCGACATTTTTCAGTGTACTTTGTGTGGGTGTGTGTCAAGATAGACAACACCAATTGGCCAATAAATTTAAAGGGGGCTATTTTGCCGACTATTTGAGGACATGCAACTGAACCGTTTAAGAATATTAGCACGAGAAACTATTGAAGCAATGTGTTCTCGAACTTCCGCCATATCTATACTTTACGTTTGAAATATAGGGCCCAAATGACCTTGTTGTCGACGGGCCCTAAAACGCCACACACTCACTCATTCGCGTTTGAAATAAGCGCTTTCGAAACAATGACATGTGACTCGGTGAGATGTTAACCGGGAAGTACCACAGCGGTAACCGCCAAGTGTATACTATAAACCAAACGTGGTCTTTAGGTGCTATGGACTACCAATGATCGACCACTGCAAAATGCTTCTCTAAGACCGTAAGACCTGTAAGTTCGAAAATACAAAAAATCAATACAAATTTGAGAAGTACATGCTAATTTATCAATATAAATCTAGCCTGCTTAATGGCTACCCCACCAAATGTACTACTTATATTTTACAAAAGCTTAAAGTTCTTATTGGCATTTGAGGTATTATTTTTATTATAATAAATTATTGTTTCCAATTTCTAATTTTCAGAAACTTGTGCAAATGCATTTTGCTGATACTCTGCGAGTTCTGAGCTTAAACGTGTTCTAGGCACTGGACTTTTAGCCTAATGATATTTTTGAAATAATTTGTGAATGTGAATGTGAATTTGTCTTAGCTACACTGACTTTACTAATTGGTGTTCCCTATTAGAGAACTATCTAATGAACATTAGATACTATCTAATGAACATTAGATACTATCTAATGACTTTTTATCCTGATAAAATTACAACGTATATTTCCTGTATTTTGCGTTGTATTTAATATGTAGAAATTATTTACTGTAATAATTTAGGAATCTCCGTATCACGTCTTTATAAATTCATTAATCCTACTACCCAAAAAGTCCATACAATACCAGATGTTTCGAAAACGGCTATGTATATTTTAATGAGTTCTTCATTTTTCTCTGCTGTCTTTTAATCCATTTCATTAGTTTTCGCACTTATGAAAACATAAAGCCTTTAAGGGGCATACGCACAAAGTTAAATACATATACAAGTCTCCACACAAATGTCTCAAATATGTTATAATTTTACCAACATGATTAGAAACATTTTTGAGTATAATAATAAATATTCCTCGTAAGCGGTAGTTGTGGATTGGAAATGTTTTGGAATATCTTCGCCTGGTATGCTTAAACAGTGTAACACAAATATGGAATTCGATTTATAATAATGCTGTGTTTTTGAAGTGGGCTTATAACATACATTTTGCCAACAAACTGGAGTGCAATACTCACCAATCTGCTTAACACTAGTAGTAGACACTAAAAGTGAAAATAGACTACACAGTATTTGGGGTTTCAACAGCAATCTTTTATTTTCAAGGGTAATATAACGAATATATTACAGTTTAGTATTTCGGCGTTCCTGGCAGTGAAACAGCAGGTTTTATACACGATACTCTGGTATTCCAATTTTTTCTCGTAGCCCCTTTTGCAGTATTCATTTTTTTTTAGGATACCAAGCACTCTTCATGACCTCTATCACGTAGCTCTCCACAGATTTCATCGGATGTTCGTGTTTGAAAATTTTTGAGCGTTCCATTGGGAATCAATGACAAGCTTGACTTGTTTTAACCTGTGTGATTTACTCAGCGTACCTCCCCGCGAGGTCAGAAATGGCCGGACATAATGGTTGTCACAATAAAATATATCATCTTTTACACCAAGCGGGAAACCTTTATGTTGTTAGCGTTAACAACAGCTGTGTCGCAGCAAACGTTTCTCAATAAGCTACTGTAAAGATAGGCAATAAAACAAAAATGATTGCTGCAAAAACACAGCGAAACCTAGCGGTATCAAATCATTTAAATAGTTTCGAGAGAGTATTATAATCAATATTCAAAACCATCATAAAATGTGAGGAAACTTCACAAAATGGAGTTGTAATGGATTGGTTATAGCCACAGTACAAACGAGCTAGATAGCTCCGCGGTAATGTGCGGGTGTCCCATATGGGATCCTATGCTCGGTTCCAGTTGGCCCACTACTACTTTTTTCCCCTAGTTAGCAAGTAAATGCTGTGGTGGTTCCCATAGTTCTGCAAAAATGTTCATATTATTTCATTTCCATATCATCTTTCAGGTTCCAAACATCATGCGAGTGGAATAATGGCAAACGTATGGTGGCGGATTTTGCTTTATGGAGCTACTTGCCCTGGCATTTGGTGTGACAGGGGCTATAGTGAGATCTCTTCTTTGGGAGAGGTAGCCAAATGGGGGTCCTGGTGGCGGCATTGGTTAGGAATACCGCGTCCGCCATCCCAGATCTTTCAACCTTCTGCTCCCTTCATCTCATCTCTTCCTCATGGAGATGCCTAAAATCAACATAGGTGCTATGTATCTTTATATCTTTCCTAAATTATTGACTTCTTTGTGTCATAAATAGGCAAAATATATAACAACTCCTAATACCACATGCTTTACGTTCCTGGGATTCTGACTAAAGGAGTACTAGCAGAACATTTCTAGCATTTACTGTTGTAGAAAAAACTTCAATGTTTAACGCTAAGGAAGATAACCAAATTTAAATAGTTTATTGCAGGATAATGAGATTGTGGTGGCTATACCTCCAGTCTTTTTTCACAATAAATGCTTATACTTCTGTTCCCCTTGCCCAATTGCTTTCTTCTGCCAACTTAATGTGATTTCCCTTCATCACTTTTTCTTGCCAACTTATGCTTTAAGATAAACTTGTGTTTCCATATTCTAATAGACTTTGCACTGTGTAAACGTGGATGCATTTCATTGATTTAGTTGAAACATTCCTGAGGAAGACATCTTTGCGGGCAGTCTTTGTAATTTGCTATTACAAATGTCAGCAAACTGGATTTCCATCAGCTTATATGCTTCCATTGGTTTATGGAAATATCTCCTTACAGCAGAATTAAATTATTGTTTATGTTAGAATAAAACCCTTGTTTAACGAACCCTTATATTTATCGTGGACCTTAATGTTAAATCAGACCAAATTTCGTGTTACAATATTTGTGTTTTTGTTACTCTAAAGTGGCGAATGCGCAGAGCATCCTTCACGTGAAGAGCACTTACGGCAATTCAAGGGTATACTGAGCAAAATCTCTGTTACATATCTTTTAAATGTAGCTTCAAGGCATCAGTAACCTACGATGAATGTTGATTAACCTGTAAGTAATTTATAATGGTATTTAAATGAATTTCCTCTAATACGATTTATTTAAGAATTACACATTTATCCATTTCTAAATATCAATGCCAGTCCAGTTAATCTTATGGAATACATTTAGCGTTAGACTGAATATTGTACTCCAGAAGTCTTCCGCATTACAGTAGTTTGTATAGGAAGCTGACCATCATAGTTATGATTTGACAAAGAAAAATCAATTAATGTAATAAGTTATAGAATATCATCCCATTTCAGATAATATTTTAGAGAAACACATACATTTTGTTTTTATTGAGTGGTGCCATTGGAATGATAATACCAAGTTATTGAATTAAGTATAGACAAGCTGAAATATTCAATGAGCTCAAAAGAAATTTTGTATATCATACTCTTTATATTAGTAAAACGCAAATAAATAAAAGTAGAAAGAAGCCTAAGTCCTCACTTTTATTCTGACAAACTCCAATTAGAGTGTGACGTAATAATTTGTGAATACCGTGGCAAAGAAGGCAGTAGTTCTACGAACGGAATGAACTAATTGCACGTTTACATAAAACCGTTTTGTATCTGCGTGAGAAATACTAACTCTTCAAGTTTCAGTCTGTAAATTTGGAACACCTAACATATCCCTTTGCAAGCATAGTATAATGTGTCTACTTCTGTTATTGCTGCCAAATGGGGATCGTCAGACTAATTCGTGGGTGTGGAGATCAGTAATATTCGAGCACGAAGTACGGACTGCCTCCGAGAGCAGTCGATGACAAATCACTATATTTTAATGCTGTTATTATGGCGTGCTCGTGTACCGTATCCGCAATTTCCGGCAACTTTGTGGAGGTGGTACTCCTTGTTCAGCCTCCGTCGTTGTAATGAATGGCCTGCTGCATACACCGTCAGACCAATAATTCATGTTTAGGAGAACTGAAACAATGGGAAGGTCCTGCTTCTAAAAACATTTGCCAAGGAAAACAAGAAACTTTTGTTTGTGCGAGAGAAACAATTTTCCTGATGACAGAAACATATACTCATCAACGACAATGGAAAAGAAGGTAAAGATTTTTTGTAAGTCTGCCATTGATCAGCGTGTACAGCATTAATATCCGGATAGAACGACAACTGATATAAATGTTCACTTTTACTTATTTTCTGACTGTTCAGATAGAGAAAATATTTTTAGATTTAAAATCTTCTGCTGTCTTAAAGAATATAGTACGAAATGAGTCTACTGCCTACGTTTGAAAACAGCTAAATATTTACAAAATCGGCTCGAACTCTACAGTCCTCATGCAAAAACTATCTGTCAATTCCAAAAGGAGTTGTTTTTAAGACATACATTTTTATGACATGGAAGAAATTTAATAATCATATGTTGAAAACTCTTAGATCAAACTCCCTGGGAGGGGGGCAACGGTTCCCAAGACAAAACACCATGAGCTGAAAATATTTTTGCATGAAGGTAACATCACTGGACGGATGAGACTGGACGGGCTGGATCCGCTCCGCTCCCCCCTGTATTGCACCTCACACATGATGCCCATTGTGTGTAGAAGAAAACTGAATAGGTATATTCTTCCGCTTATAAAGAATGTAAATTCTAAGATTACGCTGTGTTAGGTGTATGAATTGATTTATAATAGATGGATACAAATTAAAGATACACACTACCAAGCTATGAGCATTTTAAACCATATATGATTTCACTAATCGCCAACGAATACGTTTTAAGCTGGAAATAATTAATACATTTGATTAAGCAAGTGAAAAATGCATCTAATGATTACCACAGCGTGGATTTACATAAATGAATACCCGAAGCTATCACATGGTCAAAATGACAAGGTCAAAAAGAGAACTCGCTGCCTGATGCATGTTGTTTTGTTGGTAGAGGTTGAACGGCGTAAATAAATAGAGACAACACGGTACATTTACGACATCGTCCTGAAGAGAGCGAGTACGAAATTTACGCACCTGAAGCAGGCAACTCCATGATCTCATAGACAAAATTGAGCAGAAAAGAGAGAGGGAGAAATTTTCGGCACACTTCAAGCCTAGCTGTGGGACCAACAACTACAGAAAATTCTTAAACAGGGAGTGGGAAACGAGGTATCTAACCGCAGCCAACACGGGTTGTTTTGGTAGGCCTATGTTATAAGCTAAATTCTCTGCAATGCTGTATACCGACATTGTGACAGCCGCACTTACCAGGTAGTACTGGCAAACAAGGTTCAGCACTCACGGCTCATACAATATTTAGCACCTCCCAAACCAAGTCAAGCACACCTCCTGGTTTTCCCCTACCTCACGTTTCTAACTCGTACGTTTTATACTTTTATACTAAAAGAACAAAACGCAACGCAAGATGAAGTGTTGGCTTACCTCTAGGAACATCTGGCTTGTTATAAAAAAGTCAAGTCATCTCACTTGCTGAGTTTGAAGCATACGTGTAATTGCTCCGTAGGGGAAAATCGTAAAGTTTATGACAAAAATAATGGTAAAACAATAAGGTATAAGGTTCAAATTTACGACGGATTAGGAATGATACCATTACTATTGTAGAAATCATGATGCGGGTGAACTTGGAAATTCCAGCTTTTGTGGTACTTAAACTTGTGAGATTCTATTTAGTTCCATGGAACATTCATTGATATTTGTTCCATGTGGAAAGAACAGTTTATAGAAGTTACTGCCAATCTAAATTTAATCAGCTAAAATCGGCTTCCTCTGCAGTTACACTGTGATACTTTGCCCCGTTTATGACGTTATCTTCAATATAGTCTGATTGTCCATAAAAAATATTCTTTAACCAGATTTAGAATTTTTCTTCACATTTTACTACACTTAAGTGTAAATAATATAATAGTTACTTAATACAATATTATAATACCAGGAAGCATTTGTCTCCACCTTAAAAAATATTCTAAACCCAAATAAGAAGTGAGACAATTCTAATTATTAATATGTAGAAAGCAGAAACACTTCTCTGGCGTTTTCCATTTCTTATTACTTTGTTAAATTTATATCACTTTTTTAAATTCCAAAATTTTACAAGTTTTACGAGTGTGCTGTTCATAAAGATATGTTATATGTGTTGAACAAAGTATTGTTTTACATTTGTTCATGACAGCTTCAACGATTGTGTTTGAAAGTGACGAAGAAATTAATGTGATCATTTGTGAAAACGGGGGCATAAATGAGGAAGCTCACTAAAATCCTTAATAATTCGCTGCTTTGAAAAATTTCCTCCACCAGATAAAACCCCATTTTCACCGCAATTTAGTTTACTTACTACATTTTCAATCCATTTTAAAACGTAACACACAAACAGGTTATAGAAACGAGATTTAGAAGAGTGTGTTAATGTATACGTGCATATATTTGTATGGGTAATTGAGGACAGTGCAGTGAACAATATTACTTTAATATGTTCTTCATTTGGGAATTTTGTTTATACTTATTAAGAGTAGTAGGCGTGGCACATAAAATACATAATGGATTCATTTCCACACACGAGGCGTTACGCAGAACGGACCCGCTGAAAGACAAAAAATGTTGTATCGGAACTGAGTCTGAATTCTTTCTGCAAAATCAGTGAGCTCACAAGACTTAGGCCACCAGTTCCTGCACGGAGGTGTGAAAAAGTGGAATCAAAAGGGATATCGTATACTGAAAGGTGTTGTTCATTTTGCTTGGTAGTTAAGACCAAATAAAAAGCATGCAATTTGTTCGTGAAAGTACTGTTAAACGAAGAGTAAAACCAATTAACACACTGAAGTGGGTACATATAAGCCATGATAAACGCAAAATTATGTAAACTACACTAGTACAAAATAGGTTTAAAAGGAAGCAGAAATGATGAATACTTATGGCCACATATTGTATAGGCAAAACGTGAATCACCAACGTTCACAGTTGCTCTCATGCCGGTGAGTTTCTCCTAATCTTTGTGCAAAAAGTTTCAACCAATGCAGAAAAACCAACAGTAGTATAGGGAACCTTTTAAGGGAAGTTAATGAACTATACGAGGCTTCGAGGCTTAAGTACTGACGGGCAGCCTTTCTCATTAATGCAGTATTCGTGAACTCAAAGCGTTTTAAACATAATTGGAAATTACGGAAAGGAAGCTCTTAGAGAAAATTGCTTCTTGAAAACTCTTTTAAAAATTCGAGTAAATTTCATTATAATAAATATGCAGCCAAATAAGGTTTACTAGTATAACTTAAGCTGTTGTGCGATATACCTATGTACTTCGCAGAAATATTCAGGCGCTGACAATAGTATGTTTAAGGGTAAAATAAACGCTTCGCTGAAAATTTATCTGTAAGAGTAATACAATTTATGTAATTATAAAATGAACTTGGAAATCAAGAAAGAGAGAAAGTGAGCCGTAAGTCGTTCCTATTAATTGCAAGTTGTAGATACGTTCTGTTCGTTACTAAAGGAATTGATGCATATTAAACCCGTTCTGCTCATGATGGCATTGCAAGTACCATGTGTGTATGCAGGACTATTCAGTATTCGAAAATGATGCCATTTATCATAATGAAGAGTTCGCCACAGTTGTATATTCTCGCTACACTCATTAGTCGAATATGTGAGATGTCTCAATTTTCGAAGCGTATATCTCTTTGAGTTCCGTTTGTCATAAGGTAACCTAGGCATTTAAATTTCTAAACATTAAAGCCGGGACGGAAAATATATAAAATTGAACTATTACTGATGATGATTTGTTTTAATAATAAATCTTTGAGTGGCTTCACTTGAGGCCTGCACGAAGACTTTTAAGATCTTAGTGTGCCTCTTACCTTAATCATCACCAACGGCCCAGATGGAACAGTCCATATTTTGATATGTGCCATTGTTATATCGCCAGGTTCCAAAAGCAAGAAGCCTGGGGATACATATCCAGGCACTGCGAAACCTTCGCATTTGCATAGTCATATGCTAAAGCTTCCATATTCTCTCGTACATTTCCTGGATAAGGAGTCTTGTGCGAGTTCCATTATGCATAAGTATCTACGCAGACTCTGGTGACTTATAAAAGGTTGAACTGATACTAGATTATTGTTAGGAATAACGAAGTTAATCCGTCATTCCCCATCCGTCATACAAGCTTCCGGCGTTTGCAGACATCCTTCGTGACTATCCCATGTCGCTAGATTTACTAGGATGTAAAGAAAATCCTATGGAACAAAATTCCGGCACACCGATCTTGCTGATAAGATTTAGGCAGTTAATAGTATTATTAACATTTTTCAGATAGTACACAAGCCGGGCATTATTAGTGCTTAAGAGCTTGGTCGCTTAAAAATCGTTAAGCCTGCTCATGAAAGTCTTCTCTTGACCAAATGCTGCACGTATTTGCAGTAGTCAAGTACACAAATTCCCTATAGTAACGAGTACGCCGATGTTCTTTCACTCTCGTACTTTTAACTGAACGATTGGCTTTCTTCCTCTCAAAACAGAGTGAAACGTGACAACAGTTTGCGAATGTATATCGAGAGAAAATCAATGTTTCTGACTGCGACGTTAAGTGCATTGTTGGAACAAGATAACTTGCGAATCCTTGCTTCTTTTACATACCTTTGAACACTCTAAGCTTATGAGTATTTTTGGATTCAAGGCCTAAGTAGTTAGTCCATGAACAGCAACCGTCGTGTAACTGTGGTGCTTTCAACGCAGCAGTTCTGTTTACATATTTAAAATCAGCTCATCTAACAATAAATACTTCTAAAGAAGGAGTCCAAGTAAACAGCCCCAATTTCAAAATATTGCCTTAAATGTTTTTGAAAACAAGAAATACAGGAACAGTAGCTAATTGGAGAAGCTGATATCGAAGGTATAGGGCTTGGTGACCATGTTTCCCTTACCACTGGTAGAGGCAAATGTCTATGTATTCAGGGATAATGGGGGAGATACATCAAAAGCGGTCCTAATGATGGGCATACACGGACAGGCAGAGTGGGCACAGACAGGTATTGTAAAGGAGGTTTGTGTGAATGAAAGGGAAAAGGATGTACACAAACAGACAAGCTCAAATGAAACAATGCCGAGTTGCCATGTTTCCTTTATTAGCCGAAACGCTTCAGCAAGTGCCTTCTCTGCGGTCATATCCGTCCATTAGAATAATATACCCATAGTTACAAACGAAGGGCGCTTCGGAACCAACACAGTGTGTATGCATAAAGGGAAGAATTCACAAAATAAAGCACGATATCATTCAAATACCTTCCCAGGCAAGTTAAACGGCAGCGTGCATGCGATGCTCCATTGTTCTTCAATAATAGGAGGGAAATAGACTTAACAGGACTACACTTTCACTTATTGTTCCCATAAAGACTAATAACCGGCAAATATAACGTCATATGTTTTCCTTCCACCTTTATATCATGTTATATGATCACAAAGAAGGTATACTAATATTACCGACTGATGGCTAAAAGACCCTTCATGTTCCCCCCTAAAATATTCCCAGCTTTCCTTATCGTCGAAAGCACCACTTTAAAACACGCCTTCCCTTTATATACCTACTGCCCTATCTCAACTTTTCAAAATACAAAATATGAAATCTAAAATTTAGAATAGATGTAAATCAACAAACAATTCATATGAGCTGTTATATGTGGGTATAATGATGAACAGAAAAGGATATAAACTGAAACAAATAGTTTTATAATCAGTAACAATAAAATATAAATCTAGTAACTAGACGTACTTATATGGATGCATTACTGCTGCGTGCACCATCAATCTGTCTTCGAAGTCATGTCAACGTAGAAATTCAACTTTTATTGACAAATGAACTGCAATGTGCAGTGCCATCAGCTTAAATGTTTTCTCAGCCAGCCACGTGCTGTTGTCGATATTTTCTCTACTAAAGTCGCAGACTTTTAAAGGTTTCATCGTTTTAAGTGTTAAGTTGATTATAAAATAAGGAATTTTGATCGCAACTCCTTTCATGGGACACAAGTGCTTTTTTCTACTTTTCTCACACAATACCATTTTGAAATATACATATTGTTTTCCAATTCGAAATTACTACTTTGATGGAGAAAAGCACTTACTCCTTTTGATTGCTCACTCGACAACGACTCACTGCATTGTTACGAAATTTTCCCTCATGGCCTAAATGGAAATTTATGCTATTACATTATGTCATGTATTACTATTCAGGGTATATTTATCTAACCATCTAGTATAAGAAGTTTCAGGCTAAATATGAAATTATTTAGTTATTACTTATTTGGTTATTACTTACAAAGTTACTTAATGAGTGATAACTACTTGTTTATAAGTGTTATGAATCAAAACTCGTTTAAGTGAATTAGAAATATGCTAATATGTTGAAGTGTACATTGCTCCTATAGAAGAAATGAATTTTAACGTATTTATTATAACGATTTTTAGATTTGGGTTGCTTAACTAATGGATTCATGCAAAAATAATAATAAAATAAAATATAAAAAGCAAAAAAAAAACCTACGCCGAGGATACGTTCCTCGTAATAACTACGAGGGACGGAAGTAATAGCTATTGACCCTTCCTTAAGACAGTAGCTTGAGTCTAACCCTCCCATCTATTTCCTAGTTCCTATGAGGGAAGGTGATACGGCACCTACGCGCGTTAACTCCAGAGGGGAGGACCACTGACATGTAACACCAGCTCTCCAGGTAGGTACTGGAGGTCAATGAGGAGTCTCGCAACCCCACCTGGGTACCATCACCCAGATGTATTCAATCGCCAATGGATATCGGGAACCACTGCCCGTTCGAGTCCAATCCAACTGAATAACTCACTTTCAACATGGGCCAGGCAAACTTCTGGTGATGTCAGAGGGACCAACGGGACTGGCCTGCAGCGCTGGCACCACAGCAGCTCTGTGTTGCAGTCCCTCCCTTAGGGGTCTCCATACAGTTTGACCTCCTAGGAAAATGTTTTTGTGAAATCTATTTTCTGTATGTAAATGTTTAAAGTATAGCAACCGAAAGGTGAAAAATAACAACGCAAGCTTAAATGTTCATCTTTTACCACTTCAATTCATGCACCTTATTTTATTTAATACATTTTATTATAGCTTCTTTTGTAACATGCATTGATTCCATCACGAGACCTATTTAAATAGATACCTCTTTTCATGTGTCAGCATTATATACACTAAACTGACTTTTATCAAATTTAAATGTTTCAAGTCCTTCTTCCTACAATGCAATTTTGAAACAACTGTTACTAAACTTCAGCAAGCAGTCTCTCCAATTTAAACCCATGTATGTTTTTACATAAACAACTGTACACTAACCTGATTAAGTTTAATTTTAGGATTCTTAAATTTACTTAAACGAGTCCCTATTTATAACACTTTGAACCAAACAGTTTTCTCTCTTTGAGTAACTGAGTATGTAAGCAGAATGTAAGTGCTCGAACGAGTAAATGCTTGTTTTCAACAATAGCCCTTAATGAGTAGTACCTCAACCATAGTTCTGTATATTCGTTATAACTTTACCAACTAGTAGGATTAGAAGAAGTGAGTCAGATTCGTAATGCACCTATGCAGCGAACGAGTAAAATCTGTGGTCCACACACATCTAATGCTGGTCAAATTAAGGTTCATCAGCTTTGTGAGATTTGGTACGTTTTAATCATATGACCAGTGTCACGAAACCTTTATCGTTGCTACTTTAAGCGGTTTTTCTGAGAACCTGGGTTGTAAATAGTTGTTTTACACAAATATACTTTCTGCCATGGGTTAAGAAGAGTAGATTAAGATATTTGACTGGGGCTTTACAGACAAATCTAGCTAATTCATTTTTAAAGCTTAGAAGGGTGTACTGTAATAACTGAAACAAAGGACATGCCACAATGGTTATATTAACAGACAATAAAATTACAATGGGTATATCGAATATTACAACAAATATATATAAGGAAACTTCGACCGCGCCACTGAAGATGTCTACCGCAGTTATGGACGAAACGTTTGGACGTTCTTACTCTCAATAATTATGTAATATATCACATTTTTAAAAATAAAATAAAAATATGTTTCCGATAAAGGCATTGTATGGAATATTTGTACAAAAAGATTATCCTGTCATGGATAGGCGGTAGGGAAGCTGTAAAATCTTAAGAAAATTTAAAGAAGAACTTTAAAGACCAGTTTATAAAAAAATTCTGAGTACTGGTTGATGCATGTTACCTTTGCCCACGTTTTATTAAAAGAATAACAACCCTACTGAAATGGGATAGAGACTGTTTTATCTCTAAAAGGACTAGAAGCGTGCTTAGCCATCAGAGGCCCGAATTTGAATTTTTCCTCCAATATACTCTCATTACCGAGTACATGGTGTGGAACAAAATGGCTCTGGCTTTTATATTCCAATAATAAAGGAGACCCTGTTCCACCCTGCATCAGAGTAGGTTGATAGCAGACAGGGGTTGAAAGCAAAAAAAAAAATTGCTTCACCTTTCTAGCGTTACTTCATTAAATAAGTTCCCCTCTGTGGGTCCATACCACAAGCAATTTCACTCTTGCCATCCCAAGTATGTGGACTCGAATCAAGTTTTCACCATGTTGATGAAAGTAGTCATGTTGTCAGCACTGACCACAACAGATTCCGCTTCGTCATGATTCTAGCAGCCCGCTCCCTGTTGTACCCAGCACAGTAATGACTATTGATTTTCCAAAACATCGCGATTGGTCGTCCCCTTACCTGGTACAACCTCTATGTTATATCAAGATGCAAATACAACCAAGAAATAACCATCTTACGCGATATGTGCCAGTGCTTAGGAATATCATTTATACCCATAGATCTATATTAACGGCAAAACGATTCATTTCATCAGATGCAACGGATGGCTATTACGTATGGGTTGCCAACAATTTAAGTATCCAAACAAAATATTTTTATATTTCTTCATATTATATCCAAGAATTGAGACTGTTTTGTCCTAACATGATTAAACATATTATCAAATTAAAATATAATGCATGACTTACTCCTAAGGCTCTGGATTATTATCAGTGTTATATTTCTTGTAAGAGCTGTAATACCTATGTAAGGAATATATCACCAGTAATTCCTCACGCGTTTAATTTTATTCATTAATGCACCGTCGTCAGCGCAATAATATATAAAATCAGTTTTATACGATCCTGTGTATTGAAGAAAGAGGGGACATTAATATGCCGTTTGCCAAGCTGGGTACAAATGTGACAAATAACATTTATAGAGGTTTAATTGAAACATTCCACAAGGACCTTCGTATTTAATATTTCGTAATATGCCACAATGTATAATTGGTAGTTTAACACTGAATCAGGAATCAAGAAACATGATGTACACAATAATAAAAGTGATAACTCTGTGTACGGAATGTTACGTGAAGAGATGCTAATGGAAATCAAATATTTACTGAAAACTAATTAAGATTAAACCAATACAGCAGTATGCTATATCCGTCATTTCGATAGAAGTTGAAAAATAAAACTGGCAGTGGAACTTTCTTCTTTATCAAAAATATGAAAAAGTATATAAATGTATAATATACACCTTGATAAATGGCCCAACATGAATTTGTAAGTGCAATTCAAAGTAGACTTGCTTTTGTTACAATTTACTGTGAAATGAGTCAAAACACATAAATATTAAATTATGCACTTAAAATTAATTGTTATTCCATAATTACATAATCAAAGTTATGGGTAGCACTGAAATAAAACTATTAAGAGGGTGTTAATTTGAGAGGAGATATGTGTAAGTAAAATATATAAACTGGAAAATATAATGTCACGTGAATCCACATTTAGAAGGGAAAAGACTTCAACTGTTATTTTATTTATGCATACAAGCCTGTAATATTGGTACAAGAGAAAAAAGTTTAACATAAGTAATAAATACTATTACTGTAAAATTGGAGAATCTAATTTTCTTATTGCTATTGTACAATTTGATAGTATTATGGTAAAATTGTTCCTCACAAACAGAAAGTGTTAAGAATTATATGCTTCAATAAAAATCACGTTATACCTACCTCAATTAAGCTTTAAGATAAAGTGTTCCCAAAATATAGTTAGTACCCATAAATATAACCAAAGTAGAGTAACCCCAATCATGAGTAGATCACATTATTTATTTCGTATACCTACTACCAATGCTACTCTGCACACATTCCTTCTTTCCATTAAATAAACCGACTGGCTAAATCCAGATATATCAATTAATAAACTAGACTGCACCGCAGAATTTCATCTCATCCAATATTCTGTATGGAGCTAAGGAATGTATGGATTTTGCTTCATTAAAACTAAGCGGCAATGTTTTGTGCCGTTTCCAATTACAAATTATGAACATTCCAAAGGTTTTCATTTTATAAAGTAAAACAATAGCTATAAAATTTATTACCAGGTATTCTAAATTATATTTCTGAAGGTTTTCTCGATTATATGCTTCGGTGTATTATTTAAATACAATTACTTGTTTAAATACGGCAGTTGAGTAATATACAAAATGCTACACCATCTTTTCATCTTAGTGTTTTTAAATTTGTTGAAAGATACAAAGTAACAGTTATAATTTAACTGTAGTGAAGTGAACAATTGCTCTGTAATTCATTTAATTAGCAATTTTCAAGTTATGGAGATAATAAATGTTTACTATTTATTAATCCTATGTTTTGTATTTCAATCGCAAGTAAACTTATTATTTGCCAGTTGATTACTTTAGCGTAAAGTCAGCAATAATGACAGCTTGAGACATTTTACGCGTATGAGGTACCGTAACACCGTTTCGTGGATGCATAGAGAAGGATTGTAGAGAAGAGGGAAGGGCAGATTTTGTCTCGTGTACAATATGCATTCTCGTAATCCCGCTAGTCTTTTGTTAACGTAAATTCGTCGTTCCCCTTGCTCCGTCTACCACACAATTCTCATGAGTTCTTAGCTGAAAACCTAACGTTACGCAGTATTCATTGAGCCAATATAGCTTTGGTAGCATTTGAATGTCACCAGGAACAATGCGCCGCTCTCGCTGAAAGCAAAGCACGCAAGTTGGTATATATTACTTTGGGTATCATTGTATTTCAGTGGAAAATAACAGAGTGATATAAAGTTCTGTAAAAAATCAATTTCGTGTTGAGTAACTAGAAATTAGTTTTTTAAAAGTGCAGGTAAAACTAGCAGATGGAGGAGCACTCATACACACAGCAGAGCACTACTCTCGGCTCTTTGTACTTCTACTGTCACCCCTGGGAGGGAGAGACGAGCAAAAATCCCAGAGTGCAACCAGCTCTGAATGAGGACGTATGCAAGAATGGACGGGGTCCCTAACGTTTCGGGTTCGCATGGCTCCGACACCAGCCTACACCACGGTGGGGCTGACTTGGAGACAAGTCTTGGCCGGACAGTCCCAAACAGACCAGGAAAGAATCTTCTACAAAGCACATGTCCACCGCAAAGCTACACACTCCTGGTTCTATAACTCTGAAACAGATCACAGGGAAGGAAATAATGGAAAGGCACGATAAAAGAGGAACCACCCCTAGCACTGTCTTTTGATCCATGGAAACCACGAGTAATCAAGCCCGAGATGAATGCAAGTCCCACACATTACTGCACCACACTTTGCTGCTTGCGCATTTCTTAAAAGTGCATCTGTTCATAGATCTTGAAAAGAAAAGTTTAAGTTTTAGTTGCTTCCTGAACTGTTACCATTGAACAACGAATATAGATCACTCCAGTTTGAATTGGCTGTATCATGCCTCGTGTAGTGGGAGGTAAAATAATTTATGCTTTAAGTATTTAAAAGAACATCTTACAGTATTGACTACCAACTTTCGTAGTCTGTGATACATGGCTCGGTATATTTGGCATTCTTATCAAAAGTGATACTTATTTCCAAACAGCGGTGAATTATTCGCTGTAAATAGGGGGCGCCTAGAATTGTCAATGAAGATGTCAATGAACTTATAACTTCAAAACGTCTAGCTTTAGCAGTGAAGCTAAATTCAAATGTTCAATTCTGTTGGTAATTGCTTACGGTTTGTGTGCTAATCGCTGTATCTACATACTGTGTACAAAGGAGATGTATGCTATCGCTAACAACACACAATGCCCTTCCAAAATTTCTTGAAACCAGGGAACAAGTTAATGGGATCAAGCACTCTACCATCCCTCTTACCGAGAAGATAAGCCTGGGCTCTGTGAGAGCACCCTTGCAAATTCCGTCGCGCCGAAGGCAAATCCCATGGCAACAATCCGGAATGGCATTCCAGGGAAGGGAGCAAGGACGGTATTAATACAGGGGTGGCTCCAGGCATTATATTATGTCCAGGCCGGAGTTGACATGGAAAACTCATTTTACTAATTTCGTGATTTCATCACATATGAATGACCCAGCAAGCAAAGAAGGGGTTAAGCTCACTTCAGAGTATAACTATACAGTGAAACAGAGTCTGAAGTGTAACTGACACAAGGCCTTTCTAACCCTGTCATACCGTATCCTCAAATTAATCAGAATGAAGCAATATGCATAGCGCTAAGGTCTTTAGAGAAAAGGAAGTTACTCTTAACATTTCAAAAGATTCTACAATCCAGAGGAGCTGCGCTATTGAGGTAGATATATATTTCCTTTTACTTTTCATCAGCTCTAAACATTTCCATCTACTTCTTTATACCTCGCCAATCACAAGAAATTTCACAACGATGAAAATGATTTAGGATGACTCTTATGGAAATTGATATGTTCAGTTGTACTGGAAGTCGTTACTAGCATTACCTTGTGGAATAATATACATAGGTCGTTTGATAATTATGGTAAAAACCAAGAATAATTTTGTGTTCATGAACATCTCACCTTATTTTTCGACATAGTCTCCGCTTGGTCCAGCGATGTTCCAGCTTTTTTTCATTCCGTCGGAAAGTAGGTTTCGTCAAGGCCTACAAAATACTCGTTGACGGTGACTATCACTTCTTCATCTGACAAAAATTCCTCAACACCAACCCAAATCTTCAAATCTGGTAACAGGCAGAAGTCACTTGGGGATTAAGTATGCTGAATAAGCTGGATGAGGAATCGATTCAAACCCAAACCCATGCACTTTTGCCATTGCGATTGCTGATATGTGCGATGACGCACTGTTTTGTTGAAAGAGCACCTTCTTGAGTTACAATGTCGGTCTCTTTTCAGTCAACCCATGTTGCAAACGATTCAGCAATGAAGCATAATAGGCTCCAGTTATGATTCTGCATTTTTTCCAGTATCTATCAGAATTATTCCTTGAGAATCCAAAAACCAATGGCCATCACCCTGTCAGCTGACAAAATGGACCTTGCCTTCTTTGGTGCACTTTTACCATTCTTTGTCCATTGTTTTGACGGCTGTTTTGACTCTGGTGTGTAATTATGGATCCAAATTTCACCCACGGTCACAAATCGGAGCATCTTCATGCACTCGGTGGAAGTGTTCTTCCGGATACGTTTTTAGTAGACTGTGAGAAATCGCGGCACCCGTCTTGCTCACAGCTTTCTCATTGCCAATTTTTCATGCAGGACATTGTGCACTCAGTCGAGATGTCTACAGCCTCAGCAGTCTCACGAATTCTGATTCGGTGGTCTTGCACAACCAGATCTGAATTCTTTCCATGGTGTGCCGTGTGGTGTCCTCAATTTGGCGACCAGAGCGCAATTAATCTTCGGTGCCTCTACGACCACGTTTAAATTCATTGAATCAAAAGTAAATCGTCTTCAATGTTGGTGCAGAGTCCGTTTGAAGTTAATCTAACTCAGTTTTCACTTGTGCGGCTGTCCAGCCCTAAAATTTAATATGGTTAACAACAACACGAAACTCTATTTTTTTTTCTTTTTTACCATTTTCAATCGCAGCCATCATACTGCCAGCTCAAATGGCTGTCAACCATGAACTGTATATGGCAGCACATTCAAATTTTCTGTACAATCTTTCTGAATAATCATGCTTACCACCCATAATGTTGCAGCAAATTAAGTTCCACCCGTTCATTGAAATTTATCACACTTATCAAACGACGCTCGTACAAAATTGACTGCAGTACGGTATATAAAGCTGTTTGCCCCTGCCTGCTTATAAGACCTCTTTGTAAGACATAGTGTGCTGAGATTCATTATCAGTGAAGACATTTTGAGTATTACTACATATAGTGTCATTTTCGTATGTTTCGAAGTATAAAACTGTAAATCTGATAGTGATATTCACAGCAAATAATAAATTATGGTTATTTTTTACAAATAAATCCTGATTTTAAATTGCCAAGTGCCAACAGATATCTGAAAATGAGAGCAATTAACATAGGAAACAACTCTCTCCAGCACCTATTCCTGCTCACAAATGCTCTCTTGTCACACTCTATGAATGGTGAAATACACTTCTTAGTATGCAAGCTTCCTTCTCGGTAGACACAGTGGAACAAAGTGTACTGCCTAGTCCGGCATTTAATAGGGCTAGACGGCAGATTTGGAGATGACATGAGATCGGCTTAGCACTTCCCCCCAAGTAAGGTAGTGTATGATATTTCTAAGGCTTGCAATGATATTTGTGTGGAAAGTGCCCTCTAAACTGCTTTATAGCAACATCGGAGACTGAGTGTATTCCTAAAAAGATTATCCAACACAAAAAATCTTCATGCTAGTATGGATAATATGAAATTGTGACCTTTGCAGTTAGAGTCAGCAGCGCCACCATATTCTAATACACAAACTCAATCAATTCATAATGTTCTGCAAGTGGAATTATAGATTATATAGATTCTAAGACAATAAGGTTATTATACGTTCTGAAAAAGTAATGTAACAGAAACGTGAGACTTGTATACACTTTTTGTCAATGTTAAGCCAACTTTTAAAATTACATTATTAAGAGCTTAAAAACAACTTAATAGTTAGGCATAGAGAACTGTACTCTTTTGGATAGGTAGAGTCAAACTGAACAATTCAACGTCATGGCTAGGATTTGAACCACGGATCTCCTGGTTTCCGTTAAGTCGCTCTTACCTATTGAGATACCATGGGCAACGTGCCGTCCTGACATTAAATTCTCCAATTGATCCATATTTTTCCGGTAAAGCACTAGGGGCTCTCATATTCAAAATAAACAGTTTGTGGAGACTTACTACTGTAAGCACTTGAGTCCCAGGCTTCATCATTAAACTCTTATTATTTAATACCGTGCTTCAAATACCGACCATGGGAGTGAATTTTTCAGTGTGACTCTGTCCAAAACCTTAGCCTGCCCACGGCTAGTGTGAGGGAACGATTAATTTCCCTCAATTAACTTAAACTCTACTCTTTTCCCTGGTTATGGGCTCTATGGAATATTTCTGTAATATACAGTTTCCTTGATGATAAACGGGAAATCCTTTCCTTACAAGGAATTTAAACACCAACGTACTCCCATATACCTCTGGTCAAGCTATTATCTTAGAAAGAACAGATATCTCACTACATATTAATCACTTTCCGTACCAACGATAATAAAACTGATTTTAATAAAAAGCAAGCTATCAAATCGGTTAACTCATATCTCAATTAGAATTCCAAATATACACAACATGGTAATTAATATAACTGTAGAAGAATAGGTAGCGTTGGATGCTACTATTCCGTATAGTAATTGCAATGCAAGTTCAGTTTTAAACCTGTTTCCGTGTTCTACATTTTCGTCGTTAACCTAGTAGCTTTTTAACCAATACTTAAAGCTAAGGTCGCACCAATATTCCGAAAATCAAACGCCAATGGCAAAATTGAAATTGCTTTGGAAAACGAGGGAAAAAAATTGAGAGAACTCGACCGATTAAATCTGTTAAATATTCATGTACGTGTTCATGCATCAAACACCACAGCGTTATATTGCTTCAGCAACGAATAAAACATCATGTATATTTCGTTTTCCAGTCGAACCATCTTTGATGAGATTTGTGGCAATGTGGTAGGATATGTTGAAATTTACCGTCGGTTGTTACCGCAATATGGTCTGCAAACAAGTACGCAGATTCAAATGCAAAACAAAAATTACCAGTTATCGGTTTTGCAATGACATTGGTGCGAAGGAACTAATGCGTTCACGTATTCTGAAACTAAAGACTTGTTATTCGAAGGAATATGTATGAGAGATCAACTATGTTAATTTTTCACCATATAATTAGGTAATCGAATAAAACATGATTTTCCTCTTAAAATATTAAATTAGAAGTATACACCACAAACACTTCTTATTTTATTCTAAGAATGCTGATATTTCAAGGAATAGTTGTAAAAGAAATATCAAATTTCCATTTAAAAAAGCATGTCTCTTCAATTACTCTTCAAATTTTTGAAGCTTCACTTAAAGACTATTTCATGTAACTATGTATTTCTTTTGTACTTGAATACACACCTTTTAAACACAAGTCCCATTGATGCCTCTAGTCATAATTTACTAAATAAGCATATTATTACTTAAACAAGCTTATATCTCTTCGGCAAACTTAAAATTCACAAAAAGAGTGTAAAAACTATATGATAATTTTCAATAACGGCTTTATATCAAAATCTACAACACTAAGCTTTCGTTCTGCAATCTGTTGTCTAGGTAGTTTTAAATAGTTAAATGCACAGCCTACGGATGGCACTGTCCTTTTTAATTTTTATATACTCTTGTTCTATTGTATATTTTTTAAGTTTTATTTTATATATTTGTTTATTCATCAATGTGAACGATGTAATGCTTTTTAATATAGATTTATTATTTAGGCAATGGTCAGAGATTTTGTCATTTATTTATGGTAGTGAGAATTTCCATTCATTGAGCGGAAAGTAGGGCGTCTAGGGGTAACGGAAGATTCTGTAGTATCTTGGGTGTCTCAGAACAATAAATAATTTATTTTTTAGCAGTGTAAGGGAGCTCAAATCAGGTGATGTAAGGCTTCAGGGAACCACTAAGGCCAGAAGTGATTAGCTTACAGCGTTCCTTTCTTTGGCAATAAAACCATTGTCTCTGTAATGCCACATTTCTAGAATTATTTTGAAGTTTCGATTGTTACGTTCCTATTACCGAACAGATCACACATGTATAAGTGTAAATTATTTAATACAGATCTTACTAGAGAAAAACATTGAAAGAAACCCAGAGATAACTAACTCTAACAACTGCAATATGATACCAAATCTGAAATATGTAATATCATTAGTTAGGAATGCAATATAACAGATATAAGATATTTTGCAATTGGATACTGAAAGCTTAAGTAAGTTTTTAACAAGATAAAATATTTTAAAAGGTTTAAAATATACAGGATATACTTTAAATAAGTTTACTTAACAGTGGCGTTAAATAAATACGTAGAGCATACTAGAGTGGCACAAGCCTCCAAAATATGGATAAATGAGCGAGAAAAGCATACGTTCTGTATTTTATGACACCTTTATCTGAGGAAAATAAATGCTCTAAGAAAGACCGGCATATCACAGTGCCTAGTACCTGCCGTGAAGGGGTTAAAGGGATATATGCTTTCTAAAATTGGGTATTAAACTTTGTTCCAGTTCCGCGCATCCTCTATAAAGAATGCAAATAAAAGGCGTAATATACTGAATGCGGGGAAAAATTTTGCAGGAAGTTTTAGAGAAGAGAGGCAGTTTTCTTTGTGTATCAGAAAACATTGGTTGAGACACTACCTACACACTTGTGTATTACAGTTCATTTCATGAAGTTTCGTAGTCAAATTTCAATTTTATTCACTCAGCACATCTTTTATTTTACTGCATTTGTGACCTCATGTTCCTAATGTCATAATACGTATTTTGGTACCACCTTTTTCCTGTACAATTTTCCGCATTTCACTTTTCCACACACACAATATTCGACTTTCCACAGCTTGTCTACTTGCTAACTGAAAATTCCAGTAACAGCGGAAGTAATGACAATATCAGGACATAGGATTTTGTAACCGTACCTCCACCATTCCAAGGTAATTGAAAACAACATTCTTCTTGAACCCCCGACAGCTAAATTTCGCATTTGTTTAAGATATATAAAATTCTGATAAAATAAAACAATATTACATTTAATTAAATAAATAATAGAGGAGGAAGTTGGCCTCACAAATATGATTAATTTAGCAAGTAAGTATTCAAACTTACTCATAAAATTGATAGAAACCACTGAATTTAAAAAGCTAGTAACGATAATATTATATGTGATAAAATAACACATTAACAAATCATGGAAAACATAAAAAGATGTGTGACAATGCTTTATATTCAACAACTAATGAAACATCACTAAATTACAACTAAAATGATAGACATTATGTGTAGTACCTTAAGTATTTTTAAAAATGACTGGGAGGGTTACTTAGAATCAAAAGTCTGGTTTGTAGAAATTTAGAACACCCTTTATTGCAGTAAAAAACGTAAAATTGACAATCACCTGTCTTCAAGGTCGACTCGTTGCTCCACCGCACATAAACAAATGAAAGAAATCACTGCAGTACACTTCAAACGTCCACTGTCGCAAAAACCATCACACTACTGCCGCCTCTAACACTTTGCCGGTATTTATACCTCCCAGTTATTGTTTCTAGTAAACAATAGACATTCCGAGAAATTTCTCGGCAACAACAGTAGACCGAGCGCTCTGGAATCTCTGTCTCTTTCTCTCCTGCCCACGCGCCCAGTTCCGGCTTGTCGCGGCGGCACATCAATGCCATCGGTGACAATACTGTTTAATTAATAATGACGAATAATACATTAATTATAGTGTTTTATTGAAATATCATCAAAAATGGTCACTTTATTACACATTTTGGAGATTACTGCTTTTGAATAGTGCTAGCAGAGGATATCCTTATAAGTGAAATTATCGCAATGTCTAAAAAATTAACTTAGGTTTATTACAAAAACCAGGCAAGTTAGGAAGGTAAACTATTACTGAGTGAACAGTTCCAAACTGCTTATCTGAAATTACGTGATGAAGTTACCGATTAAAAAAATATGCAAAGTTTAACTTTGGCTATTAAATAATTATCAGCGGATTATCAGTGCATATAATTACTCTACCTCCGAAATGAATTTGTTTTGCTAAATAAACAAGGTTATGTTAGTAACTAGCCTAAATCCGCCCAATTATTTGCCACTGCCTAACAAACCTTATACAGTGTAGTAAAACCCAAAAGGATTTCTGTTAGTTGGGAGCCAGACTAAGGGACTCAGGCAACAAAAAGATAAGAAAAGATTTCGTTCAACCATTTACTGGAAAAGAACAAATTTTTTGGCCTTCCTTTAAATTCTACTCGAAGTACTTATTGTACAGTCGGTTAGACATTCCCTTCATAGTCAATGGGCTCAAACAAAAGAATGCAAGCATAGTTCGAGAATGAGGAAGGCATGTTCCTCGCTTACTGAATATGTACTGAAGCTTAAGAGATTTCAAGTAAACCAAATAAATGGACTGGTAACGGGACAGTAGCCTGAGAAATATTTTACTTATAATAGGAATCTTTTAACAAAAACCAATATGCAGTTTATATGACGTAGAAGTGTAGTCTTCTCATGCAGTTTTTAAATGTGAAACCTTGAAAGCTCACCTCGGTAGGTAGCGTGTCTGCTTCACGTTCAAGAGGTCTCAAGTTCGCCGGCCCTCGTAGCCACGGTCGTTAGAGCGCCTGTCTCCAGCGTTCCGCCGCGTAGAGGGTTGCGGATTCGAGTCCCGCCTTGGGCATGGGTGTTTATGTGTATAGTGTATATGTGTGAAACTAAAGAAAACAGGTAGGAAAACAAACGGAAACAATAAAAAACGGTTAAGTAAGGAGAAGAAAAAAATATATATCAATATACATAGATGTATATTTTTTTTAATAAAAAAAGTTCGAGTCTCGGTCAGGGTGAGTTACTTCGATAAGGTTTTACCCGGAGTTTTCCCTTGCCCTGAAAGATGACTGTCAGCTAACTTTAAGCTCTGTGGACCCCGAACTAATTTGAGCATCATTTCAGCCATTTCATTCATCATCGGATATAAGTTAACGCTGGAGGACGCAAATAAAATAAATAAATAAATAAATAAATAAATAAATTAGTAAAATATATACCTACTCATCTTTAAACTACAAAAGAAGTTCATACAATGGACTCAGTTAAAGGTATATTACTTCTTATGAAAGGAACAGGTAAGTTTAATGAATGTACATATAGGCGAATAAAACAGCAAAAAATGTAGCTATTAATAAACGCGTCACCTTAAGCGAGTTTGTAATCAGTAAAGAATTGAAGCACGTGACTTATGGAGTATTTAATTTTGTGAAATTGTTAAAAGATAAGTTCACATAAACATTTCAATAACTTTAACGTTAAAGAGCATTTGGCAGTTTTATAATATTATGTTTGTCATGAAAATCAGTGCGGTTCTTATGAAATAATAAAATTTATGATTACTTAATAGTTTGTGTTTTATTAAATCTGTTGCTTTTTAATCATCTAATACTACTAAACAGATAAAGGAAGTGAAAAATAGTCACAGGGGAAGAGATCCGGAAAGAAAAGAATGTCAGAAATACGAAAGAGGTGGAAAAAAATTAGGGGGGATGGACAAGATGAAAGACTGAGAAATGCATACCACGACCCAGCAGCTTTGCGTAACCTGATAGTTTTCAATGTGTGAACATATTTTATTCAACTTTTAAACCGATTATTAGTCAAATCTGTAAATTAATAAAACTGTAGACAAAATTATTGAGTTTCAATGAGTAAATTGACATACACATCTATAATGTATTGCCTTGAAGTCGAAAATAACAAACTAGTGTGTGTATGTGCGTGTATGTTTGTGTTTGTGTGTCCTTAGTTTTGTACCCACGTATATTATCTCATATGACAAAGAAAAGCCACTAAACTTATTATGAAATCTGGTGTATAAATTACTTTACATTATAATGAAAGAATAGGCGAATTAGCTAGTAATTATCCTAATATCTTTGCTCAAAGAACAGTACAAATGAACCTGAAAATCAGTTCCTATATAGAAATCACTTATTTTTTAAATTTTGTTTTTAATGCTACATAGTGGTTGTTTATAAACTTTGTGAATTAAAGATTTCGAAAGAAATTAGTTAAGGAGTTATAAAAACATTTTTAGAGTATATAATGTATACTATATTATACCAATTAACAGAAAGCCAGGTTAGTTATAATTGCATTGAACTAAAGAACGTTTGCAAGATTATCTATTGATAATCTCTTACGTTTAGATATCTGTAATCATATCAGAAAAAAACACTTTTTTAAATATAGCATAACATATGTCAGAGAGGAGAGAGAGTAAGAATGAGAAACAGTGATCCAGATGAGACAGAGAGAGAGAGAGAGAGAGAGAGAGAGAGAGAGATAGAAAGAGAGGGAAACAGGAATGTGAGATGTAGTAATTTTGGGATGGATAGAGAAGAATTTCTGCTTTTAAGCCGTAAGAGGAACTACAAGTTTGAACAGTTTATAAACTACCATTATACAGCGGTTTCATTCGTATTGTAAATGCAAAGCTGTGGTGTCTGCAGCTGTTGTGGCATTCATATTATCAATGGGGAAATTGATTTTCATCTATTTGAAAGATAAGTTTCGCATTTTAATTTGTTTATTTGGCATATTTCAGCGTTCATAGATTTTTCAGTTTGGCGTTTTAATGCATTTGGAATATAATACATAATAAATAATGGTTCATTTTACGTAACCTTAATAGAAAGTCATAATTATGCCTGCAAATTGTGAAATATACATGTATAACGTAAACTGTTCACCTTCTACAAGTAATAAAAGAAAGAATACAACTCATACCGTCTAAAAGATAGGAAATAATGAAATTCTGATACAAATGTAGAGCTATAAAAACAAAATTAAAAATAAGTAACACTTGCAACAAATAATAGAAAATATCCGAACACTTTTTGGTCATTTTTGAACAGTTAGTGTATTTACCCTATAGGATGAACGCAAGAACACTTACGAACCGGTTAAGGAAAATGGGGGCATTTGAATTTAGCAGTCAATAGAATTTTAGGATAAATGCATATTTATTTTACTGCATATTTTGTACCTATTGTAAGTTGGAAATTAAAATGTGCATGTAGTTACAAAGAAACTTGAGAGAGTAAATAGTTTTCTTCTCATTTTCTTCGATGTGATTGCTCAAATTTTACATATGTATGATCTCATTCTGCCTTTTATGTTTTCATTACAAAAGAGTTTTTGCAACACAACTAGAATTAGGTCGAAATTTTGTACTACTTAAGCATTTGGGTCAATTTCTCATTTTGATACATTTTCAGAATATACTGTAGAGTGGTTTGTAGTTCGTGAGAAATGAGAGTAAAAGAATAAAGGCCTCCACGAGCATTTCGTGTTATATCGCATTTGCGAAAATAATCATCTCCAACTATACTTATTTTCCAAATTCATTGGTGTCCTACACTGCAGTGAATAAGACTTTCCTAATGCATGAGCTTCACTTAGCTAGATAATTGTGACTAAGTGGACGGAGCTAAAAAATGTCGGTCTCTTCACAGCCAAAAGCTGTATTAATGTGATTTAGAATGAAAGAAATAAGCGACTTAAACTAATTTTTCTTTCTAAAGTCATATAATTAAGAATTCAAAAGTTCGAGGCAAAGCCATTTGGGAGTTCAGAATATACGGTCCAGGATGATAATCTCCACGCAATTTTCGCCCGTTGAACTTGCAGAGGAAGTTTTGCTAAATCGGTCGTGCGATGAAAACTTTTCAGATAGTCAGCTCAATGAACACGCGCTTACCCCCTCCACATACATTCACTTACTCCCAAGGTCCACACAGTTACGTGTAATTCCACGTTTTACTGCTTTTATCTGCACTTGAGTTCGTAGACCACGATAACTGCAAACGAAGAGCCCCGCAATTAATATATTCCGAGTTAAGGGCTGACATAAAAATGGGTGATCGAAAATGATGTATCCAAGTGGTTGCTGAAGAAGTGTGCATTCTAACGCAAATGGAGAGCAGGGAAAGTCGCTTCGCTTAACCTGTCATTGTTAATGGGCTTCAGCTGTATTTGCAGGTTAGATTTGGCTATACAACCTGTATAATATAGGTTGATTGTGGCTACCAACCTCGGGGGGATGAAATAAAATGGGGACGAGAGTTTACAGATCGCAAGAAAACAGGCCACAGAGAAGTCCCTAAAAGTCCCAAGCTAGAAGATCCGTTTCACTAGTGAAGACACCCGGAGAGGGCGTTGAACGACTCGCAGCCAAAAAGCCCTATAGTGTATATCGTGAATACTCTTTCATTTGATCTCACCAAGGCGGCCCGGGTTCGATCCCAGGCGACCGCAAAGTGAGATTGGTGGTGGACAACACGGCGCTGGGGCGGGTTTTCTCCGGGATCTCCGGTTTCCCATGCCATCTCATTCCACCGCTGCTCCATCTTCATCTCATGTATCATCAGTGTCTTCCCCTGCGGTGCCTATGTAGTAAAAGCGGACGTTAAACACTACACACTACATTTCTTTCATTTGAGCAAGCATCACACTTTATATTTGGCATATCATACGCTACGAAACCCTATAAGAGAGCTATCAATACAATCACACCTATGCATACGTGAAAAATTGATGCATCACCCCTGTTATATATAAAGAATGTGTAGCAGGTATCAGTTGCAGCGTATAATTCCAAGGGCTTAAGATAAAGCTTGTTAGGTGTCGTATCCGACTCTCTGCATGTGATTGTTGCGGATTTATAAGTGGCTGGGATGACCGGTTCATTGTACACACCTGGCCAACAGACCTGGACGTCTCCTCAGGTACAATCTTAAGTTATTCTCCCTATATGTCCCTGCGTATTCTAGGCTCTTTTTGGATACTTTCAATTCTATGCCACATCCCGTTTTTGGTCACAGGCCTCACATACAGCAGGTATGATGCCATCAAACTCCTAAGCAGGTAGAGGTGTGAGCGTGATTGTTCTCTTGTTAGAAGTACCGTGATAGATGAAAAAAAGAGAACGAACGAGAAATGTTAACGCGACGCCATCTCACTGGCCAAATAAAAGTTTACTTTTATCTTTGCTGACGTCTCAACCACGCCACCAATCTCCTACTCCTACGCCCTTCTAGAAACAATTATTCACCAATTCTTTCCAATAGCTGTTCATGTACTAAGAAATATACAGAAAGCTGTTCGTTACTGAGATGTACTGTTGTATTGCTGGAATTTCTTGCCAAAGGGTGCTATATAAAACGGAGAGAAGCAGCAACAAATGTGTGGACCCTCAAGGAATAATGTTTATAGCCGAAGCAGTTACAATAAAGAAAGTATTAAAGGCACAGAGGAAGCATTCATCCATAAACAGTTTTTTGTGTGCAAATAAAAGGAAACCTTGAACATAAAAACCATTTTCCTGTATTATACATTTTCAGTACGTGAAACACGATTCAGGCTGACAGAAGAAAGGAAGCCGTTCGGTTGGTTTTGGCCACTCTTCAAAACATTTTCATTTCCTTCCGCCATTGCACTGGCTACTTGGGTTTTGCTTTGTATCTTCAACACTTGGCGGCGGAATGGAAGGTTTCTTGTATCAACTATTTTAAGTTGTTGATGGCGAGCGGATAAAGCACGAGATGTCATCTGTTGCCTGGACTTGCATCTTCCGGTTGGCGTTGCTCCAACTTAAAGCAAAGGATGGAGAAGTCTGGGGTTAGCGTGGCTTGACTTGACTCGCCTGTGAAAAATGGGTTCTGACCCCGCAACGCTCGTGTAACATGTACATCTGATTTACTTAAAACTGTTTCTCAGCTGTTTATTTTTAACAATAATGGCATCTTTGACGTACTAAGATAAACTCTGTTTATGGGCTCGAAACAAATATCTGGGTCAGATAAGTTTCAAGAGTGTAACGTGCAAGAGAAGAGGATATTAAGATCTACAATAAACTAGCTTGTTTACTAGTGTTTTTGTGTACCTGAGTTCTGATGCAGGTATAGATAACCAGGTGGCCTCAATCCTAATAGCCTGACACCGAGTTCTGTGAAAGCGTTCGCCGAGTGTATCACATGTGGTGGTCAGTTTTAAAGTTTCGATTTCTATATTTAGCATTTGTAGAGTTTATATGGTTGAAGTTTAGTATTTTTAAGAAGAAATTTTAAGTCATAAACAGGTAGTGACTTTTGAGTGACATTAATATAAAATTACAATCACATCTGTGAAACGCTAACAATGAAAATAAATTCATTAAGTCAATAAGGCATTTGAGTTTTAGATTTTGAGGTTAGCAGAGATTAAAACTAGAGAACGAAAATAAAAGTGATACAAGCTAAACCAAGTCACAAAGAAAAGGAAGATTCTAATGGAAATCCACAATAATAAGCAGAAAATGGCAAAGGATAAAGGGGAAACAGAAGAGCGAAACAATTCGCGCACTACAATTTACACAGTTCTGTGGTGTTTAACAATCCCCGGGAGGAAGGAACGAAGAGAGAACCGCAGGAGGCAGGAGGCAGTAGACAGACACACAGACGCGTGGAAGACTCAAACATTTCCAACCATGAACTCCCGTCTCACTACTGGAATCGGCAGAGAGAGAGAGAGAGAGAGAGAGAGAGAGAGAGAGAGAGAGAGAGAGAGAGAGAGAGAGAGAGAGAGAGAGAGAGAGCGAAGAATAAACCCGTCAACTTAGCAGACCTCTAGTCTCTGAGGGAACTATTTTCCACATTAAGTATACATCCGCGCCATCTATCCGGAACCTCATATACAGATCATCCTTGTGAGATGAGAAGTAAATAGAACAAAAGAGAGATGACTGAAAGATTATGGTGGTATTACAATAAAACGTTCAGCATTGGCCTAAGTGAGAAAGCGAATCCAGAAAAGGGAAAAATTAGTGCGGGTGCGTGGTCGACAGAGATCAAACCTGTGTCCTCTCAAACGAGAAACGCACACGTCTGCGGCAACAAGCCACTTGGTTATAATAAAACTAATTTTCTTACATAATGCACATCCCTTAAATTTTATTCTGTCCTTCCATTTATTCTGCCGTTCAAATTTAATTGCATTTATTAAAATGCGTTTCAGCGTTTATACTGTAGGTAGGATACTAAATACATTGCAAAACTAACTCGATGTTTGAGTTTAAGATAGACAAAAGTCATTTGTAGGCAGCCTACATAGTCACTCTTGTTTATAACTTATACCTATCAGTTTCGCATGAAAATATTAATATTCTTCAAAACCAAATTATCCATATTAATGAACTGAAAAATAACATTTTCTTTTACTTTCGCATCTGTTAAAAATATCCTGTTGGCAGTCATGGATTAAAAGGTTTACCAAGCCCTCAACGGAAGTAAAATATATATATATATATATATATATATATATATATATATATATATATATATATATATATATATATATATAATTTTATTGTTCCTTTCTTGCGACTGTCTCACCTTTATTTTATTTCATTTTATTTTTTTGCAAATAAGTAAACATTACATATATGTGTTTTCATTCTGCTTGTTACATATTGATTTAAAAATAGTCACGAACTGTAAAACATTTACAGCATTTGGTCACAAATTTTGCACGGTGAGTCAATTAAGCATTTTATGGTATTTTAAACAAACACTAAACGGAAATTTTTTAAGATAATAGACTACAATTTTATTGCATGTATATGCATGCCTACTAAATTCACTAATTTAATGTTCTCCAAATTCTTTTATTGAGGAATATGAAGTTTGTAATAAAATGCATCAACAATTTTCTATTTGATTTTTAATCACCAATAACTATTCCACCTAAAGCACCCACAACAGCACTTAAATATTAATTCTATATTCTTAAGTTTCAATTTAGCTGATTTACTTTTAAAACAGATTACTTAAGCCAACAACCCCTTTAACAAAAAAGGCTATTCAATGCAAAACCATGGATAAAAACTCCCATGTATTTGAAAAGAAGAGCAAACCGAAGCTGCATACTCAACAGCTCTACCTATTTGCACAGGAGAACTTCCCTAACTTTCTTTGACGACAAAATATCTAAATGCATGGTTTCTTAACCGATTCTTCCCCACCCGGTCCTGCCCTTATTGCCATATTTTAAAGTACTCTGGTTCGAACTAGATCCAACAAAAAACATTCAAAGTATGCATTTAAGAGCTTAAAACTGAGACTACTACCACACTTACAACACCAACACAGCTTTGATTGTTCATAGGTTTGATGAATCAGATGAACAATTGGATCACAAATTAAGGCTTCACGGGTTATCAGCCGTGATAACCCGTGAAGCCTTAATTAGTAATCACCGCGTGAAAGCTTCAAGTCTTAAATTAGATCACAAACTCAGTTTTACTTCAACGTGTAATAAATCCGTTAAATCAAATGAGATCGACATCAACACGCTATATATACCTGACTGATAAGCATGGGAAGAAGAAGTGGCAGATGGCACATGCTCCAGTAAAAATAAGTGCGTACGAGGTTTCACCGCTATACACGGTCTTACCCCATATTCCCCTTACTTTATCCACAATGCATGGGCTGATATGTGTGCCAATATTAAATATGGTAAAGAGGCGAGTATATTCGTAAAGAAGATTGCTGGCCATGACGTGTGTGGTGATATAAAAAGCTGAATTTCTCGGTTAAGCATAAAAATCGTAATGGGAGATTACTATAAGACAGCAACAAGTAGAAATGGTAGAGCGATATATTCAACCACACCCCTCCCATACTTCTCTCCCTAGAGCAGTAACTTCCCTGAATAACAAGTTATGCCTCCCATAAAAAGTACGCGAATGGCTGCTAACTCGTAAATATCACCTTCTCCCCTTCTCTTTAGGCTGGAGCAGAGCTTTAGCTCCAGAATCTCTCCAACTTTTCTAGTTCAATTTTCATGATTTCTGCCGAGAACCGCAGCCTCCTCTTTAACTCATGTGACAGCGGATTCCTGAGCTGAAGCCCCATTGTGGTTCCGAGAGATATAGCTATGTGCATATTATTCCTATATAACTGATAAATTCTGCCCCATGTAAAGTCACAATGTGTGCGTGGAGGGGGTTACTTTCAATCATTATATTCGTCCTATCCCTATCGTACAATGCCATTATAGCACAGTGAGGGGACAATGTAAATAATTTATTTTCCACGTCCACTACTCTTTCGTTTATCAAGGGCGCAGCAGTAATATGAGGTCTGCCCATTTAGAAACTTTATTTGCCGTAACCATACAATTGTCTCAAAGGTCATGAACATACAGCGGGAATGTATTTTAAAACCCTGCTTCCCTAATTTTATGCTTTCCATGACTGTGTCGAAGCCCTCATCATCTCCATTTAACTTTGAATAAAATGGCGGGGAGATAGATTAGTTGTAGATTTTATAGTTCACGCTCGATTGACTCGGTTTGAATCCCAAGAATCTATCTAAACTAGAAACGTTTCATGGTGATTTCTCTCAGAAATCTTTTTCATCCATTTCATGATCGATTTCGGAACCTTCAGAGCTCTGCATGGTGGAGCTTCAGTTATGAGTTAGTTACTTTTTGTAGCTGTTTTACCTGGCCAATTAGAGGGCAACGTCTCGGACTAGAGAGCAAGATCATTCAACGCCCTCTCTTGGAGAAAACAAATGGCGCTGTTATCCAACCAGAGACTGGGAGAAGAGCTGCTTGCGCTTCCCATGCGAAGCGGCCTGTGTTCCACATATGGGAGCGTTTGGAGACGATCCTCACTACCACAACATAGCTCTCGTCGTCGTAGCAGGCCTGCAGTATAATCTTACTCACTGGTGCCCGCCCATTAGCTAATGAACTTACGCTGTCGGTTTATATGCCGTTATTTATATGAAGCATCTCCCCTTCATTCACTCAAGCAAACAAACTTTTTGCACTGAGTCCCATGAATGCGTCATTACTAGGCGAACAGTACATGGAGGTAAGATGAGTTTAGATGAGTCCCACTGATCTTACTTCACCCCTCTTCCATGAAAGAGACTCTAACATAAATAATATGTTTCTAGATTACCTTTAGCTTTTCCAACGGTCTTAATAATATTTTTCTTATTCCAGGTGATATTAATTATTAATAACAAATCTTCGTGAATATGTACTTAGGATAATTAATGACTTCATACTAGCTTCAGATAATCCTCCACAAAATTACTGTAATGAATTCAAATATGCATTCCAAAAAGTTTTATGTCGAGGCCACGTGTGAGCAGAGACAGATAGTGGCGTGCAGTTAAGAAAGCAACACAGAGAGAAAGAGACAGAGATAGTTTCCTCTTTCTCTCGCTGCGTCACGATCGTTATTAAACGATCGATCACATATTAGAACTAAGACTGGAGGTATAAAAAACGCCGCAACTGTCAGAGCTGAGGCAGTTGCTAGTGAGTTTTTAATTGTGTGTGTAGCTGTGTAGTAAATGTGAGTGTGTGGACATTTGAAGTGTACCGCAAGTGATTCCTTTCGTTTGTTTACGTGTAGTGAAACAACGAGAGACCTTGAAGACTGTCGCTGTGTACGTCACGTCAATTTTAGAGGCTGCAAGGGGTGTACAAAGTTACTGTTTACTGCAATAAGGAGCATTTTGAATTTTTGCAAACAATACTTTTAATTCTACGAACCCACAAAGTCACAATATGAAAGCCATTAATTGCCTCTTTCCCCATTTAACTCCTCAATTTACTTTATTCCTGTTCTTGTATATGTAATTTCCTGATGTATGATGTTGTTGCAAAACCCGTATCTACGATCGCGTGGACTATTTACACAAAAAAAACTGATAGGCGGGCAGTGTGAAAACCAAGAGCCCGCGGACAAAGACTATAGGGAGATAAGGGTCTGCGTAGGCAAACAAACTGAGATAAATGGACATTTCTGGACTGATAGAGATTGTTCGGGTTCTGATTTAGTTTAGAACAATCTAGAATTATCGATGCAGGTATTTAAAGAGGCGACGACTGGCCAGATGAGAGTGTTGTTGTAAAGACAGTTGAGTAACAAATGTTGTTGTAACGAGAGCTAATGTAATCAGCTGTCACTGTTTGTTATTGTCATCGACCTTGGAAGACTGTTGTATATGTGATGTAACGATGTTTCGTAAGAATTGAACAGTGTATCTCTACGGAAATAAAGAACATTTAGAATTTCGGCAAATTGGATTTTTAATTCTACGAACACACAAAGTCACAATATGTAGCAACGATACCAAACAATGGGGATTTATTGTTCAACCCTTATCAAGTTTTTTTCTTAATTTATTTCTCTGGCATATACAAAGCATTTTAACACAAACGGTAAGAAGCATTATTGCATGCTGTTAACAATACATTATCCCCTTAACTTTTAAATTGATCTATTTCCTTTAATTTTCACTGTGACCAGTGTTCTAATGCTACACCATTTGGTTCAAAGATAACTTTTAATGTACCTAATCAAACTAAGTAACTATATATAGTCGGTTTCTACTTTCCCTTTTGCCAAATGTTGCAATAAAAGTGCTATCAGAATGTGTGTATTAAATTCAAGATTTTGAAAAGACTGAAAAAATTACAGCTTAAAAGAACATTAAAGGTGTGCAATGTAATTATACCATAATATACAGTGTATCTAGTCAGCATGAGCTTAGTAACTGCATTTCTAAACAACACGAGGTTCTTAAGCATTAGATATGGTATACAGGAGCTAAGGCTATAATGCACTTTGATGACGGTGTACGAATTACGATAAATGAATTATTTCACTGACTTCTATTTCTGAAGCTTTGTATATTAAAGCAGTTACCTTCATTAATTTATACGTTTATATATTAGACAAAATTGACGTGCAAAATAAAATACAACATAAAACAATAGGGATTGAGTCAAATTAACCGAGCTGATATTTAGGTATTCAAAATACTTTAACTCTAAGTTTAGCTGCCTACCCTAAGGTATAGTGGAACACCAAACAATTGTAAACAAATTTATCTTAGCTAAAACATTATTTTTCTATCCTCTACATGCTCCGCTTTTTAAACATTAATTTATTGTTTATCCGTTTATCTTGATTTGTCTATTCAAACATTTTCCTCTATTTCATGATTAATACTCACTATTAGTTTCTAGCTTATTAACCGAATTAATAATAATAATAATAATAATAATAATAATAATAATAATAATAATAATAATAATAATAATAATAGTAATAATAGTAATAATAGTAATAATAGTAATAATAGTAATAATAATAATAATAATAATAATAATAATAATAATAATAATAATAATAATAATAATAATAATAATAATAATAATAATAATAATAATAATAATAATAATAATAATAATATTAATAATATTAATAATATTAATAATAATATTAATAATATTAATAATAATATTAATAATAATATTAATAATATTAATAATAATATTAATAATATTAATAATAATATTAATAATATTATTAATAATATTAATAATATTATTAATAATATTAATAATAATATTAATAATATTATTAATAATATTAATAATAATATTAATAATATTAATAATAATATTAATAATATTAATAATAATATTAATAATATTAATAATAATATTAATAATATTAATAATAATATTAATAATATTAATAATAATATTAATAATATTAATAATAATATTAATAATATTAATAATAATATTAATAATAATATTAATAATAATATTAATAATAATATTAATAATAATATTAATAATATTAATAATAATATTAATAATAATATTAATAATAATATTAATAATAATATTAATAATATTAATAATAATATTAATAATATTAATAATAATATTAATAATATTAATAATAATATTAATAATAATATTAATAATATTAATAATAATATTAATAATATTAATAATAATATTAATAATATTAATAATAATATTAATAATATTAATAATAATATTAATAATAATATTAATAATATTAATAATAATATTAATAATATTAATAATAATATTAATAATATTAATAATAATAATAATAATAATAATAATAATAATAATAATAATAATAATAATAATAATAATAATAATAATAATAATAATAATAATAATAATAATAATAATAATAATAATAATAATAATAATAATAATAATAATAATAATAATAATAATAATAATAATAATAATAATAATAATAATAATAATAATAATAATAATAATAATAATAATAATAATAATAATAATAATAATAATAATAATAATAATAATAATAATAATAATAATAATAATAATAATAATAATAATAATAATAATAATAATAATAATAATAATAATAATAATAATAATAATAATAATAATAATAATAATAATAATAATAATAATAATAATAATAATAATAATAATAATAATAATAATAATAATAATAATAATAATAATAATAATAATAATAATAATAATAATAATAATAATAATAATAATAATAATAATAATAATAATAATAATAATAATAATAATAATAATAATAATAATAATAATAATAATAATAATAATAATAATAATAATAATAATAATAATAATAATAATAATAATAATAATAATAATAATAATAATAATAATAATAATAATAATAATAATAATAAATTTCAAAACTACAGGCATATTCATGATTTCTTATGTATACATCTATTGATATTCAATCTGATAAATATATTGGTAGCGGAATTCACGGAGCAGATGTTCTAAATGTTTGTAATTGGTGCTCCTAGAAGCATTTAGTTCTTGGACCGAAGTATGTGTAAAGTTCAGATGTATCTCGTAACTGCGCTGGAAGTTAGAGAAATAAAAACTTTGAAAGCAGCATCTATCATTCTGAAGACCGGGATCCGTGACATTAGTTTTTGTGCTCTGCCTCTATTAAAACTTTTACACCAATGCGCTTTTTATAAAAGAAGAGAAAACGCTGAATCAGAACATGGTAACCCTCTGCAAATTTATTACTCCGAATGTTGTAGAGCATCTCATAATTGAGCAGTTTCACATTTTAATTGTTTTAGGTTTCATTCGGTTTCCTTTAGTTGGGCTAATAATTTCGATTAATATGTCGAACACAGTTTCAGCTATCCGTGCCTTGAACTCCTGTCAAGTCACTATTTAAGTGGCTGCTTTAAACGTAAAATATAGATCAAATATTTTTAATTGAGTTTATCACAATGTTCCATTACTTGCAGTAATATTGCAGTGTTCAAAATACTTAATAATTAACAATATTTAGTCATGCATGTTTAGGTCTTACAGTTCCTAATATCTTGATTTACAACTTTCTACATAATTTAGCATTAGTACTACGTACCAGTAGTCAAACATTTACGACATAGGTCATGTATGTATTTTTACAAGGCAGGCAAGTGTTTAAAATGATTCTTGCAGTTCTAATTTCCACCAATCTATTTCACCTTTGCGCATTAGGCACTAAACATCGTTATAAATATTTTTCAGGTTTGGAATGTATCGAAGTGAAATTACTTATGCATATATTTAAATTAAACTGTTTCAATCTCTAATATATTAAAACGGTAAATGAATTATCTGAAATATCTTTTCCTACAATAATGCTTATTTAATATAAAATTCACTGTCACTTTCGATAAACTGGCATACGCGGAATGTAAATATTAAATTTTATTACAAATTTTGGTAACTGAAACACAATCATTTTTGAACAGCAGTTAATTTTTCTTCACGATAACTAACTCAAGCATTTATTCGAAAATTTGTGAAAATTAATTAGGTGCTAATGAAAATATTTTTGCGTCAGCTTAATGTGATTACACATCATTTTGATACTATCTTATACGAAACGCTTAATGCTGTTATTGTTCGTGACTCATAGTTGTTTTTAAACGCCAGAGTGAGAGAGCGGTGAATACTGAAGTTTTTATTCTTCTGTTGGTTTGTTGCTGAAACGAGGTTGCGTGCCTATTTGACCTATAGCTTCTATTTATGAAACGCTTTCTAGTTGAACAAAGGTAGCACTTTCTGCTAGAGAAGGAATATAGGTGTTTGGAAAGAAAATAAAAATTGAAAGCATTTTGTTTTTGTAACCGAGTGCTACGGATTCGACCAATAAACGTATATCATCACATTTACTACTCCAATATTTCTATTCTTACTGCATATCCTTTAACCAGTTGGTTCTTTTTTTCAGTCAGTATTCCTTCATAAATCTTTAAATTATTAGGAAATTTAGCAGAAAACCTTTCTTACGAACTTGATTCTACAAACAAAATATCACTCTAGAGGAATAAACGGCAATTAATAAAATTAGAACAAGAAAATACAATACATTGTATAACTTGAATGGAATTTACGGAACACATCCCTGGAACACACCTAGGTATGTAACTAAAGTTGTCTTTTATATGTGCAAAAAAATAGGAGCATTTTCTTCTTTGTCATACATTCTTGATTGAAAATATTTCAAGGGCGCGCCGTGGCTCAGTGGTTAGACCGCTTGGCTCTCACCAAGGCGGCCCGGGTTCGATCCCAGGCGACCACAAATTGAGATTTGTGGTGGACAACACGGCGCTGGGGCAGGTTTTCTCCGGGATCTCCGGTTTCCCCCGCCATCTCATTCCACCGGTGCTCCATCTTCATCTCATGTATCATCAGTGTCATCGCCTGTGGTGCCGTATGTAGTAAAAGCGGGCGCTAAACACTACACATTTCATTTCATTTCAAAATATTTCTAGTTTAAATTTTATGCAGAGGTTGTGTACTCCAGATAGACTTTAGATTGTCTCAAATTTATATCAATGTTTGCATGTAAAATGAACCAAACAGGGACACCGCTGGAGAAATTAAAAAGAACAAGTGCCAATCTCAGGTAGTCCATAATCCGATTTTATTCATGTTTATAAATAGCTTAAGATACTTATCGTGCAATATCCATCTTAAAAGAACGTGATTTTAGTAATACAAATATTTACTGTAAGTAAGCCGTTTTTAAATGGCGTTAAAGGAATACGCTTTTATTTTCTTTACAATTCATAGATCAATATGCAGTATAATAGGAGTACGTTTTACGGATAGGTTGCTTGACTTATACTTTTTCTCGCTAATTATAAAGCGGTCACTATGGGGATATTTTTATTCGAATATGTCATTAACTGAAATACCGTTATCATTGGATTCCTTTGATGTTTATACGTTAGATCTTTCACACACAGAAGTACACACATACATTCATCCACACTCTCATTCATAATTTCAGATTCTGAGGAGGAGGGGGAATAGTCTTTGTCAAGAGAATTCCCACCCACAAACAGGAATGGAATCCGAGATTCTTCAGCAAGTACATACCTCATGTATGGAAACACCAGGCCATCCCGACCAGTATTTTGTAAGCTCCATAGAAACACACAAGTTTTAACATAACAGGTGCACTGAGAAACATTCAATGGGTAATCAATACATTTGTTAACGATACGTTTTATCATTGCATGAAAGCCTCTCAGCTGTTCGGAAACGTAGTCCTGCTGATACTTCTTTTCTTTCGTTTTCAACCCAGCGTAAAACAAGGCAGAGAATGTTTGAGAGGAATGTACCGGCATATCATTCAGGCTTGGTGTTCGTGAAGTCAGATCTATGGTTAGTCGCGTCCCAAATAACAGCCTTCGGCTCACAAATCACTAGTCAGCATGGGCTTCCATCAACACGTCTACCCGGAAGGTTCATGGTGGGAATATTTATCAATTTGCTAATTTTTTAAAACATTTGGATAAGCTCTAGAAGTTATTGATTATTTTTGGCATGTTCTTGCAATTTCAATGCCAAAGTAGGACGTCACTGTGCCCTGCTTCTAAATATCTTATCGGCATGTTACATCATATTGTAAAGCTCGTCATGCACGGCTGTAACTGCTATCTCTATGAACGTGTTATCGCTTACAATAATATCCTTTAAGGAGATGGAGTGAGTGGGTGAGTATTTGTGTGGAGTTTTAAGGCCCTTCAACAGCTTTGTAGGTAATACGGGAGCTCGTAGGTAATAGGTAACAAGGAGCTGGGTACCTACATGTTAAAATCTTGAATCATATTTTTTTTTAAATTGAAGGCAATATATTCCTAAAAATAAAATATAAAACTTATCATCTGTTTGTCTCGCCCCTTTCATGAGATAGTCATGACATAAAATATATAACAGAAACGAAATTTGAATGAATGTTAACATTAATATTTTATCTATAATTAATCATTTTTTGATTTGATAATATAAAATTTTTCTTGGATTCTATAGTTTAGCGTGTCACCTCAAAATTTTCTCTGAGCTTATTATACAAATATAAACCATTTCTGGACACGCTTTTCTTGATTTTAATTCGTTTAAGAGAAGAAATTGTGATATTATTATTGGACTTTCCAACCTTTTTAATTTGAGTTTTAGAACGCTATTAGTTCCCACTGAATTATTCAAAATTTTAACTTGATTATAGCCGTTTTTAATCCATAATTTCTTAAGATATTCTGAAAATTTCGAACTAATAAGCTATAAACCCTCGTCCAATGAGAATTAGAGATAACGATAAATGCTGAAAAAAGGAAAGAGAATATGGAGTTTAAAGTTAAAAGTGGTTTTTCCCTATACGGCACAAGACCAATTAAATAACCATATGAGGCTTTAAAACGTTTGATGTTAAATAAACCAGCTGTGTAGCATGAAGGTGCCAGCTCTATATGTAGTAAAATGGAGAAATTAAGTCCAAATATTTGTAAAAGTTTACACACTTATTGCTTTTATTTTGGTGTTAACTTCCGTAGTCCTGGGGTCCTCTGGTCCAAGAGGTAACGCTTCTAAGCTCGGCGGTATATTTTAGGACGTAAAAGTCCTTTTCCTGGCTTTCTTTCGAAAGGAAGTAGATTTATAGAACGTAAAAGGACTTCAAACCTGATAGAGGTGTCTGAACATTACGCGAATTTTCACGCCCAAAATAGAACGGCATATTGAGAATCATAGTAGTTATAGGAGCGTCTATAAATAAAATAAATATCAAGAATACAGTTTACTTGGATAATATTCAAGGTTGGTAACCCTGTATTGTTATAATTTGATACCAATAAGTGGTATAAATTTTCTATTTTTAATCAATATAATCTACGAGTGAAAGCCATTTTCACCTATTGAAACAGGTGTTTTATTTAATAGATACTGCCGGCCGTCGTAGCCATGGTCGTTAGAACGTATGTCTCTAACGTTCCACCGCGTATAGGGTCGCGGGTTCGAGTCCCGCCATGGACATGGGTATTTATGTGTATAGTGTATGTGTGTGAAACTACAGTAAACAGCTAGTTAATTAAACGGAAACAATAATAAACGGTTAGATAAGTAAAATAAAAATATATATCTACATACATAAATATATATTTCTACTTGTTACAATAAAACAATAGATATGATTTATTTTTATTAAAATAATTCCTTTCCTGCTAATTTAAATACTTTCTAATTAGTGTTACAGAGGAAAAACGCAAGACAGTAAGGTCTTACATTTAAAACTGCCTTTATCGATAGCAACCAGAATTACTAAACCGATCAACATTTTAGCAAAACGTTTCATCCATATTTTCCTCAGGTTTCTACGCTATCGCTCCAGGATTATATTCTAAGATCAAATTCGATATAAAATAATAATATAAAAAGAGATATCCACTATGCACAATACCACTCGTTTTAAAACCAAGAAAGACAAACGTTTTTGATAACTCAAATACAATTACCTTTTCCGCGAGGCACTTGCCAACTTCCTGATGCTTACTCCAATAATAATAATGTACTAGGTCAACTTGATGATGGTTCCCTATAATTAGTCATTTAAACTGGCAAACTCACAGAATAGCGGTGAGTTGATTGCACCTACTTAGTTGGCTCTGATTATAGACTTCAGACAGCACGGTAAAAGATATTTGGCGCAAAAATGTAATGGTATTAACACTTTTTGGTATTTTTATCGTAATGTAAGGACTCATAATTCCTTTATAATATAGGACACAGAAAAGAGTTTTAGAAACCTGTGTGTCTTCATCGTGTTTAATGTTGAGAAAGATCTACAACTAAGTTTGTCCACCCTACCCATATGAAATAAAATATTTGCTCCCTTTTTATTTCATGAACAAGAAAAGTGCTGTGGTGAGGCAAACCGCAAACATTTGAACCTGAAATTCATTGCTGGATTTACTTAACTTTATCAAATATTTTTTAGCTCTTATATGTTTAGCATATTCTTTAGAAAATAGAATCATTTATAACATTAAACAGTTGCTAGGATTGACACATCTTGAAGCAAAGGGACGGGACATTTTCTTTAGTAATATCAGTGGGTATGATATGTGCATGAGCAACTTCCACCGTGAAAGTAATGTACAATGGAGCTGAAAATTTCAACACCTCTTTCGACAGCTATGGCTTCTTGTCTATAGTTGAGCCGAGAGATTATTAAAGTGCTCTACAAATGAACAACCTGTAGCCAATAGCTTGTTATAGCAGTGTTTATATACAACAGCGTTCCATCACTCACTTCTGGCTTCGTGCTAATTAATATTGATGAGCAAAAGTTGTTGTATTCATTATTTATTAATTGCAAAGCACGCCAATGAATAGGTTGCGTGATCATTTGCGTTAATATACTAGAGACAGCCTTGATTTATTTAACAATGACATCAAATCATATCTCACTCATAAGTTCGGATGTCCCATTTTGTCTCATTTCTGTTTGGCCAGTATAATAAATTAGTTTTTGAAAATATACATTAGTGTCATTCCTCAGCAACACAAGCTCTTTCTTCGTGTAGCTATCTCAAAAGTGCTGATATCTAGATCATATAAACATCACAAGGAACAAAGGGGTAACTCCATGTAGGAGGGTTATGAGGGTAAACTTTGCGAATGTACAGAGAAAATAAATGTGTGTTTTTAAGGATAATATGAGTCGATTATCATGGCAAACTGCACACGGCTTCAATATGTATGACTAATTAATAATCACCTCTCAAATTCTCGTTTACGATATATCAGCAAGAATAACTCCAATATGTAATTGTCTATTAATGCAATAAGTTTAAAATTACTTGATTTGGAGCAGTATTCCATTTAATAGGCGAGTCAAGTGCAAGACTCAGTTTTCTAATGCATTATTTCTAAGTACTTAAAGTTTGCTGCTACAAACGTAACATTACAATTTACTATTTCAATACATAACGGCGTTTCTGGGGTATTAACTAATTTATATGCATTTTATTTATTATATAGTTTTATAAAAACTACATTTAAGGTAAAGTTTCGTTATTATTTGATAACGAACTATCTCGTGGAACTCCCGTATATAGCATAATTTACTTTTAAAATATTTTAACTTCAAAGTGGAGAAATTACTTTAAAAACACGACTAAGAAAGACGCTTAACAGAAAAAATATACATCAAAACTCATAAAACATTTTCTTCACAATTGCACTGCGAATAAATTTGGGATTTCTTTAGAAATTGTAGAAATAAGAATTTAAGTTTAAGATAGTAAAGTGACTAAGTTTGATTAATAACTGGCGCAGCAACACACTATTAGCATTCAAAACTGTGATTTAACACTACTAAATAGAAGGTCTAGGTAGGTATATACTGACATGAAGAAACAATAAGGAGAAAAAGGGTGAAAGAAAGATCGAATTACTTAATTAATGAAAGAGATAAATAAATACATAGATAGGTAAATAAACAAATAAACAAACAAATAAATAAAAGTCGAAGGAAGAAAAAGGAAGGAAGCGAGGAAGGAAGAAAGGAAAGAAGGAAAGAAGAGCCGATGTTTCAAGAGTATTGACAAAGCGGCTACGTCGGTATTATTGAATAGCGACCCGGCCGGCTACCTGTGCTAATGGCAGGTCGTCTTAACTGAACAAATAGGCCGTGAAAAACAATTGACATTGTATCTCATTTTCTACTCCAGGAGATTCACTGTGGACTGGCCAAGGACATTCCATTTCTAGAACGTTCTCTTCACGTTAGGTTCGTATGTAATGTTCATGACCGGCCGACAGCCAGTCTTTTGATGGACAACTGACAATGAGTGCTCATTAGTTCATTGGGCAGCAACAAGTGCAGCTTGGCTGAGAGTTGCAACTCAGCACTTCAGTAGTGATGAGGTTCGACCTATCATTTGTGTTTTGTTCCGAATGTGTGCAACGGTATCTCAAACGTAATGCTTGTCTCTCAAACCCTTAAAAGGCAAATAAAGTGTGCAGCTTTAATTATGTTGGAATAATTATATTTCACGACCTGAGTGTCCTGCGTTGACCGCCGAGCGATTATAAGTAGGTATCTTGAAAAAGGTTCTAGTTTAACTTATGTCATAATTTGTCCACCATTCCAGATTAACACGCTTATTTTTTGTTAAGGCATATCAAAGAAATTTTACTTGCATTCTTTGTTTACATACATAATTATTAAACATAAATGATTGAATAATTAATCCATGGGACCAAAAGTTCCTGTTTCAATATGATATGCGTTCGAGCGCTCACCGTAAGGCACCTCACCGTAAGGCTAAGCAAAGTCAACGAATGCCTCCTATTTTTCTGTAATCGGCCTTGTACCAAGGCTATTGTACAATTGTGTCCAAATTACTCAGCAAGTACTTTAAAAAAGTACTATGTTCTTCTCTTATGTTTAGGATTAGTTGAGTGTTGTAGAACAGATGGATACACTTAGACCTACAACGTGGCTACCATTCAGGTGAAAGGGATGAAGTATATGAGTCACAAAAGGCTGGCTACGTATCACACGCTTAAGTCCCTAGTAATTCGAGACTCAAAGATCAGTCCCTGAGGAGCTGCATAGGGAGGGCAATAAAAGGCCTCTAGTGTCCAGTAGGAGTACCTACTCTTTCTTTGAGCAAGCATCCTTATCATCTGTGCGGCACCGCCATACGCCACGAAATCTGAAATGACACTGCAAACCTGAGAATGAATTGGAATAAATCAGCAATTATGGAATGAATAGATGAGAAACCATCAAAGTATTTGCCTAATGATCAAGGGAAAATACTAAAAAAACCTAAGGTTTCCTCGGGCGGTCGAAGAGAATCGAACCCGAGACCACTAAGATGTAGCATTACCGCAAAACGATCTGGCTTGATCTTTCTCTTGTTAGAGCACTGTAATCCTCATTTACCAAGTAAATGTATACTAAATCAGGAAAATTATACAATAATAGACGTCATCTCACTGTCACCGCAATAACTGCTTAGAATCATGCATTATTATTAAAAATTCGTGGTCAAAAGTTTCTATGCACAAAATGGCTTGTTTGCAGAGGTTATTTATACGGTAGCGAAGATTATTAAGAGAGAGTGAATTACCGAGGCATCTTGAGGTTTAACTGCAATTCCACTGCCTGGGGTTGGAAGTCCAGTGGCATACTTGTGGTTTCCCCACCTTTTGCTGGATATATGGAGAGTCTACATGAGACGCAGGTAGAACTGCCCACATATCTGTGGCTCAGTCCTCAGCTCTGATGAAGAAGCTGTACTACATCACTATTGCGCTACTTGATTCACTCTTTCGTTACTATGACGTTATATTCGTTGGTTTCTCCAATTTAATTTTTGCAACTTTTGCGGTTAGTTCCGTTCTGTAAGGAAGGGTTTAAAACCTCCAATCATTCATTCAGAAACGGTGTGTAATGGAGTACAAAGGATCTAAAACGTCCACTTAAAATTTCTTAAATATGCAGTTGGATGCTCATAAGAGACAGGCGTTAAAACGTATGTCAAGAAGAACGTTTTCTCGTGGTAAAAATAGGGTAATGTGTCTCTCAAATACACCCAACGCTTCCATTGAACTTATCTGCACTGGGTGTGCTTTAATTTTACCTTTAAACAGATAGCCTCAACACTCCTACCTGCATACATGTAAACAACTGCGGTCCAATAGGTAACCACAGTTTGCGGAATACATTTAATGTCGCTGCGTAAGCTCCAGTTACAGTTTTCAACTTCCATCTTAGCCTTCAGGACTATGACAAGGTTCGGAGGAGGGATTTAGCACCTCGGCCTATGAAATCAGTTGTGCCCATCACCTGACAGGGCGCCCACCTCAGGAGGGGGGGTGAAAGGAGAGGATACTAAGGGAAGCGGGACCTGTCAAGACGACAGCTGAGGAATGGATCTTTTACACTATGGGTTTAAACTCCTCGGTGGTGACCTCGTACAAACGACTTCATTCTCCACTGCAGGCTTACATATACCCTCGCTGTCGCGGGACTCCAATCCGGAAGACGAGGACTTGCAGAAATACTCCCTGCCATGCACGCCAAAATTCCCGCCGAAATTTAGTACCTAAAATAGTGAGTGATATGGAACGACAGGAATTTTTAGGGATATACTTGTATTTCCTAGCTTTTTACTAGTCAACCCGGGGAAACTTCCGAAAATAAAAAATCATGGGTCAGGAAGGTCGGCCAAGAGAACTGAATCCACGACGCCCCGTATGCGAGCAACAGACGCTACCACATGAGCTATCCCATTTATTTAGCACTAATGCTACTACTTGTTCAAGAAAATGTGTTCCTTGCCATGACTGGTCATTTATTACCTCTAGAGAATCTCAGTCTAAAATTTCTGATATGCAATTTTTGGAAGGAGTATGAAACATTTCCAGCACAGTGAACGTTCCTTCGCATTCTTTTCTTCAGAAAACAAGGAAAATATCTGCACAATTAGCATATAACATCGTTCCTATGCACATATTAACATTATTTAAACAGGGTGACTTAAGTGGAAATGTCCGAGATTCGCATTCCTGAAGTGTACAATAACGGGTCATCCTAATCAAGAGGTTAGCTAGGCGCGTGCTGCTGGCATTCATTCTTAGCTACAGTGGATTTTTTCGTCTCGCACCGCATCATATTTAATGTTCTCTTCGTCTTTCAAGATTACAAAACCAAAAGGGATGATCAATGAAGAGCAGCATAAGCGATGAACAAGCTTTGAGAAAAAAACGTTTCCAGCCTGGCATCCAAACTTTCTTCCTGAACCTGTCAGAGTGGACAGGGGTGCACTAAACTATTACTACAACAGTGCACTTTTTGAATGGTTGGAGACTAAAATGTAGCAGCCACCGCCAGATCTATCCGAACTTGGTAATTTCTCACTTCTTTATTTTCATTACTTAATAACTTTTACTGTTCGGATCTGCGTGCATTTGGCGGCATGGAATAATACATCCCAATATATATTTTGCATGTATGTACACGAAACTACTGGAACCTAAAAGGTAAGGAAAGAAAACGAAATAAGATGTCTGGTTCCTTTCATAAACATTTACAAACATAAAACATAAACAGCTGTTTATGTAACTGTCTTATATATTAATAGCAACACCATTCCATTAGCAACGTCATCCTTGTGTAGATCGTTTAAATAATTCTTTCGCTTATGTGGAAAGTATTCAGTGTCAACTCAATATATTGCAATACTCAGGAATATTAATGGAGAGATATGATTTAGATTTTTAATACAATATAAAATGTATGTTAATAAGCTAAAATATTAAAACGGTATCATTTCAAATGAGCGGTTGAACGGCATAACGACATGCTTTGCAAACACCTTCCACACCAGCCCCTATATGAGTTCATCCATATTGTTTTGATGTGAAACTAAACATTAACATATTAAAAGAGGTCGGTTTCAGACTCCGAAGCAAATATAACGAGGAGTACTCCTAACATTTAGGTGGAGTGACCCTAGTGCCCACCCTAGGCTTTGAGCAATCATCCGCACCATTTGTTGACCACCATTTGGTCGAGCAGGATGGAGATAGAATTTTAGAGTTCCAGGGTTTAAAACCCAAGATGGTGCACCATTCTGATTACATACTATACTTTTAATTGGGCTGAATAGTTACTACAGAATTGATAGAGGGGAAGGGATCATTTAAAGCAATTCATTCATGAACTCTTCGTTAATATTTGGGATGTCGAAGAGAGAAGTAATAATGGTTTGGAGGTGAATTTCCCAGATCACATAAAAAATAGCCTGAGAGAAGTCCATTCAATTAACCGATCCATAGTGGCTAAAATACATATTAAAATCAATTATAGAACAAGGTGTATATGCTTTGAGACTCATTAGGTGTTTAATGTTGATGTGGCAGCACAGCACTGGGTAATTGGACAATATATATGCGTCAGTGAGACCCCGACGCTGCAGGCACACTTGTTTGGAAGCTGCTGTTACGTGTTTCCACAACATCCCGCCGGTGTGGGCTCCTGATACCGCGGACATCTCTGTAGAGTCTGCACCAGAAATAATAATAATAAAAGATAAACAAATCAATGCATGGAAATGGGATTGAGATGCAGTTATTTCCAGTACAACAGGCCATTTTATTTGCAAATAATCCCTGTCACTTGGTGCGGAAGGGGTAGAGTAGGCCCCTATCATCCAAAACACAGGAATGGATACAGACACTCTCCGATCAGCTTCCACCCTTCCATGGCCTGTTAAATTAATGCCACAGCACACACGCACACACACGTATACACAAAATCGATCAGAGAACTCTACAGGTTAACCCCCCCTTCCCCCGAAATGCTTACAGTGGCGTGCTGGAATTTTCAAAAGCAAAATCTCGACCTCACTCACTCAACTGGTATTTTTGCCCCAACATAATGAATTGCTCGGATTTGTAACCTATGCAGAGATATTGCCCAGCGCTGCCACGTTCCCTTAAGGGGGATCATCCATCAAATATTGAATGCTGATACAGTGCCGTCGGCGGGAAAATTAGAGAATGGCAACCATGCATTTCAATGAACATTATCGTCTCAAAAATTTAATAAACTTCATATCTTTATTTGGAATTTAGGCTTCATAGATGTTATTAGTATTGATTTAGTTGTTTTATGACATATAGTATACACTACATCGATTCCATATATTACAAGTTATTTTTGCTGTTAGATTACATAGAAAACTAAATTGAAAGTGTGAGTTACAACCGTTATAAAACTACAAAATATAGCTCTCACACTTTCAAGTGGTAGTTATACATTCTCCTAGGAATATTTTCCGTATTATTAATAGTCTACATTATACTTATGTTTTGTCCTGCGCCGTGTCGTAGTGGACTAAAGCATCATTCTTTGGTTCCCTGCCAGGCAATGTTGCCCGTGATGGATCACACCTTTAGAGTTGCGGGTTTTAACTTCCGGGTATAGCACCGGTGACCACTCAGCATCGTGAGGAAATTGAGGAGCTTACGATATATAAGCGATCCTGGTCATGAAAGCCAACTTTCCGGCTGGGGATGCTGAGATGCTGATCACATACCCTCCTAGTATCGGTTGGATGATCGCCCAGCTGTACCTTGCGGATGTAGGCGTGAGGCCGGTAGTCGAGTTGGCAGGCCTTGGCCCTATATGGGCTGTCGCACCATGGGTTATCCTTATGTTTTAGGTAGAAATGCAGCCAAGTGCAGAAAAACGTTCTGATGATTTTGATCCCGCTCAGTGAATGAATGCTGGCAGAATTGTTCATTATGTGTTCCTCGCCTTCCTTAGCTAAGCCTACCTCTAATAGCTTTTAGCTGAAGTCTCGTACGTTTTACCCAATGAAGCAAGGTCATAGCGGTGAAATGGTAGGGAATCTAAAAATATCACCTGAATTGTTGCAAAATGTTTTCCCGATGGCTGACCATATTAGCGCTTGAATGAGATCGACGCTTAATGGTTCGGCATACAAAGTTTAACCTGTGAACAAAGGTTCCATATTACGTTTATGCTGGATGACCTTGTTAGTAAATATTTTTTTTCTTTATTGTACCTGGCATTTAAAGTGAATATCTTGCATGGACATCAAACCGAATGTTATACTCTCATTAAACGAGGTGCTACGGCTTACTGCTTTATATGCGAGAGCGCGAAGCTATATGAATTATCTCTAAAAATAGCGTCAAATTGCACGAAAAATATCAAGAACGGGGTGAAAACCAGGAAGCATATTTTATTATTAACCTATAATTAGTTTTAAGGCACACAATGTCTACACGATAATTACAAAAATCATATTAAAGATAACCGCATGCTCTAAATATCCAGCAGCTCATATGTTCTTTCCTGGATTTATAGGTACTAAAATGTAAACACAGAATAAGGCACCCAATAAATTTATTAATCAAATAAATAATATAGTGTTGATTGTATTTAGGCTAGCATTACAATGCAAACAAGTGCATTATGACAAATTCATATTATATATACAGAAAATATGAACTCTCTCTCTTTCTCTCTTTCTCTCTTTCTCTCTCTCTGTCACACACACATATATATACACACACACACACACACACACACACACACACACACAATAACCCTGGGCGCAGAAAAGCTTTTAAATGACAGCACTCCATCACAGTTTGACAAAGAAGTTAGAGATAATTTTAACGTTCTTCCTAGGAAGTTCAAAGACTATTTTAGATAAAGAACTAAGAATCATGAATAATGCTTTGGAATGGTTCAGCTTAACTCTGGCTTCACAAGAAATGTAAGTTAATTTCGGAAATTTGTTCACAGACAGGTTTTGACATGTATCTATAATTTCGATGCTAAACAGGGTAACGCAATGACTGAATTATGTCCTAAAATCAGTTAACACAAATTGATTCATTCTTAGATACCTAGACAAGAAGCCTTTATCACAACAGTTCGGCACTACACACAGCACATTATACATAACTTAATAGTTGCTCAACTGAAGGATTTCACTAAAATGTTGGAATCATTAACCGAATTTGAAACACATTATTTGTACTCAAAAGATAACGCCAAACCATCTGTAGCAATGCTCAAAATGAAAATATATAGAGCAACGACGAGGCTCTTCACGAGAAAATTTTAGGCAAAACTTTACCAAGTATACGCGGCAAACTTTTCAGAGGAGCGAGGCATCCTATAAAACGAACAGAAGCATTGTATCTTCGAGGAATAGCAATATAAGAACTAGATATCAGAGTATGATACCGCGAACTACACATACCGATCAGGACAGCCAACCTTAGTATAACTACAACGCTAACAGCGCGAGCGAAAGAGATATAGTCAGCTGACCATTTAAGATTCTACGAGATATGTGCTAAGGAGAGGATAAACTGGCTTCTTTGCAAAGTCCATATATGAAGCATAAAATTATTTAGGGAGTAGTGCCCTATTCAGAAAGGTCTCAAATTGAAAACAATCGCGAAAATGAAGCGGAAAACTAATGCCTAGCAGTGTATCTTGAACCCTGGAAGAACATAGGTGTCCAGTTGCGTGTGTGAATAGTGTATTACGCAATATTAAAAATTTATTTCATAATTTAATCTAGTTTTAAATTTATCAAAATACCTAATGTAGATTCATTTAGTATCAAGTACGAAATTTTTTGAAATTATAATTTAGAATCAAGGAAATAAGAAAATTAAATCATTAGTATAAATGTCTGAAAAATTTTTGATGCGTAGCCAAACCAACCTACCTAAGAAAAAATGACATTCCATTCTTTAACACAAAACATATTTATACTTTGAAAGTTAACATATCCGAAGCGTAATAGCAACGAAATACGATATTTTGCACTGCATTCATCTCTTGAATACCAAAAACCCAAATAACAGGTGCAGTACTGTAGTAAAATAGATATACGTTTAATTTGAAATTGGCTGTTTTCTCAATGAGTCTGAAGTTAATATGGCCGTTAGCCGCTGATGAGCATCAGTCGTCGCGAAAAAAGGAAAAGTACAAGCATAGCTGCAAACGAATCAGTGTAGAGGGGCGTGACAGAGACGTGTTGATTAATTATTGCTAAATTAAACCGTGGTTTGTCACATTGGTAGGTTTTTGGCATCCGAATGTACGTATTGCAACTTAACCTGGTTTCGGTGAAAATTAACTAAGGCCTATGATGCGTGTGATAATGGACACAATCCGTATCTCAATAACTTATAGTGTGTAGGAATGACTGGCTTCAAAACTTTATATTTTACTGGGATTTATTATTTTATATAAATATATTGCAAAAACTGATTTATTAAACTTTCAAGAAATGGAATTTCTCACAAGTAACTTTTTAATGACGTCAAACGTCAACTTCTATTAAATATGTTGAAGCGGATACTAGCTCTAGCGCTTGGGATATACAGGGATGGTTACAGCAAGTCGTATTCCAATGGTAATGGTTTTAAAATGACATTTATATTAAACACGATGAATTAAATGCTTGCGTTGAAACTCCCTGAGATTAAAATATGTAATTGCTTGAACATTTCTGTATGGATATTACAAAGCAAATACTTAGTCAGAAGCGAGCTCTTGAATTTGAGAATTCAGGTAATGGAGCGACCATACTCTTCTGATTTTTGCAAGTAAATTTCAAGTTTTGGTAACAAACTAAACACATTATAAGCATAAATATTTATAATCCCCAATATACAAATTAAAATTTTCAATTGATTTCGGCACACTACATGATGTAAGTATGAAGAAACTTGGAGAAGACCAAAATTTATACAAAGTAAAGTTACTTGTGGAGAGTTTCTCACAGTTTGCACACTTCAACATGCTAACGTTTTTACTTTTTGCAATCACAGTTAAAGAGAGAGAATATGACATTTTACGCATAGCCTAACTCCGGCTAAGAGAATGGTACGCAGAAACGGTCATAATCGTGATGAACATACAAGCTGCAGAACTTCTGTACACTATTCAAGTTTATGATCCATAGCTAAGGTTTTACAAATATTGAGGTATATATATTTAAGCTTATATGGATCACTTCTTATTAGAAGGTTTTTTTAGTAACGAAATTTTAATTTTTATTCATCTAGAGGGAAATGATGGCACAAAAATAAGCGAAAGCAAATCGGAATTATTTACTTAAATTTTACAATTAACTTTTTTCTAACTTGAATCAACGAAATTCAGAGCAATGTCTTCGAACCTAATTTAGGCTTAAAGCTTCGTTGTACATTTTCTATAATAGAACAGAACTAAATAAAACTATAATCTTCTGTACATGAAACTACTATTAACAACAAAGTTGTAGCTTAAAATATTATATTTATGACATTTCAACATATTTGGACTTTGGATCAGGACCTAGCTGTCGATTTCACTCCCACATATGTAACGCACAATGCAGCCGATACGGGAAGTTTAAATGCCATGAATATCAAAGCTGCAGCTTTTGTGACCTAAAGATTTGTCGTAGCTTCTACACTTCGTATCATAGCATATTTTGTGTGTGGACACCGGAACAATACGCTCCAATCCACCAAGTGCTAACGCAAGAAACGGGGAAAAAGGAAAGAAAACAGAGAAGTTGGCCTATCATAAACCAATGGGTCACAAAGGCCTGGAAAATAATGTGTAAAATGGTAGTAATCAATAGTGAGATTATTTCTAATACAACAAGCGTACCAGTTTGCCAAAAACATCGTATACTGAAGGAAAATTTTAATTTCCAGTGAGAGAATAAAGGACTTCATCTATGGTACTATGAGTTAAGCACATCCAGGAAAAATTAACTGCAGACTCAAAGAGACAATAGGAGGTAAAGAAATAATGATTATGCACCTTTAAAAATAACCTAGTTTAAAATAATTCTTCCATTAAATATTTAGGTTTGCAGTTATTTGTGTTCTAAATTGTGAAACCATCAGGTGATTTTGTGCGTCGTTAAAGAATAAAGCTATAACGGCTAAAAGAATAAAATATTTAAAAAACTTGTCATTTATGAATTATTGCAATAATTTCTGATATCATTACAAGTTATGTAATGTTACTATGTAGAAAGCACAATTATGGCGAAAAACCTGTTTAAATTGTCGAAAATTCTGGAAGATAGCGCGGGTACAATTCTAGCACATTAATTATCTTTGGTACCTCTAGACTGATATGAATGATATGCGAATATTGTTTGAAGCTCGCTGATCTTTAAGCGCTTGTCATGTTAGGTTTTAAATTTCAGTTTTGAAAGAGAAACCTACCTGTAATACTAAAGTTTGTATTTTTCGTAATACACTTTTCAATATATGGTTTTCCAAAGTGCCATAGTGATAGTGTTAACCAATCAGCTAAGTTTTTACACTAAATATTTTTATAATCATAATAAATAAAAGTAATTGTTCGTGTTCTTTCAGTCACTTATTAAAGTGGCATTCCTGAGATGTAAATCTGAAGTCTTGTTAAACAATTTTGAAAATTTCACCGTAAAAACATGTAGCGCAGTTAAAGCAATAACTATTGTTCTAAAATTTTAGAAATTATTTGAATAATATAGTGGATGCTGTCACAAAAGCTGATTACAGCTGCATTCCAAACATAATTTTAAGCGTTCGTAGGCTGTGCCACACACGGGGAAAAAGGAAAGGAGTTGCAGCGCCTGGACAAAAGAGCCAACTTTACAAAGGCGCTAAATAAGTTGCCTAGCATTCAGGGGAACACTTGTCCTAAATCATGTTTAGAAGAAAATCCCAGTGCTTATGCTTCAATTCTATACTATTCTTAAGTATACTATACTATAGTGTATTCTATACTACACTTCAATTCTATACTTAAGTGTATCAAAGTGTTAAACAACATTGCGCATGTCTCTTAGAACTTTTTAAATATCGATGATTTACCTTGAGGACAATTCTAAATTCAATGTTAGAAGCACGTCTGTACCGAGGTATTGGTTAAATTCGTGCATCGACCAGACACTTCTCTGAGGTTTTTTAGGGGTTCTAAACTCTAAACGTGACAAAATATTCATGATATTTAGATGATATTTATAATTTGCTATCTGTACCACCAATCCATCGGTAGTATCAGGGCCGCAATTTCTGTACGCTGTGTGGAACTGCAATTAAGATGGTCTAAATCGGATAGGTAGCGCTTTGAGGAGTAACTGTGTGTTATACTTTGAAATAAAAATTTAAGGCCACTTTCGGATAATGCTGTTATTTATGTGAAAACGTTTGTTGAAATGGCCGGATCCATTATATTTAGCATGTTTTCAGAAGTATCACTTGCATTCATCTTTAGGTACTTTTGAAGACTGCTTCCCTTTTTTAAATACTTTCAGTTCAACGGCTGGTTTCTTAATGAAGTTAAGAATTAATATTTAAAGGTATGAACAACATTCTAATTATTTTCTGTCAACGTAGGTCACCTAGAAGGCAACATTTTCAACAATGAGAAACAACTGTAAATATTGCAACTTCTAATTGTAATAGGCAACGTAGATTTAAATTGTTAATTTTTCTTTGTCCTTAACTTCGAACTAATACTCCTTAGCCATATTTTTAGGGCTGAATAGGTGCTAATTGGTTTTGTTATTTTGGAGCACGTCATATATCATAATGAAACATATTTTCAAATAATGAGTTAAAATTGAGTGACGTCCAGAAGACCTAAACTGTTTCATCTGATTTCCTCTTTCTTTTCTTACGTCCTCCAAAATTAAGTCATATCGGACGTGAATGAACAGGATGAAATGGTGCTCAAATGAGTCCAGGATCCATGGATCTTAGAGTTTCCCGGAATTCATCTTGAAGGATAAGTGAAACCCTGAAAAGACCTTATCCATGTTTCCTCTTCTTCAAACCTTGGGTGATTAGTTCGTCTTTGAGACGTTGGAATAAACATGTCACCTACAACTTCCCATTAATACTGCCATGAGATATACCTAGCGCTGCTTCTTTAAATTTACGTCCTCCAACGTAAAGTCATATCGGACGATGAATGGAATGGCTGAAATGATGCTCAAATGAGCCCAGGGTCCGTAGAGCTTGGAGTTACCCGACATTCGTCTTTCAAGATAAGGGAAAACCGCGGAGAAATCCTTATCCAGGTAACTCACCCTGACCAAGATTCTAACGCGGGATTTCGAACATGAGGCAGACACGCTACCACCACGCAACCAAGGCGGGCATACCTAGCGCTGAAACATAGTTTAATACTATTACATGTTGTACAGCAAGGTTAAATCGATAAACACAATAGAAACGTTTAACATAACGTATTTCAATAGCATTCCATTCAACTTTAAATACAATGCAATTTATTGGGAAGGTTAATAATATACAACAGAGATCAATTTAACATGGTAATACAGTTAATGAGGAAATGATAAATCAGTAATTCCAATTAGTATATTTTAAGCATTGAATTTTAGCATTATATACCTATTTAAAGTGAAGATATTTTTAATGAAGCTCATATTAGCAATAACCAAACTAGCTGACCCCGTAGCGAAGTCCGTAGAGCACCTGACTGCCGTTTTAGGGGTCGCGGGTTGGGGAGATTTCTCCAACCCCAGAGTGTGGAAGAATGAATGAGAGTGTGAATGTGTACATGATCTAATGATAAAACCCAAAGATTACGAGTTAGCACCATCGATATGACTCCAAAGGAGAACGGCCGCGGATATCACCACTGCAGTTAAAGGCGGGGTATTTTTTTTTTTTTTAATTTTACGTCCTCCAACGTTAAGTCATATTGGACGATGAATGGGATGGGTGAAATGATGCTCAAATGATCCCAGGGTCGATAGAGCTTAGAGTTACCCGACATTCTTTTAGCATAAGGGAAAACTCTGGAAAAAACCTTATCCAGGTAACTCACCCTGACCGAGATTCGAACTCAGGACCTCTTGAACGTGAGGCAGACACGCTACCACCACGCTACCGAGGCGGACAAAGGCGGGGTATAAATGGAACAACAAAAAATAAAAACGAAACTCTATGAGGAAGGTTTCAAGCTTAAAGCTAAAGCAGACTATTGGATCTGTCAAAGTTAAAGTGGTAGCAATTCTAGGTTATTTTTTCATTGTCTGGACAAGAGGATGAACCTGGCTGGTTTAATATACGTAGATAATAAAAGCCCTGGATCAATGCAAGAGAATATATACTTGTTTATTCCAAATCATATTTCTGTAAAATAAAGACATTTTAGGCGAAAGATTTGGATTATTAACTTAACCAGAGTTGTATCCTTCGTGTCGGGTTCTATAAAACAAACATTTCAGAATGCGTGGTTATTCTGTATCAACAAATAAGGTTGTGTAATATGTAGCTTCAAAAACACTTAAAATCAATAAGTATAGAATAAGGGAAAGGCATAGCGAAATCACTAGACCATAATTACACACCCTATAGCACACAAATAACAACGAAAAACATTTAATCAACAAATGGCATTGGTACATTACTTGTGTGAGTGACACTACTCCCTACACACCAAATGTAAACAGAGACACGTAAAATGTATAAAAGCGCTTAAAATAATTAACACAACAGTACCTTCAGTCAAATTAAATGCTCGTAAAACAACGAAAGAATTTCAGAGTCTCATAGAGGTAAAAAAAAACATCCCATTCTGTGCACGTCATCTGCCAAGGGGACTGGCAGATGTAGGGAGGTTTTTGTGCGCACTAGATAGCCACATTCAATTAAAAACTGGGGAGAGAAACCCGGCTTTATGGGATAATTCTTTATGTATTCTCCCAACTATCTTCTGCAGCGAACTGAGTGGCTTCTCTTCTGCTGTGGTCTTAGTTTAGCAACAAATAGCGTTTTAACATAAAAAAATCTGACGCATACTTACATGACTTTCCCTTTGTGCTATTGTTAACTTTTATCTCTCTTGTGCGATCCATTTGATACAAAGTTTTTGTTTTGCCTGCTAATTTAGGTTAGACGAGAAACATTTGTCATGTTTCGAGATAAAAATAAGATTTTTCATTTGTGCTGGTAAGGAATACTTTCTAATGGGTACATATTCTTTAGAAACCTTGGTGTCGCACCTTTTGAACATTCTAAAATTAAGTTGCTTATTATTTATTCAACTTTTGGAGTAACATATCTCAAAAACAAAGACAGAGGCGCGCGCGAACAAACAAACAAACAAACAAACAAACAAACACACACACACACACACACACACACACACACACACACACACACACACACCTTCTAGAAGAACTTCTTGTATTCAAGGGATCAGAAAACGTGTGTTTATGGTAAATCCGATATCGAATTTGGATGTAATCCAATATGTCCTTCACTTAATAAATCACTTAATAAATCTAAAAAAGAACAAATAAACTGTACCCTCATTATCCTTCATCGATCTATTTCAAAGAGTTTCAGTCATGTATTTCACTCCAATAATACACGATACACATTGAAAGGTTACTGGATTTTAGTTTTGTGCTCGCTAAATCTATGAGAATTAGGTAACAATTTAGAAATTATATTCTGATGTTCTCCTAAGATAAAGAGCAAACACAAGCTGAAAACGAAGCAACAATGCTTCAGTGTGCACCAAATATAAGAGGCGAGATGTAATAACTATCTTGGCTACATGTATGACTGTATTTTTATGGGGAAATGTAGTTGAACTATATACTAATATAAGTAGTTATTACCTTAGAAGTAATCTGCAGAGGTAATGAATCCTTTCAGTTGTTTTACTGGCCTTAAGAAAGGAACAGAAGTCTAGAGCAAAGATACTTTTATAATATGTATTAAATAACCCGGATAATTGATATAAAATTCCTCAATACTAACGATATGGATACACATTGGTATAGCATTTAACGTTCACATCAGTAATTAATTCCACACTCTTCAATTGGAGTACTAAACCTTGCAGGTCATACTGTTTTAAAGAATTTCAAATAGAAAGATGTTCGCAAACTCACATAACAATTTTCATAGTATTTGACCGCCACGATAAAGATAAAATTTTGGTTATATAACGCGTTTAAGTAGAACTTTGACAATATCGGAAAGGTGGTGCCGATTTCTAGCCGCGAGTCAGCCTCTAGACGCCCCCAGCCGGAATGTTGGGATAGTGTAGGCAAAACAGATGTAAATTATTAGGTAGTTGTGTCCTTTCTTTGTTTGACAGAAGATATAGCTGACGTATCTTTCCAGATTACGCTAATGGCTAACGTGTTGCAAGATAAAAAATAAAGCAAAAACAAGCTGTACAAATTGATGTACTCTTTTGTTTTCAAAATTGACAAACCTATATCTCACAAATGGTATATTTACGATCATACTTATTATTTCCGGCGTTATTTTTGGGACTCTCGGTATAGACGAAATTATAAAAATCAACTGATACGAGAAACATTAGCTTTATATGTTTTAGAATAAAATTAAACAACGAAAAATTTCTGTATGAGTATTTAAATTAAATATAAAAAGAAAGGATTAATATATTAACGTAAGCCACGTGCAAAAACAATGAAAACTAAGAGATATAGTTTTAAGTATTATGAAGAATGGGAAGGCACTTGCCTATTTTTTCATATATGGAATAAAAAATACTATCAACGTTATGGTGGCAGATCTATTAAATGAATCCAATTCACATTACTCCAAGGTCAGAAACGTGCTTCTTTTCTCCTAGTTGATGTCTATTGTAAAATTTTATATAGGGAAAAGAAACATTTAATTAATTAGAGCATCTCGGTTTACTAGCAGTTTATAAATTTTATAAAAAGCTCGAAAAATTGTATAAACATCGCACGGCTGGTAACACAAGTAGCTCTAATTAATAGTCATCGCCATGAAAGCTTCAAATCTTACAACCGAGTTAATGTTTAGTGCACCGTTTCCTGCCCTAATCATATAAGGTAAGAGGTACATGGTTCATTTCTTCTGAGGAATTCAGAGGAAGCTCGTGCATTGAAAACAAGACGGCAATTTACGTGAGTTGAGTAATTCGGCTCTCTCGAATGAGATATTTTTTCTTCTGAAAACTGCCATTCGGTATTTGCAGTCTTCCTAATTTAGCATTCACATACATATAATCTCTCAAGTGATTTTAAATTGTTTGTTTATTCCAGGATTTGTAGCTTAATCACTGAGATTTACCACTATCCGGGGATCATAAAAGTTAAGGAATAATATTTTCACAGTGAAATTAAAAAAAAACAAATCTGTACATTCACAACTAGTGCAATTTCATAGCAGGTACCGCAACTGCAGCGAAAGTAAGGTGATCAACATTTACAAATGTCACCAGCTCCCCTCCTGGAACGCTGATATCCCGCATTGCATTTACCAGCATGTTGCCTCTGCGTATACAGTCGTTGGGTCCTAGTTTATTTGCGTTATTTATTTCAGGATGCGTACAGAACACCTAAATGCATTTACGGAATCTGTGGCAATACTTTTGGGGACGTAGTAATGCGAGAGTTGCATATTTCTGGACTGCAAATTACGAAAACCACTCCCATTCGCCTGGTGAGGACTTGTTCCAATATTGACTAACCGATGGATCAAATGGACGCGTGGGAGTCAGTCCACACACATTTTTAACCACTTCTGATGCACACTCGAGCCATGACAGGCTGACACTTCATCAGTTCTGACATCCCTCCTCGCACCATCAAGTGAGTCTATCAGACACCACACTAAGCCCCCGTCATCCATGAAATGAAAATCCAAAAAATACGAGTGTAAATCAATAAACTGACGCAAATTTCTGTGTTATTTTATGATGAAAAATTAAAAAAGTGTAAATTTCTCTATATATTGGTTCATATTCATGAATGTACCTAAAACTTTTGGAAGCTTTCAGTAAATTCTCACACTCATAAATCAGCTGCAAAATACTCGTGCATTTAATACTGTAAATCTAATTTCTGAGAGTAGGAACTAATCTAGTGGCGTATTTTGGCGTGAAACGAAACGCTAACGTTAGTTCTTCCTTTGCCATATACTGCAACCGCGTGCAGCTTCATTTACACTCAATATGATACCATAGGTATGTGTCAGATTTTTAAAAAATGGCGCGACTGACCCGCTGCTGCTGTGATAAACGATTTCGTTTGGCAGGAGCGGCGTCCCGGACCGCGGTGTACCGACCCTCAGACGTTACTACCGCTTTGAAGATCTAGAGGTATTACTACTCCTACATTTCATTATAACAAGTCTAATTTCGTGCACCTCTACAGATTTCCAAGCACGTTATCTGCAGAACACTAATGAACACGTGATTAATCTCTGCGAAAACATTGGAAGACGCAATCTATATACGGCTTTAAAATTCGTCGAGCATATCGCGATCTGTTTGCTATATTTGAGCATTCCCAAAGATAATAATGACCAAGTATAGGAATTTCCAAACTTAAATGTCAGAAAGAAAGAAGATTAGGCTAATCAGTTACCGGAGTTTAAGCTGTGGCGTCGTACATAAGAAAACCACACTAATCTCTCGTCCAATTTGTTGGCGAGTGTGGATCAAGGAAAATCCCAAAATCCAACAAGGCAGTAATCATTCTGTCACCAAAATCACCTTTTAACATGAGGCACGAACCTTCTCGGACAGTTTTTTTTTTGCCAGCTTCCATATCTTCTCATTTTTCGGGTTTTGAACTGTTGGCTATCTAGGCTTCGTTTTTATTTTTTGTTCTTTTTTTCCAACACGAGCCCAGTCTGTTTAATAACAATTTCTGAAGTGTGGCTTTTCAAGAAACGGGACAACAGGGAATTGCTGTATAAATTCAACTTAACAATCAAATATGATTAAGAATAAAAGTTAACAATCACATACATCTCATTTGTAATACCACGATAACTGTATACAATGAACATAATCAACTGATACCTACACATAACATTGCCTCCAGTTCCTCATGCTTAACTACATTAGACTGAATAACAAATATTATATCCTCCCCAGGTGCGTACGATATTTTATCGCAGAACGACGAAAATCAAGACATAATGTGCTACTATCAAGACAGGTGACCATCAGTCTATTCACTCAAGATAATCAGGATATTACCTATTTTGTTTCCGTTGACTGAAAGGTCTAACGAGCCTAATGAATTGATGACATGGCTTCATTTCATTTTTTCTAAAAGTATAGTGGAAATATAAGCCAAGCCGCGAAATCCAGAGGAAATTATACAATTTAAAAATAATCGAATAACTGTATGGGCCTTGGAAAATAGATAAAGAAGACCAGACTCATTATGCATTGACTATGAATCATCCGTCTTTAATTCTCACCTGAAAATTCAGAAAATGCATTCGAAACAGTTCACACGTTTTCATTGTGTCATTTTCTTATTTTGTAATAAGAAGCTACCTAAAGTAGTATCTTTGCACAATAAAAGAAAATGGTAATAAATATTCAAGTGCACTTTTATGTAAACGGAAAGGTAAGATTTGTTACTCTTGAAGTTTCAAAAGCATGTGGAGAGGTACGAGGATAAAAGTTGAATATTTTCAGTAGAATCCCTAAATTTTCAATAGTACTCCACAGGTAAACCTTGCACCAGGTTTTATTTTCTCTAAAACAAAAACGGGGGTATTCTTAAAATATATAAGTCAATGAAGTCATGTTCATCATTATCACTGGCTTTTATATAATTAGGTAATCATAAGAAAGGAAGGCTTACCACTTATATGAACAATGTAGAGCTCGCAAAAGAAGCTTTCACTTAATAGCACTTAAAATATTTAAAAATTATTTATAATTGATCCTTTCAATTGTAATACTTAATCCGATATAATACTGTATAAAATTAAAATCTAATCCCTTCTGCTTTCTGAGAACTTGCAAAGTTATCGATTTGCATTTCAAAAATGGAGTGTTATATCAGTCACAATTGTGGATCTTGCTTTTCGATCTATTTCATGCCGAAGGTTACTCAGGTTAAAGGGAAGCATTGCGAAAAATATAATTTTGTACGACAAATGTTTGGAATAGCTATTCAAAATAAATAAGTTAGTTAGTTACTAACGCTCCCCACATGGCAACCTTGGCCTTCGGGGTAACCTCACCCCACCAAGCGATGACCGGACCCATTTCTCAGGTGGAGGCACCCAGAGGGCGGTGTCCATTACCTCCGATGATAGGGTGATAGTGAAGATGGCGGTGAGGTGAGAGGACCTACAGTTTTTACCGTGGACTCCGAACCACGTTGGGCATAGGGGATACTTCACGTGTGCTAGACAGAGGTGAAGGCGTGGATAGGGCCGACTTAAAATCGCCAACCCCAGAGCCGGGAATCGAACTCGGGACCCTTAGAACGGGAGCCGCGAACGAAACCACCGCGCTACCCCGGCGCCCTTCAAAATAAATAATAACTGCTAGAAAAAGTTACATGATTTTAGAATCATTTTTACCCTAAAAGAGGTTTTAAATCTTAAGAGTATTATCATATTAGTGATTAACTAGCGAATGATTTTATCCTAAACCAGTTTTTAGATCTTAAAGAGTGTTATCATATTAACCTGGCTCTCATCCTTTAAAGTCCGTTATATTATACAATTGACACATTTATGTTTATCGTGTGATAGTGAATGGCCTACGTTAAATGTTCATTCTGTCCTTATTGCAAGGATTGGAACGGACAAATTCAGAAATATGAAGGGAAAATATACCTTGAAGTGAAGTACTTCGTCTTCAAATGAAATTGGTATGTAACTGCTAAATATAAACCTGAACAGGAATTGACTGAAAGGAGAGTTAAATTCAAAGACGTTTGAATAATGTGAACAGTGGTGCCATGGAAAACCGTATTGACTTAATGAGCAGCCATTATACAGTGTAAGCAAGGGAAAAATTGTAATTTTTCTTCTACATAAACTCTTGAAATCTGCAGACCGGATATATCTATTAAAAATTTATGTCCGTACATTAAGTTCGTACCTGGTAGTCTTTAGCTCATGATTACGTAATGAACGGCAAACCTATTCCTTTTATACTTCAGCTGCAGTGTACAGTTATAATGCAGTTGCATGACTTGTATACTTAAGAATTAGAACCCCTTTTTGCGTAAGATAGGCTCTATCGTTCGTCTGGTTGGCAGTGCCAAACAGATGGCACGAATGCTTGTTCAAAGGTAAAGGTTTCAAAATTTCTGGCTGAGAACACTTTAATGTAGTCATGAGCAAAATAACTATCACGATAAACAATATAGTTAACTGTGATATTGTTTGCCTCTCATAAGCCTTGCGGATTTTTCAAGCGGAATGCGGCTACTCTATATTTTGAAAGAAAATAGATGAAAAAGGAAGAGGTTAAAAGGTTAAAAAGCAACCAAATAGTGCGGTTATATGATATTACCGAAAATAAACACGGATAACGCATATCAGACTGTATTTATTGCGAGGAATGCAGCTCAGGGGATTGAACGACTGTAACAGGTGGGTTTGGTCACATTGTTATAAACTGACAAAGACTTAACAAAGATTGCTGATGAAATTGTCAACAATACACAAACACTGCTAGATTTTTCAGTTTCGGTTTATTCAAGTTCCGGCACCATATATTTTGGTTAGACTGTATTTTAAAATGTTTATAGAGATATAGGGTAAAAAAGTGTATTTATGTCCAAACTAATCTACCCTACAAAAGGTATATATGAATTCTGGAACACTAGTCAAAATGGATTCAAATATTTATGTTGCACGCAGCCACAGTTTTCACAGCTCTGATAGTCATAATCCATTTATTCATGTATGTAACATTGTCATTTACTTGGAACTTCCATGTTACAAAATCCTACATTCATATTTTTTTCAATAAAGGCCGAAGGTGGATGCAAGCAAGTTGAAGGCTTAGATAACAAACCAGATTTGTTACATTCACGTGACTTTCTGAGTTCATTATTGCCTAATTCATACGATTTCTACTTCCTAATCCTAAGAAACCTCTGCATTTCACACTAATAGAAATAACCCATTGCAAATTTGACTTCATTACTAATTTCGTTGTACATATAAGAGGTGTACGGAGAACCAATTTGTTAGTCACATTATTAAAAGCTAGTCTACAACCTGTCTTAAAATTTCACTCTTTACCATATAACTGAATAACGACACGACATTTTGGTAATCAGTGTTACAAATGCAAACCAATGGCAACGGATACCTAGAAAATGGTTAATATCTCAAAAAGATTATTTTAAATAACGTATGTGTCATTATATATATTATATATGTCTATATATAGACTGTATGTGTTGTAACTGTGTATTACGTCCTTGACAAACACTTACGTTTTACCCGCTGTACAAGATAAACACTTTTAAGATTGACATCTTCATTTTGATTAAATAAAACAAATCTAAAGTTTTTCCAATTAAAGAACACTTTGGAGAGCAAAGTTATCTTGAAAATCTACATGTCGCATCCTTTAAAGAAAATAAATTTGAATACCAAGTTTTGTATATATCGAACATTTCATTTTTGAGTTATGCTGTTCACAGAGACACACATAGACGCAGGGCTACTTCCATAAATCGATTCGTTTTTATTCAAGGATTTTGAAATCGGTATTTACAGAGGAATCTTGAAACAGTTGAATTGCGCCCCGCGATGTGCACCATGTGTTAAACATTATTGCGGAGGGTTTAATGGTTGCCCAAATTTGGAAGTAACGCCACACTTGATCCGGGTGTTTGTATTCTCGAAGTCATTTGTGCTTTTCTGGCGTTCGCGACTTTGTTAGAGCTACGAAATCTTTCTCTCTGTGTACGAGTGAATTTGCTGTGAATAATAACACCAGATTAATTCGCTGATAACATTGTTTATTACCCTGGATATTTGGCTAGATAAGGTTGCCAACTGTTAATTTCAAAAACTGAATTTTCTCTAATACTTAAGGAGTGAAGCCTTATTTACTGTACACGTAGGGTAAATATAACCCAGTCAATAACAGTAGAACTGTAAGTCAGAGGGATGTAATCTACTTTATTTCTAAAGGGCAGAACATCAAATGATCTGTCAGTCGAGGTGTAAGTGTTCTGAATCCTTAATGCACGCTCATAGCTTTGCTTAAACCACCCCTAACATTTCTAGTCCCACCAACTTCCATACACGACGTGGGTCACTAAAATACACCTATCCTATTTAACTTGGTTAAATTCTACGAATATTGTACTATCTATTCTTCTACAACATTTCTAAGCTCGAGTCAGTATACCATCAGCATACCTAACTTCCACGAAACATATTCACAATCAAAGCGCTAAGTACCTGTCTGCCCCTTTAACTGTTTGAATGAATGAATTTATGTAATTTCTTTAGTCGAACACAGGGCCTTCTGAACCGCGCAACCTCGAGGCCCGTAGGCAATGGGTTGAGGATCAGAGGTTTCCTGATCAGAGAAATTCCGGGATAAGGAATCAGCCCAACGCCGGAAGTGAAAGTACGAGAGATGTGGCGATAGGGAAGTTGATGATGCTGATGATGGCGCAATCGGTGGAATGCTGGCGGGGTAAACCGGAAGACCCTGAGAAAACACGCCCCAGCGCCATTTGTCCAACCCAAATCTCGCTTTGCGGTTGCCTGGGACAGAACCCGGGCCCGCTTGGTGAGATTAAAGTGTTTAAGAGTCTTGTTTGCGGACCATCGTAAACTTACGGAGTACTTGATATAACATACAGAATTAATTTATTGACATTATTTATATTCAGTATCATTTCTCAATTGTTTAATCCTTGCAGTCAACAAATACGGCATCAATCTCGTAACTGAATATGTGGGTGGAATACATCAACATGAAGAAGAATAAATGAAGTTATGCGTTTATTTCCACGTCTTTATAAGACTTATTTATTTTGTGCCTAAATTAATCCAAACATTGCCTTAACTTACCCCGCTGGTAACAACAGGAAACTGCAATATTACTCTTCTGCACATTTACCATATTTGGAGGAAGTAAAATTTCTTGTCAATCCAGCTTCTTTATATTGTGCTAAGAAACAGTACAGTTCACGTTAACAGAGACTAGGTTAATATATTTTTCATTACCAACATCGACAGCTGCGTTCAGTTAAAGGCTGATTTTCATATACGTAAATGTACAATTATATTTTGAAACATTCTGAGAAATTATTAGGAACTTAGTCATGCTTGTGATGTCTATTTGAAAATAAAAATATGCTGCAGAATAACCCTGCAGAAATGTATAGGGTTACAGCTATGCGGGGTTCGGTTAAATGTAACTATATAAACGAACGTTGTTTACGCAAGCCGTGGAGGTCAGTCACATACAATCCCGAAGAGGGGAAAATGCAGGTAATTCAAAAGCAAAACAAAAACCCACTGTTCAGAAATTCCAGGTCGCCGATGTTTTGTTTACAGTCTTCATTAGAACCTCGAGTTCGTTGTACTAAATATCGACTAGGAGGTGCTGAGTTTTCATTTATATGTGGTAGGCCGGAAGCAAAATCTACAAGGCGTTAGCATGCGTTTATAGAGCTTGGCGCAATAGTCAAGTAGCACTTAAAATATCAGCACTAATGATAACTATATAATTAAGTACAATCATTAATTTATTTACCACATCAAGATGCATTTTGAATGGACAGAAATATCAAATTTGTAATCTTCGGTTACTGTGCATTTTATGCTAAACCCTATTTTCAGCATTAAAAGAATGTTTTCTCTTGTATAAGCTTCACAGTTCAAAGCTGGTCTGTAACTATTATCGAGTATGTGATGTAATTTCCTTAAGCAGGCTGTAGTTATGTTTACAATTAAATTATGTCAGTTTACCTGCATCTTCGCCCATGTGGGAAGGTCTCGTTGATAACAGTAAAGCCATTGCATTGACTAACAAAGCAATGAGTTCATATTAACTTGATCGATGTCCCATTCATAAACCAACAGGTGTTTTTTACCATTTCCCGTATTCTTTTTGTGCTAAGTAGCCACTATTTTATTACACGAAATAGTGCAACTGCTCACCTTAGGAAAGCAGTACCGTTATTATGCATACGCTACCTCAAACATGTTGTTCAACAACAAGCTCACTGGCTCAGAATGCAAAATATTAGTTGCAATGCTAAGTTAAATGTCACATCATTAAATAATATTAATAAATATCTGCTAACACCAAAATGTAAGAAATCACAGCAACCTAAAACCATAATAGGCATTTACGCCTTAAAAAGACCCATACTGTGAAAATAGAAAGTTATAGACACCATAAAGTTAGTACATTCTATTGCAATAAGTATTAAAAACAAAAAACGCACACACGTTATGTATATAGTATTTACAAAATAAGCAAATGGCGGTTTCTAGTGCTCAAACTATTTAACGCAGTTCTAGCACATATTTTTAATTTCTTTTAATTTCTTAAAATGTGACTTGAGGTTTGTGTTCACTACTCGCTGCCCGAAGTGAAATTGCTTCCGCCTGCGAGCAATATCCATTTTTAATACTCTAAAATTATTTATCATTGGCTAGCAATTTTTAAAAATATATGTTTATTTTTCATGACTGGGAGGTTCAAGATGGCAGTTTAAATTAACAGATTGCTCAAAAGAATAAAGAAGTATATAGAGTTGGTCCTTTAATGAAGTTTTAATAAAATACATAATTTAATCCTGCACAAGTTTTTTATTCCTATAATATTTGGGACCTTTGTTAGATTTCCAGAACTTACGTTTTAGTTTCAAATGACACAGATTTAGTGGCCTTCCCTTTTTTCACCTAAAACCTAAATTTATTTTTCAAAATCGATAAAGCACACCTGAAGACCAGCTTAACTTGATTGAAAATAGGTAATTGTCTAAACGTAAACTAATAATGTATTAAGGCAACTTCATTATCGACTCGCCGCAGAAAATACTGTGGCCGAGTCCTTCGGGAGTTGGAAGAGATTTTCGATGTGCTTTCGTATTTCCTGGTTAATACAGAGTTTATCAGGCACTCTACTTGCTCTCCCGCTTTCCCAGAACTGCGTCATCAAATGGTATCAAAGTATGTCCTATACCTTGAAATAAATCAACAATAACTGGGCATTTCTCCAGGCTATAGGTATTCGCATTCTGTTCTAGATGCCATCACAGGTAGTTGTGTTTCACTTTGCGCACGCAAGGACGAAGGGGGTACATCGTGCGTTATGCTTCCGATATTTGCCTTGCTTGAGTCATCAAAGTATTGCTGGTTTCATATTCCCGGCCCCTCACTATGACTGGGCTTCACGTGTGCCAATCAATCCAGCTTTCAATCACCTCTTGTATCCAAATGAAAATATCCAAAACAATATAACAGGGGTAAATAAAATCCATGCAACCTGCAGCGTTAACTAAGTTTAGGGCTAATAGCATTGCATCTCCACCTGCCTGGCTTGCTAAGTGACTTTTAGCCTTTACTTAATCTGGATCACTGTCGGTGGATTCAACAGAAAGGAACTAAATCCCTTGTCATACTATAATTGAGCATTTGACAGTTTTATTAGTCTGTTACTTTGATGTTACACAATTGCAATCAGGTAGTAATCTTCACTTGATATATAGTTCACACTATATATGAGGTAACCAATGTTATTCATTCAGTGTGATTCTTTACATCCAATAGTAATCTTAAACAAATTATAATGAAGTACAGCATTATTTTCATATGGAAACAATAATATAGTAGTGCTGTGCGAAAATACAGAAAACGACCTTCCAATACTAATATACTACGCAATACATGAAATTTAAAGCCACATGTTGCATCTACACGTCGAGGGATGCTTACCATGCTCACATGGTGAAAGGAATACAGGAATGTCCCACCGCTTCAGTTTATTAAAGAAATTGCGGCCGGTTATGGAATATGGAGTAGCATGCTGGGACCCGTATAGAGCTAACCAAATCGATCCATTAGAAAAAATACAGAAGAGGGCAATAAAATTCATAAAAAGAGGCAAGTATTTTGGGCCTATAAAAGGAGATGAGACTAAATGGGAGGAATTAAGAATTAGGCGTAAAAAACATAGGTTGGTAGCGTTATTCAAAGCTAATTTTGGTGTAAAGGCATGGGTGGACGTTAATGTAAGGTTAGATAATCCGGATTATTATGGACGAAACGATCATAGGTATAAAATTAAGGGTAGAAGATACAGAACCGGCGTAGGAAAATTTTCTTTTGTTAATAGAACCATTGAAGAATGGAATGAATTGCCTGTAGCAGTCTTTCAGGGCTGTCCCCTGTCGTTGAAGAAATTTAGAAAAAATCTAAATGGTTTATAGTTTAACTTTTGAATTATAATGGTATATAATATGTAAATAGAGAAGTAATTAGATAAGTTTTAAGTGACTAAAGTAAAATAATATCATGTTTGTATTGTTTACTGTATTATTGTTGTAAATCTAGTATATGCAATTTGATCTGTATTCTTAACTCTGCCACCGGGTAGTACCCAATTGCAGTTAATAAATACATACATACATACAAATTGTCTTATAAATAAAGAAGCAAATAGTACACTATGTTATGTAAATAACAAATACATTTTGGTTTCAATTCTTATGCATTAATGCTATCATATTACTTTGTAATTTGACATATCTGCATACAAAAATGTACTTCCACTCCTGGAGAAACCAAAAGAGATATAATAATTTAACCTTTCTTTCAACATTTCCGCAATGATGTTTCAATGTCACTTATGAACAAATGTGGTATCCTGTTAAGCTTGTGACATTTTGTGCTGGTGAACCTAATGTATCTACATGAATTGAAAGGGAGAGTTGTATAGTCTAACCTGGCAATTGCACGCCGCTGGAGTTGGCCTGGGATTTGAATGACTGACTTCGGAATGTGGTAGCATGCTAATTGAAATGCTTGTGATGAATAGTCTCCAACAAAAGCAAGCTGACACAGGGTACCACCCCGAACAAGGCGTCAGATGCTTGTATCCCGCCCAGCTTCCACCAAATGGGATTACTGGTCAACGTGATTGGCAAGACTGCTCCATAAGGGTAGAGCAAACAACCTCCTCTTCATATTCTCGACACATCAGCGGTTTAACCCTTTGTGGGAAAATGTTTCTTGCAATATGCGGTGTGTACATACAGGGTCCATTCGCAATTCACTTGTCCACACTCATGAAAACTTATAGATGCATTATATGTATATTGCCAGATTATTTGCGTTTTACTGGCTAATTACCTAGAGAAGACAAACATTAGATAAGCGTTGCTTAGAATCTATAACATCCAAAAATTAAAAAAAATATATATAGTAGTTTTATACGAAAGTCAAAATTTACCATACACCCAAAAGATATGTGTTCGGTGAAATAAATGAAATGACAATATATCATATTTATCTAAATTGACGCGATACGCTATAATAGCATTAATCCCATCGAATCGGAACGCCGCTGCTTTGTATTACTTTAAAACTAACCGAATACATCAGGCTTATCTGTCGCCTTAAAACACGTTCGAAATGATACCCGCGGGCACACAAGTATGGTGCCTGATAAACATATTATTCGGCACGTGGAATAAGGCGGCACAAAATATTTGAAAATACACTACATATTATTGTCAAGTATAATGCGGATACACCACTGCAAGAGGTTCTGAATCTCGAATATCGGTCAGGATGAGTTATCTGGATCAGTTATTTTTCAGGTGTTCTCGTTTTATCCTGAAAGATGAATATCGGTTATCTCGAAGCTCTATAGGCCTTGGGCTCAGATGAACATCATTTTACCCATTTCATTCATCATCCGAAAAAAAACTTCACGTTGGAGGACTTAGTTTAAAAAATAAGCAAAGCAAAAATAGACAATGACATGGATTTTTATCTAGTGTGGAATATGCCAGAAGGCTTAACCACCATATGAAACAGTCGGTTTTCAAGATTTGTTTTCTAGGTTAAAGTCCTTTTTTTAGGTTAGCATTACTGGCAGTATGTGTTTGCATTTTAATAACATGGAGCTAGTATGTTGAACCTTTCTAAAAACCTATGGAGTGTGAATTTGTTTGCAACAATGACCAAAGACAATTCTTGTACAAATTCCAGCGTAATGTTGATATACATATCACCGTTGATACTAAATATAACACAACAAACGCACGTTGTTCCGTAGTACATATATACAAATGATAAGTAAACCATAGTATACTCTAAGCTTTACGTGATATAGAGGACTATTTTCCAAGCTTACAGTTATGGCCAACTAGTGGCCTAGGGCAGTAAATAGATGTATGAGCTGAAACTTGTAACCAAAATCCCTACGAAATACTAATGAGTCCTGTGCCATGTTAAGCTTAGAAAATAGGCACTATAATTGCCATTATAACTCTTGGCAAACAACGTCAGACTGAACTTCATTTTCGTTAAGACTGATCTACGCTACCGCGGAGCGAATCCATTCAAACTGATATCCGCTGAAAGTCTAGCGCGTCATTCATGATAAACCCCAAACAAGTGAGACAACGTATACAACATAAAAAAATCCATGGGTATTTTTTCTGATTGGTTTGAATTTTTTCTGACATGGTGCTTTTATATACTGCCCTATTACTATTATTTATTTATTTACTTAGATATGTATTTATGTATTCATATATTCATGTATTCATATATTTATTTATTTATTCATTCATTCATTCATTTAGTCATTTATTAATTCATTCGTTCATCATTCATTTATATATTTGAAAGTTCTAAATATGTATTATCTTTATATTTTATCAATGTCACTTACGGAAAATAATTAACTTTCATTAACCATTTCATATTTTCTATCTGGTTCTCAGAGAATTTTAAATATGTTATTCTTAAAGCTTATTTCGTTTGATTTTTCATTCAGTTACTACATCATAAGTATATCTTTAAGCTGAGAAACTTTAAAAACTTGTGCTTCAGTTTTAGGGGTTTTCATTGCTCATTTTGTTGAAAACAAAAGAATTTAGTTTTTTATTTAAGAGTAGGTACTAGCAAAGATAATGTTGCTTCTGTGACGTGGATAGCATCCTAATGATATTCGAGATAGGGCGCACAGTTCACTCTACGATAGGCCTGATCTTCCCCACTAAGTGCGGTAATACCACGCATCTGCCCGCCTCTCTAGCGCAGCTGGTAGCGTGTGTGCCTCACGTTCAATTGGTCCTGAGTTTGAATCTCAGTCAGGGTGTGTTATCTGGATAAGGCTTTTCCCTGGGGATTTTCCTTATCCTGAAAGATGAATCTCGGATATCTAAGTTCTATGGACCCTGGACTCATTTGAACATGCTTTCACCATTTCATTCATCGTCCGATATGACTTAAACTTGAAGGACGTTAATTTAAAAAAGTATCCCACGCATCTGCTCTGTTGTCAAATATGTTTGAAACCGATTTTTCGAAAGTATGCAACTGATATAACAAACGCACTTATTTCAAAAGGCTCGTCGAGATATCTCTTTGGTTCGAGATATGACAATTTTACCCCTTGTAACTTATATGTCCTTCTCTATCCCATTCTCCACACTGCTTTAAAGATAGTTGCTTTCTTCGGTTTCTTTATTGGTGGTAACAGGGACGAAATATTTTATAAAGAAATAACAGAAGAAACCAATTTAGTGGATTTATTCACCACTTAACGTTTTCATGTAGTAGAGTAGATGTAATGGACAAGGAACACAACGCTTTGTACTCCACTTCAATAGAAGTCATATTCTTTGTACCTAAGCTTTGCTATGACATTTAGATTGGAAGTAAGCATTAATATGGTCGTCTCAACACAGATGATTCGATAGAGAAATTGTATCTTGTGATACAAAACTCACTCGACCCAATGACAGAGGGTAGATGGCAGCAGAATTAAGTTTTATTCATCAGTAATATTAAGGCTTCAAGAGTTTTGCGCGGTATAATCCAGAGTCAGAAGTTTGTAAGGCACTTAGAAAATCCTACTAGTTACTCAAACCACATTCCATTTAGACAACCGATTAAAGCATACCCAAAAACTTTTGGTAGCATAATGCATAATTTTCACATTTCACGTATATGCAAATCTCACCCCTCCTCTCTTTTGATTCAGTTTATCTTAACAAACGAGGTACTAAGAGGGAATCACGCTTGTAACAGTTTCGTGAACACCAAAATAGAGCTGTAAGGTTTCTCTTACTAGAGGGTGTCTAAAAGCTGCTTTAGAGTAGGTTGAAGTGCTCCATGCATTTTTAATTTTCTAGTAAGCAGGTTCGTTGGTTCTACAGCGTGCCGGATGTCGAACCTAGAACATCATGTGCACTCATAAACAAAAGTGTTTAATATTTCCACTAGGTATAATCTTGTGAAACGGTTACACAGGCTACATGGAAAGTAAAAGGATTAACTCCTCGTAAATTTCTCAGCAAGCAGTGCATTTCCGGTGCCCTTAGCTGTCCTTTGAGCTGATTTAGTAAACGAATCAGATAGTGTGCATTGTTGTTGGTGATGGACATAGCTAACTGAGTATGAAATTAAATGGTCAACTTTCTTTCTATACATAAGTAAACCGTAGAACCTTCTAAGTTTCTAATGCATATCAAAGAAAACATATTGATTCTTAATTTGGTTTCTTCTAATTTTGTGTTTTCTCTTGAAGTGTTTTGCTTCAAGCCGGTTTGTGTACGAACAGCCCCGTGTACATTTTGAAGTCTCCCATTTAAACTCATAAATTGCAATAAGGAATATTGGTAGGGTGGCGGTATTATTTGAATACAACTTATTGTGAGCGGTTAAGTCTAAAAAGTATTTCTAAATGTCATAGTTTTGAAACAAAAATTGATGAGTATTCTGCTTAGAAGAAGCTAAATATCGGAGATAAAATGTATACCAGGAATTGTACATACGTGAGAGTTAGTACAAAACTTCCAGGTGAACGGATGGTTCATATTCTTGTGAAACTAAATACCGGATAAGGAGGACCTGATTCTTCCTGACGTTGGGCGGAGGGACGTTTTCATACATGGAACAATGGTTACTATTAGTTATAGGAATTTATAAAAATTTAGTTTGAAGTTACCTACGTTCAAACCAAGGACCGCAAAGCAACAGAACCCAAGGCTAACCATCTGGAATCCTGCCTATAGTTCTGCAAACCAGCTCCACCTCCAAAGACCAAGGGTGCCATCTAAGTGGAACATCTCTGTGGAGTCTTCATTAGAAGTGGTGCACCACAGCCAGTTCATGCCAGTACGTAAATGGATATTTGCTGTAAACCTTACGCGAATGCTAACGATAACTTAGGTGAGGGAAACAATGTCTAGCCACTGTTTATCAGTTCTCTAGGATAGTATTGTAGGATATAAAGCCATCTGATAACTCCGTCTGGATATCTCCCAAACGTGGTTAATTTCCCATGGACATCTGGAAGCACTGTCCCGCCCAAGCTAATTCAACCCAAACAAGTACCATCAGGGAAGAGTTCAGATCTTTGGCCGAAGTTCTTCTGATACCATCAGTATCATCAGGTACGCAGCGCTTTCACCACGGCAGCTGAAGGTGTCGGAACTCCATTCTCCCTGTGAAAGTTCAGTTTCATTTCCTTTTCCTTGGCTTGAATGCTTAGAAACTCCTAGGTCCTGTTTTCCTCACATGCAAATGGTGGAACCAGGAACTGATCAAACGGTGACCTGGATTCACAACGGTACATTCGGTTAAGTGATCAAAATATCTGGGACATGCCGGATAACTTCTACATACTTTGCCACAATAAACTGTCTCCTTGTCGAAAATAGAGTCCTTGAAAAATTATTAGGGAAGGGTCTACTCGACAGCTATTCTAACTGCTTCAGCATTATGGTTTTCTTTATTTACTGAGCTCTTAAATAACTAGGAACAATAGTGATTAACAGGGCCATGTACACACACGGCAGCAATTGTTACATACAGCAGTCGATAAAGGTTGACATTGTTGTCGTAGACTGAGCTGCGATTTTTGCAGAAAAATACAAGAAAACAAAAATATTAGTGACTCAGCTATGTCTATCATAGGACCTCCATTCGTCGGGAAAAAATTATAAAGTTTTAGGTTGTAACAGCGATATAGGTCTTATTTCCGCCGAATCAAGAGCTGATGCAGGATAATAAACTTTGCCCCATGACGAGGTTAGAAATCTCTTCCTGCAAGACAGCACTTAGGGTAACTTACAACCTAGATTGCATGTGGCGAAGAGAAAATCAGCCGCATTACGTTTCCCCCTCCCAATGAGGGTGAAAATGTTGAGCAAATAAAAGCGTCACCGATACATTAAAGCTTTAAATAATATTTGTGAACCATTCCATGGGAGCGAAAGCCGAGATACTAGTGTCATTATTTTCTATCTTCGTTCACTAAATAAATCAATACATTTAACAAATTGGTAGATCGGTCGGTAATATTAATTTGACAATGATTCCTGTTAAACCTAGCAGGCAGATAAAATCTCAGACTATATAAATGTTGCCGGACTATGATTGGTCCCAGTTTTAAAACAACTGCGTAATGTTATTGTCCATCTGAAGCATTATAGTTAGATCAACATCGCAACTAAGGTATTCACAGCAGTAATGTGGAGCCATATATTATCCGTGATTTACTCCACAGGGGGAAGAATATTGATGTCTATGATTGGCTCAACATCGACATGAATCGATTCCTACTGAATGGCAGCGCGTATCAAGGAGTTCTACTCCAACCAATTAAAGATACGGTTGATTCGTTTCATAAAAACCGCTCATTATAAACATAACTTCTCAGGATATTTCTAAATGATTCAAGAAATACATAGTATTTACCACATAAATATATTTAATATGTTGTATACTCTTGGCCGCACCATGGCCGAGCAGCTAGACCGCTTGCTCTCACCAAGGTGGCCCGGTTTCGATTCCGGGCGACCGCAAAGTGAGATTTGTAGTGGACAACATGGTGCTGAGCCCGGTTTACTCCGGGTCCTTCGCTCCATGGACCCCGGACTCATTTGAGCATCATTTCACCCATTTCATTCAACGTCCGATATGATATAACGTTGGAGGACGTAAATTTAAAAAAAGATATTCCGGATCCTCCGGTTTCTCCAGCTAGTGTTCCATCAATTGTCTCATCATTATCTTTCCTATCGTTTCACCTCGCCTTCATTAGCTACCCACTTCCCTTAACTCTCATGCCAAGCATCGAGCTGGTATCCCGATCTGAATCCTGATCCAGAGATTCTGTTTCTCAATCCGCCTCCTAGGACAAAAAGGTTAAGATGAACAAGACCCTGACACCATTTAGTGATATAAGAGAACAGTTAATGAGGTATTCAATCAAAATAGTTAATATCGTTTTTTGACATATTAAAAAGGTTTAACAAATGCTTCAAAGAGTTTCCGTTATAGTATTTTTGAGTTATGCTGTTAATAGACACACAAAAGAATGTTTTCCTAACTGTCCATTTTATAGATTAAGAAGCCTTCGGAAATATATTTCCGTTAAAATCTCGACATTGAATTTTTGGATGGCCTACAATATTTACTCTACATACCATATGCAGTAGGAAAGGGACATATAAAGCATTCTGTACAAATTGCGCAATGTTGTAAACATTTGAAAGCTGAAACCAACAAAAAACAATTCTTGGAAATTTGCGAGATACACTTATTTGTGGTGAGATTGTTTCTATCTCTTATGGTTCACCAATAATGAATAGGTCACTCAAAATCAGGAAACTTCATAGACTAACCTCAGGAAACTCAGAATATAAATTTTATTTGTCATGGAAGTCCCTAAAATATTGTGTGTTGAAGTATATTTTACAGCCATTTTTGAAAACCTAAATATAGCCAACTGTATACAAGGTAAATTTGGCGCCATGAAGTTTATTGAAAATCTTTGTTTCGCAACCTTGGAAGATGAAGTTGTTTATCGATTCCTCATATTTTTAAGTATGGTGTTGTCCACACACAGACAGGCAGAACTGGATAAGTGGATTAGTTCGTAGGGAACTCGGCACGGAAAACACAATTGGTGTATTGTACCCACAATTGAGGCATCCCTGGGAGGAACAATGAGGCGAGAGAAGACACAGGGCAGCCGTCCAAAGAGGTACGACAGTATAGTGGGCAGGGTCCATACATTTCATTTAGATGGAATCTTCCCCCTGCAAGCCAGGACAGCGGAAATCCCAGCTTACTGTGGTTCGGAAACTGTCCCACTACGAGTCTTGGGTTTGGATACCGGCATCTATCCTACCAGAAGAGGAATTGGTTCACCCAGAGCATATCTTCATGCCATGTACCGCCGATACACCTGCCGGCACTTCTAGCCTAAAAGAGATCAACAGATGAAATATAATATGAAATGATGATGGAGATGAAAGGGAGAGACAGGATATAATTAACCCACATGGCATTCGCCAAGTGACCCGAGAAAACCCCCACGAAAATCCATGGGTCAGGTAGGATTCGAACGGGAATCGAACCTGTGCCTACCGAATGTGGACCAATGACGAAACACCTGAGCTATCCCTCCTGGTAACATGCAGAAAGAAATATGCATTTTGTTTTTCTAAACTGCCTTTTATTTTATTAACTCAGGGTGACTCAGTGCTTATTTCCTTTTATATCTAGATATCGAAATTTTGGGTGAACTGCAATACGTGCTTTGCTTACTATGCGAAAGAGAAATTAAAAATGAAGGTGATGAGCATAACAGAAGAATAAAAATGTTATACTATTGCTACTATACCATGCTTATAAACAGAAACAAAGAACTGAAAGGTAACAGAAAAGGATAAATTTTCTTTAAATAATACAGGAAGTCTTCAGAATAAAAATTAATAGTTACTGTGGAAAGCCATAAAACTAATTCCGTATTATTTTGGAATGTTTGAAAGAGTATAATGGTCTATAATCTGGCAATTTCACGAATGTGAGAAAGGATCAGGATATTTGGAAGCCTCCTGTATGTTAACTATCGAAGTTTTTAAGAGTTAATCTGGTGCAAAATACTCTTTGAAAAATATATTAAACTGAATTTTTTCTGAACTTATGTTTACACGATTTGTTGTGAATAACTTGCAGCAGTGCCGTCCAGGTATTGTCAATACATCCTGTATATAAATTTTAACTAATTACAAAGCCAAATATGACTAATAACAAGGTGTGCAGTAGGTATTGAGACTTAATCCATGAATTTGACGTTCACATTGAAGCTGTTTCATCTATACTCAGCTTCTCACACTTCTTACTTGCGCTTAACACTTCATAATGGTTTTACATTACACATTTCACCTCAAACGTATTCAGTCATAACAGTAATCATATAGTTATAATAGTTTGGTTGTGAAAATTTAGAAATTTAGAAAGCCAGGGAGCTGGGCTGTAGCAAGGTTAGGTGCAGATTATCTCGAGGGCAGAAACGTTCTGCTTTTCTCGTGTTACCTTCAATTGCATTTGTAGGTTCTATAACATGAGTGAAACAAAAATAAGCCATGAATACCAGCTAAAAGCCTTTTTCCAACATCTCATAAGCCTTGGTCACAAAAAAAGGACGTTTGCTCTCTAGCACGGTAGTTTCTGCACAGCTTAGGGAAATACGACAAATGCTAAATGCAGTAAGCCTCCAGAAAGAGGAGGAAGCATGTCGTAGATGCTTCTACCCCTTTAGGTTCCTTCCTTACCGCTTCCTCTGTCGTAACTCTTTGGTAAGCACTCAGCCACCTACTTCCATGCATTTAAATGCGTGATTAAAACACGCCTCCGTCGCATCGTAGTCTTAAATTGCTACTAACTGCATTATCAGCTACCTTAGCTAACGTAATGACACCCGCTTTTTCTCCGTCCAACAAACGCTCGCAGAATTTTACGCTTCGAAACATCATTTGGTTGAAGAACGGCGCGCGTTTTATTAAACATTATATAGCAAGGGAGCACGCGAGCAGCGGTCTCTCAGTTCTCATTTGTTTTTATACGTGCATACGTGCGCACCACGTCTTTCCTTCTTGAATTACAACAGCCCTTTTGAAAGGAGTTTCATTCCTGACAAAAATGAAATGACATTTGGCTGGCCGTCTAAGCTAATGAGAGTCCTGATATTTGCAGCTTTAATCACGCTCGGATAGCCTAGACTACATAGGGCGATCCTTCATCATCCTCCACGCAGAATGAGTCTCCAAATGCCGGTTAGCAGGACACATTTAGAGGCACCAAACGGGAGAAATCTTAGCCTTCACTCTATGTTCGGGCTTTGTGTTCAAAAATATTATGTTTCCTTGCGGTTAGTTGTTGATTTAAACTGTTTAAAAATTATTTTTTTTATTTTTTTTTTAACCAAATATACCTATGTAGGTTTCATTCTATGCAATGTTTATATACGGTCTAAAGATACGTCTTGACTATTTTGTTTCCCAGCTGAATATATGTCCAGCACTAGGGACGTAGACACTAACACAGCTCAATTTGTTTGCTATTTTTCTAGTTATCAAAGGAAGTGTAACTCGAGCGTTGAGGCGTATCGACCTTCAGGTGACTAGCACTGCGATCGTCCCTTATCGGGTCTTATCTGGGCGATTAGAAGAGTGACACATTAGTAATTTGATGTATTTACCGTAAGTTACGAAACACAAATAGATCGACTGGAAGCTGCGTGTGTCTATATGATGTTTTCTCGCGCCTGCCGATGTATGACACGTTGCTGTCCAGAAGACATGGTTATATCTGAACAGACTATACATACACTTGACTCACCGTGTATGCGCAATAAGCTGAGGTAAACATTTCAGAACTACGAATTTTTCTGATAGGCCTTCTCGCTTTGCCATGTATATCAGCCCAGTCTGAAGGGCCATACCTAAATTTCATGCGAGGGACACGTTTTCAGACCCCTGAGTTGGTAAAGGTATTTTTAGAAAAAAAGTCTGATTAACTGTGAACAGAACGAAACTTTTGCATAAAAAGAAACATTTAATTTTGGTATCTTCCAAACATTCGACATGAAGATTTTCAAGAAACTCTTCGCACGCCAAACTACGTTTAAAATGATATTATATATCGTGACTATATGTATGTGTGTGTGCTTTAGATGTTAATATGACAAATAAAGTGCTACGAAAGGAATTTTGTGTAGTTGTGTCTAACTGGTTAACCGCAAGAGACATATGTTAACAAATAACCTAGGTTTCTCTAACGTATACAATTTATTTAGAATAGTTGTTCTTCGGCAATTTTGGAGTTATCCATTATAAATGGTTTCAATTTCCCAATAACTTACGTTTAAAAAGTGACCACCCGTTTATTACTCGCAATATGACGGAGCACAGGAACATAGGAGTACAATTACTGGCCAGTTATACATTTGGCTATCGAATCTCCTATTTTCACTTTGTGTTTGCTACGAAATATGCAGTAAAACCACTTCAGGAAGACGTATCTCGATTAACCTAATGGATATAGCAAAATAAATATTTTGTGACAATGGACTACAAAAGGGAAACTGTGTGTAGAAAACTGTATATGAATGTAGCATATCAAAATATTTTTTGACTTGACTGTTGAAATATCTTGTAGCCATTTTATTTAGAATTTAAGTAGGCATAAGTGAATATTTACGCTAAAATATTAATTGTTTTTGTATTCCATTATTCAGACTTAATGTTTCGACACTATTTCGTTAATTTGTTGAAATCCACGAAATATCTAACTCAGGACAAAAGTTAATAGTTTTTATTGCAATTCTAGCCACCTTTGAATTCTCCCGCATTTTTATTGTGAGGAAAAGACCTATCCTCACAACTGGATCTCTCACCAATTTACAAGGTGAAGCGCACAGTTGTCAAACGTCTTCTCCTTCCGAAGTCTTGTCTCTTTTCTTTCCCTTTTTTTTCTTTTTGCTTTCTTCTTTTTTTTTCTTTAAATGGGTGAAATGATTCTCAAATTAGCCCAGGGTTCATAGAACTCAGTGTTACCCGACATTCGTCCTTCAGGATAAGGGAAAACCCCGGAAAAAGGCCTTATCCATGCTACCACCACGCTACCGAGGCGGGCTTTTTTTCCCCCCTTGTAGCTCTATCTAAGGTATTCATTCATAATTATCGGTCTTTTATGTCTCATCATCTCTCAAAGAACCTGGACCGGTAAGGAAAAGGCTGTGTATGCTGGAAAACTGATGAAGCTTATTACGATTATGGTGTAAAAGGTAAAGATGCGGACGAACGTAGTGGGACAGATTCCCGTATATAGGTTGGCACCTTTTTGTGTTTCTACTCCGACATCTGGGAGGAGAGATGTGGCGAGAAACCCGAAAGACAACCAATTCAGGATGATGACGTCCACAAGCATGGACCGGGTCCTAAACATTTCGAACTCATCCAATACCGCCCAACCTCACTCACAGGTCCCTTGCCCTGGACGTCCGAAGAGGACCATTGCGGAGGTGAGTCCTGGCTAAGTAGTCTCGAAAGATGCCAGAAATAACCGTACAAAGTGACATCGACCCCTACCCGCAACACACCAAACAGCGTCGTCTGTTCCTGTACTCTGAAATATCTGACAATAAAAGGAATTATGGTTTAAGAAAATGGGGGACGGTAAGATCTATAGTAGAAGAACCACGCCCGATTTCGCCTACCAACCCAGATAATCTACAAGAAACGCATGGACAGTGGGTGGTTACCGGGAATCAAACCTGGGTTTCCTCGAATACGAATTACACACTTACCGCGACGCCAACTCAGTTGGACTGCGTGCCGTGTAACTCTAAGCTAATTTTACTTAACCGAACCCTTCACTATATGCTGGCTTTTAGAATTCATGTAGGAGTGAAGTAACAAAATACTTGGGGTTTTCATTATCTGCATAGGATCTTCACAAAATGTTGGGTGTGAACAAAGGACAACAATAAACTCGCATACATCACAAAAAGCTAAAGGTAATAAATAAAATTTAACTCCGTAATTTTGCTGCGAAAAGAAAAACTAGCACGACTGACTTCCATGTCATGGTGTGCTTTCCCCAATGAGGGACTGAAAACACTTAGGTTTGTGTTCGAGAACAACATTTAAATCTTATAGCATTCGCTTTTACCACCGCGTTCACTTCAACTTCACAAATAACTTTATACCTACAAGAGAAGGAGAGAGTACTCGATACTGCTGAGTAGACGGGTTGAAAAGAGGGAATTTAGAGGACCAAATGCAGATTCAACGATTGATCATCTTGAGGTTCTATGCCTATACTGCAAAAATTTGTACCGACAGGAGAGGATGTTTTTAGTGTTATAATAATTTGGACACGGTACCGGTGGGTACTATAATGACTGAGGTTGGTGACCCCAAACTACCCCATAACTCATCCCCTGCTGCAAGCAGCACAGTTTGGTATTCCCAGTGGCCATGATTTAATTACACCCAAGGGAACGTTTAGTTTGATTTACGATTCATCGGTCGAGGCACGGAGCCGTGTCCAGATGGTAATAGGAGCACCAAGCACGGTTAAGTCCAAGTAAACTTAGTCCTGAACACCCCTCCTCAAACAGTAACATCGCCACTTAATTGTTGCGTCTTGTGAGCCATGCACATTTAGCTCTAAACATTATACATAACAATGCGCTATGGTCATTGTAAAATAACTAAGTTGAAAAATTCTGTACTATCCA
>CM060950.1:116578805-116628805 GCA_030765055.1 Mantis religiosa
AACTAACTAACTAACTAACTAACTAACTAACTAACTAACTAACTAACTAACTAACTAACTAACTAACTAACTAACTAACTAACTAACTAACTAACTAACTAACTAACTAACTAACTAACTAACTAACTAACTAACTAACTAACTAACTAACTAACTAACTAACTAACTAACTAACTAACTAACTAACTAACTAACTAACTAACTAACTAACTAACTAACTAACTAACTAACTAACTAACTAACTAACTAACTAACTAACTAACTAACTAACTAACTAACTAACTAACTAACTAACTAACTAACTAACTAACTAACTAACTAACTAACTAACTAACTAACTAACTAACTAACTAACTAACTAACTAACTAACTAACTAACTAACTAACTAACTAACTAACTAACTAACTAACTAACTAACTAACTAACTAACTAACTAACTAACTAACTAACTAACTAACTAACTAACTAACTAACTAACTAACTAACTAACTAACTAACTAACTAACTAACTAACTAACTAACTAACTAACTAACTAACTAACTAACTAACTAACTAACTAACTAACTAACTAACTAACTAACTAACTAACTAACTAACTAACTAACTAACTAACTAACTAACTAACTAACTAACTAACTAACTAACTAACTAACTAACTAACTAACTAACTAACTAACTAACTAACTAACTAACTAACTAACTAACTAACTAACTAACTAACTAACTAACTAACTAACTAACTAACTAACTAACTAACTAACTAACTAACTAACTAACTAACTAACTAACTAACTAACTAACTAACTAACTAACTAACTAACTAACTAACTAACTAACTAACTAACTAACTAACTAACTAACTAACTAACTAACTAACTAACTAACTAACTAACTAACTAACTAACTAACTAACTAACTAACTAACTAACTAACTAACTAACTAACTAACTAACTAACTAACTAACTAACTAACTAACTAACTAACTAACTAACTAACTAACTAACTAACTAACTAACTAACTAACTAACTAACTAACTAACTAACTAACTAACTAACTAACTAACTAACTAACTAACTAACTAACTAACTAACTAACTAACTAACTAACTAACTAACTAACTAACTAACTAACTAACTAACTAACTAACTAACTAACTAACTAACTAACTAACTAACTAACTAACTAACTAACTAACTAACTAACTAACTAACTAACTAACTAACTAACTAACTAACTAACTAACTAACTAACTAACTAACTAACTAACTAACTAACTAACTAACTAACTAACTAACTAACTAACTAACTAACTAACTAACTAACTAACTAACTAACTAACTAACTAACTAACTAACTAACTAACTAACTAACTAACTAACTAACTAACTAACTAACTAACTAACTAACTAACTAACTAACTAACTAACTAACTAACTAACTAACTAACTAACTAACTAACTAACTAACTAACTAACTAACTAACTAACTAACTAACTAACTAACTAACTAACTAACTAACTAACTAACTAACTAACTAACTAACTAACTAACTAACTAACTAACTAACTAACTAACTAACTAACTAACTAACTAACTAACTAACTAACTAACTAACTAACTAACTAACTAACTAACTAACTAACTAACTAACTAACTAACTAACTAACTAACTAACTAACTAACTAACTAACTAACTAACTAACTAACTAACTAACTAACTAACTAACTAACTAACTAACTAACTAACTAACTAACTAACTAACTAACTAACTAACTAACTAACTAACTAACTAACTAACTAACTAACTAACTAACTAACTAACTAACTAACTAACTAACTAACTAACTAACTAACTAACTAACTAACTAACTAACTAACTAACTAACTAACTAACTAACTAACTAACTAACTAACTAACTAACTAACTAACTAACTAACTAACTAACTAACTAACTAACTAACTAACTAACTAACTAACTAACTAACTAACTAACTAACTAACTAACTAACTAACTAACTAACTAACTAACTAACTAACTAACTAACTAACTAACTAACTAACTAACTAACTAACTAACTAACTAACTAACTAACTAACTAACTAACTAACTAACTAACTAACTAACTAACTAACTAACTAACTAACTAACTAACTAACTAACTAACTAACTAACTAACTAACTAACTAACTAACTAACTAACTAACTAACTAACTAACTAACTAACTAACTAACTAACTAACTAACTAACTAACTAACTAACTAACTAACTAACTAACTAACTAACTAACTAACTAACTAACTAACTAACTAAATAAACAAACAAACAAACAAACAAACAAACAAACAAACAAACAAACAAACAAACAAACAAACAAACAAACAAACAAACAAACAAACAAACAAACAAACAAACAAACAAACAAACAAACAAACAAACAAACAAACAAACAAACAAACAAACAAACAAACAAACAAACAAACAAACAAACAAACAAACAAACAAACAAACAAACAAACAAACAAACAAACAAACAAACAAACAAACAAACAAACAAACAAACAAACAAACAAACAAACAAACAAACAAACAAACAAACAAACAAACAAATAAACAAAGAAATAAATAAATAAATAAATAAATAAATAAATAAATAAATAAATAAATAAATAAATAAATAAATAAATAAATAAATAAATAAATAAATAAATAAATAAATAAATAAATAAATAAATAAATAAATAAATAAATAAATAAATAAATAAATAAATAAATAAATAAATAAATAAATAAATAAATAAATAAATAAATAAATAAATAAATAAATAAATAAATAAATAAATAAATAAATAAATAAATAAATAAATAAATAAATAAATAAATAAATAAATAAATAAATAAATAAATAAATAAATAAATAAATAAATAAATAAATAAATAAATAAATAAATAAATAAATAAATAAATAAATAAATAAATAAATAAATAAATAAATAAATAAATAAATAAATAAATAAATAAATAAATAAATAAATAAATAAATAAATAAATAAATAAATAAATAAATAAATAAATAAATAAATAAATAAATAAATAAATAAATAAATAAATAAATAAATAAATAAATAAATAAATAAATAAATAAATAAATAAATAAATAAATAAATAAATAAATAAATAAATAAATAAATAAATAAATAAATAAATAAATAAATAAATAAATAAATAAATAAATAAATAAATAAATAAATAAATAAATAAATAAATAAATAAATAAATAAATAAATAAATAAATAAATAAATAAATAAATAAATAAATAAGGAGCAGAGGGACTGTGGATAAGAGAGAATATCCAGTATAAATCCCGGTATAACAGTGAAGAAGGAGATGGTATGAAATGACGATGAAGGGAAGGAACAAAATTGTGAATATGGAGCAGTTGATGGAATGAATAGCAGGGGAAACGGGATACCCGTGAGAAAATTAGCCCAGAGTTGTCTTATGCACCACATCTCACTGATCCAGCCGATAAGAGGCGAGCGCATGGCGAGGCACCACACGACCATGGTGCTGTCTACTTACCTTCTGCAACGAAATAGTTGATTATGCATGCTTAATTAATTACTCTTAAGCAGGATAGCATATTTTTCAGCAAAATCTACATTTGTAGCTGCATCATAACAATTGATAAGCCGAAATATGGCCGTGGAAATTCCCTAAACGTGTTGTTAATATCTGTATATTTCTATGGAAAACAAGTAAGCATCACCATTGAAAGGTTAGGCTGTGTGCATTACAAGTCATCAGCGTAAGTACATTTTAGTTGGTGGTTTACTGTAATAATATTAGTAAACTTATGCAACAGGTCTCCCGGGAGCGTATATCAGTTGTTTTCCTTTATTGGGCTGTGCACTGGCGTTAAGATGGGTATCGATGGTTTAGTTCCCGAGCTCTAATTCCAATTTTCTCTATGGGATTCGCCCTACCGCGTTTTAATTAAATTTTACAATCTAGAGGTGGCCCTCAAGTATAAAAGGAAACCAGCGATGACCAATATTACATCGTGGATACGAACTTATAATTCGACGTTCTTAATTAAAATATCAAAAGTAGCATTGTAGGTTCGTTAAGACCAGTAATTTGTAAAAAAGCTCTAGTGGCTTCAAGCACCGTATGGAACATAATAACTGCTTTTTTCTTTGCTGTATACTAAAATTGTCCTTGAGTAGAATTCAAGAGATAATATTTGAATTTATTTTAAGGCTAATTTTTGTTTCAGTAATTCCTGTAGACTAAATAAAGTAGTGTACAACAACAAAATGCCAAAACTCGAAACTCCAGGCGCAGTCTGACTGCAGGAAACTTTAATATAATCTTGCAGGTAGTTGCTACTGGAATTTATTGGATGACATATTTCCTGTTAACATTTTTTCCATATGTATAACTTATAGAGAAGCAGGGAAACAAAGAGACAGAAGGTGTCCCGAGGGAAGATGTTGGTGGTACAGCTGGATCGTCTGGTCCACTACGATAGTGCTGTTCGGGATGACCAGCCTTGAGAGAAATCTGACTTTGTGGATTCGTGGAATTAAAAGTCTTGTTTGAAGAAATTTAAAATGCTCTTTATTTAAGAATAAAGACGTTTGTACACCCCTTACAGGCTCTAAAAAGGACGCAACATACACCAACGCAGTCCCTTGTTGCTTCACCACACGTAAACAAATAAATGAATTCTCTGCAGTACACTTCAGAGATCCTCTAGACACAAATAACAACTGCGTCACAGTTCAAATATCCACACAGCTGCACACTACAACTGTCAGTTGTGTAGGCACCCCCGTCTGGCTAGCCGGGCTCTTTCATACCGCCACTCATTGTTTCCAGAAACTTGTAGACGCTTCAAGGCCTTTCGTGGCGAAGCGTGAAAGTCCAGACTATCTCCGTCTCTTTCCCTCTCGGCAAATGTTCATCGCTAACACGCCCGTGGGCGTGGCTTGGAGCACTTTCTATCTCATTCTTTCCCCGCTTCTCTGTGTCTCTCGGCGTTCACCTTCGCGCGGGCAGCCCATTAGCAAAACAATGCCTGGCGGCATTATGTGTATCATTTCCGCTGCTATTTGTAAAGAATAAACTTGAGAGAATTTAGTGACTTGCTATTGTTGAGACCGTTTATACATGATGTTCTGTGTTCGCATTACGTGTGAGCTCAGATGTTGATTTTGCGGTCTCAATAACAGTGCTTTTAACCCTTTAGCAGTTAGGGATATGTTAAACAGACATTTAGTTTACAAAACTCTCAAGAATGTGGCGATTTACAGCAACAATGTTGGGAGAGAATTGTACTTTAGCTCTAAAACAGGTAAGGACAAAAGTTTTGCTCCTAAGTATTGTTGTAGTGGATACTCTTGTAATTTGATAGGCTGTTCAAACTCGCCTTCTGTGCGGTTTGCTGTTCCTCTGATATGGACAAAACAGAACGACCACCTTTTAGATTGTTAATTCTGTTTAATTAAAATTTCTGGTTTATCCTTAAAAAAAATATAGTCTATCCGAATTTGTCCCCCGCGAGAAGCCTATTAAGCTCAGCGATTCAGTCCCTATTCCAATGTCACTTGGAAAATTAACCCCACAAGGTTTAGGATCATGTTCTTCTGCTGAAGCTGGTCCCGCTACACTCCCGACTCTGATTCTGAACTTGTGTAATGCAAAAAGCCCTGTCCAATTTCACAGACAATGCTAAATGATCTTGTAAGAGATTTAAATCACATACAAGCCCAGTCCAAATGGTCAGCATCTAGACCAAAGGAATGGAATCTCTTACAACCGAGAACCAAAGTATCAATTTATCGCAGGCCTCAACATAGCCTATCGAAATATTTTTCTAAAAAGGATAATCTGGTTTATTGCAATAATGTGTGGGGGTTATGCATCACCTAGGCTGAAAACATACACCTGATGAATGGCGTTTATTTATCGACTCTTCAAAGTCAAATTTAAAAGGTGCATTGCTACACAATGGTAATATTTACCAATCGGTACAAGTGACTTATGGCGCAAATATGGAAAAAGTATCAAAACATGGATATCCTCTTAAAAACAATAAGGTGTACTGACTATGAATGGGAAATAAGTGTACACCTAAAAATTACAGGCCTACTAACCGGAATGTGACCGGGATATACGAAATATATTGTGTGTATGTGTGTGTGTGAGAGAGAGAGAGAGAGAGAGTGGAACCCTCGGAATAGAGTTAACATTGGGAGTGAAGGAGCCGTCTTTTAAATGAAATGAAATGTGCAGTGTTTAACGCCCATTTTTACTACATACGACACCACAGGCGGTGGCACTAATGATACGTGAGATGAAGATGGAGCACCAGGGGAATGATATGGCGGAGGAAACCGGAGTTCCCAGAGAAAATCCGTCCCAACGTCGTATTCTCCACCACTAATCTCATTTTGTGGTCACTTGGGATCAAACCTGGGCCATCTTTGTGAGAACTAAGCGGTCTAACCCCTCAGCCCAGCCTAAGCGGTCTTTGAGACAAAGTTTAGTACGAGGCAAGAAAAATTTAAATTTCATTCACTTGTAGATTCTCAGAAAATATTACCACCGTTTCGTACAAAGCTGGGATTAATGAATTTCGTAAAAGCAGTGGACAAAATTGACAATGGTTTTCCGTATTTAAGAGACAAATTTCCCAGGTTAACTGATGGAAAACTATAGAGTTTATAGGCCCTCAAATTCGGAAAATCCAGCATAATCCTATGTTCGAGGAAAAATCAACGAAAACAGAAAAAGTAGCATGATGTGCTTTCAAAGACATGCGTTCAAAATTTCTGGGAACTTAAAAAGCAATAACTACAATGAAGTTGTTGAAAATTTGTTAAGGGCATATGAGTTAATGGGATGCAGATGTCCGTTAGAATTCATTTCTAGCACTCACATCTTATTTTTTTCCAACGAACCTGGGAATGGTGAGCAACGAGCATGGAGAAAGTTTTTCTCATTACATATACCAAATGGAAATGCGATATGCAGGAAAATTATCTCCTAACTCAATTACCTACTTTTGTTGGTTTCTTTTCTCTTTAAAGTTTCGGGTTCAGCCACAGAAGCAAATCTACCGGAAAAAAGATTCTAACATTATAATTTTTAATATTACTTCTTTAGGTTATTTGTATTTAATTGTCTGATTAATTTTTAGAACTATTTGACATTTTATCCGCAATCATCAGAAAATTTTCAATGAAATTGGTACTTTTGAACACTGAATGAGGTTAAAGGTTAAGCCTGTAGCTACATTTATTTAAAAAATGTCAAATTTTAGTCAAAATATTAAATGTGATAGCCAAAGAAAGCTATACGTGATGGGGAATTTCCGACTTCAAATTCGAATTTAGGAGACCCGAATTAGTAAGAGTTTATTTTCATTTCATGCCATGCAAAAAGTTAAAATTTTATAGTAGAGTGTAATTAGTGGAGAGTATAAAAATTCCATTGTCTATATTCTATACAGAAGAATGTAAAATTATACCATTTTATCCTGTGGGCACTTAAAACCCTATTTGTTCAGACTACATTACCATATCTCATATGGGACAATTTTAGTCACATACTGTCAAAAGTGACTGTTTTATAGTTTAATAGTCCCTGTGACGTCAGTGGTATGTGACGTCACTGCCCCACTCCTCCACCCTCTGGTAGGTTGGTTGAGTGCTGTGTGAATCTCTTTCTCTTTGTGTGCAGATCTCCGACCTGGCAGGGCGGAATGCCCTGGCTGTGTAAGATATGTGGTCCGGGGGACCATTTTTGTGATTAATTAGTTTAGTAAATATTCTTACTGAGTGAATTGTAGTTTTAGTTAGTGTTACCCATACCTTTTGTAACCTGATAGAAAACCTCAACCTCTCGAAAAGCATGTAATTCCTACTTCGAGCAATTCCCCATGTACGACCTGACCATGTGTTCCTTATTCGTTTCCATCCATGGTTAGGTTGTCACAATATTCTCTTTGGTATACGAATAATAGAAAGTAATTTACCTTTTCATGAATTTCTCTCTTTAGCTTCTATTAAAAACATCGAAACAGTTTAGTGTTTTACTTCTTTGTATTAATTGTAGTTTCCAGAAACGCTCTAATAGCTGCCCTGACCCCACCCGCCCAACTTGAGAGCTGTGACATTCGGCTTGCATATCTTAATTACTCTTATCGCATGCTTAAATTAAAAGTGTACATGCTAACCTTATTAAATGTTTAAGCAAACTAACAAATTCAGATTTTACAGAGAATTGAGAACAAAAGTTATTTCTATCGACCATGCTGGTATTTCATTATATTTTTCAATTAAAATAATATTATTTCAAGTCGTATGCAATCTGTATTCTACTAAATTTTCATTAGACATACAACTGTTTACAACTTTAAAAACGTAATAGAAGGTTATGAATATGAACATGCACACTAAATGCCAACTTTATAATTTAGATACCAAACAACATTTTATTTTCACCTCAGCACTCCCCCTGCCACTTACTATGTATCTAGTAGGCCATTTCACTAAAATATTTGATATTTATATATTACGGATTTACATGTTTTGAGCCCCCTTGAATATAAAAATATACACTTTAGAAAATACGTCTGTGAAAAGATTGTGAAAAAAGAAAACTCCAATGAATATCAAACTGATTATTATTTAAAAATGGGAGAGAGAGGCTTCTCGCGAAAATTCTTCATCCCAAATTATCCTTCATCCAGAAAAGTTTTGTCATAATTTATTTATTCAAAAATGCCAAACGACTGCGATTAAAGTGCTACTAGTTTCGATATTCTAATGAAAAATAAAATAAATAGCTTCAATTTTCTTCTAATAGACTAAGAATTTCTCTTCATTCGGAAGGAATTTTATACAAACAGTTAGCGTAAAGAGATGTACAGAAAACTTAAAACATAGGAACTGCGTACTCATATATCTTTAAAACACACAATTTATTTCAAATATATACATTGTGGCATCAGACTCCTTTTGTATGTTGGTTGTTATTTATTAAAACATATCCGCCGAAGATCATTAGTTTTTGCGACATCATGGAAAAAGCGCGGAGTTTGGAGGCCACTATAAGCCACTTCTATTTACTAGATTTTCCATATTCCCTTTTAAATACAATGATGTATGTAATGAAGCTATGTTCCATAAATGTTTCTCTTGCTTAACATGAAGTAGAAAAAAAAAGACACTTCAAAGGAATAGATAGATTGTATAAGCTAGGTAAAAGTAAACGAAAACTTGTCGAGAAAGTTGTGTAAATATAGCATGTCGGATCCTTTGTCGAGAGCCTTAGTAGCTTAATGTAATACCATTCAAAATATTAAATTAAAAGTTCAATGTAAATAATAGTATAAATATTTAAAGAAGCACATACACATTGGTGTGTACTGTAATAGTTCAATGTTTTATAAAAAAAAAGCGAAGGTCACATAATACAAGAAGAAAAGAAGAAGAATATGAAGAAAATCTAAGGATTTCAATTTGCGAGAACTCACATCTTACAACTCATATTTTCTCTGGTTATAAACGAAGTGGTTCTTGGATAAACATGGAATTTACCGATCTATATTAAGTTCAAGTACAGACTGACTTGATGGATAAATAGGCATAGGTGTCGGGAATCGATCTATACTGTCAGCTTAATTAGCATAGAATACATTAGCATTTGTATTTGACAGATCATTAATTACTATTCCCCAGTGAACGCGTCATCTCATTTAACAGCTCAAGGGAATTGCTCCATAATGTCTGGGAAGGTCCATCCAGGGAGAACAGTGTCTAAGGTGAAGGAAAACAGAATCAATAAAGAAATGCAGTATTAAATTTAGGTGCTACATACTAATTGAACCTTATCGTTAGGCTGGATGAAAGATAAAAACGTCTAGCTTGGAACAAGATATAACCATCTTTCCGCATTAATACTGTAAGACTTTCATTCAAGCCTCGTCCAAATGTTAATCATTTAAAACAATAATATATAAGCAGAAATATTTAATGTTTAAATGCATCACTTCTTTCTGCTCTATTATTTTAGAAAATAAAAATCCTAAAGTACTAGTGCTACGCTTTATAATAATCTCAGGATCTTTATCAATAGTAATCACACTATAGGCTTTATTAATCTAAAAAGCACCACCATAAAGTACATTAAGAGCGCGACCTCGAAGTAACTCTGTCTCTCTCTTTGTCAAATATCATATATTTACCACAGGGTTGTTCTAGTTTGTGATAAACAATAGTGATATAATAGTGATACTTTTCTTCTCTTAATTATGCAATTTTATCAACATGTACTAACCTAATTATTTGTTAAGCGCAACAAATCAAATTATTAACAATAAAGTAGGTCAAAATGGAAACTGTTCTACCTATCTCAAAGTTTAATTTAGCTATCTTGAACACATTTTTTTTTTTTTTTTTTTTTTTTTTTTTTTTTTTTTTTTTTTTAAGAAAATGCAACCTTGGTTTCCGAAAATGTAGCTCGTGATTAATACGTTTCAAAGTAAAAATGGAAAACAAATGTAAATAAAGCTATAGCGCTTGAACTTTCGCTTATTGGGGGCGTTAAAATGTATTACACCCCTTTACTTCGAACACTAGGTATAGGATTTACGCTTACTCTACTACCTACGGAACTGTATTCTACCCAAAACTTCCATGTCGGGATTTCACCGGAAAAGTGTGTTTTAAGGTCAAAACTCATTGCGTAACAGCCCGCAGGTGAGCCAGATCCTGCCAAACCGACTGGTGGCCTCACGCCCACATACGCAAGACACAGGATCATCCAGGCGATACGGGGAGGAGATATGATCAGCATCACGGCACCATCAGCCGGAAAGTTGGCTTTCTAGACCAGGGTTCGCTACCTAGCCTAGCTCCTTAATTTCCTCCCGATACTGAGTAGGCACCTGTCCTATACCAGTGACTCAAAGTCCGCACCCCCAGGAGTGGGATCTACTCCCGGCGCTTTCCGTGGTGGGGAACCAAAGCACAACACTCCAGTCCACTACACCATGGCGCAAGACGTCTTGACCCATAAGGAAACTTTCAAAAAGGTGCACGTGCGAGTGTGGTGCATTATGTCTGTGAACAGCATAATTCAAATTCGAAACGTTGCTTAGTAGTGTGACTTTGTGGGTTCGTGAAATGAAAAGTCCAATTTCACCGCTCAAAACTGTTCTTTATTTCCACTGACTTACAGTTAAACACTTGCCAATTACGCAGAATTGCGTACTGCACACAATTACAATTCACCAGTTCGTCCGTTACAATTTCACTTGTACTCGCGATTACATCAACTCCGATACTCATACACAGTTACGTACAGTCTTCCGTTGCACAATCTTTTCGTTCATTAACACGTCACTGACTAACACTGCCTTCTTACACCAAGAACTGTCCTCACTCACACTAAACTTCCGACTAGCTGCAGCCCTTTTTATAGGCATCTCGCCGTCTTCTCGGCTTTTCTTGTTCCCAGGCGAAGATTCCAGTAGATGAAAGATCCCGTAATTTCCAGAACAGGTGGAAGAGAAACAGACCGCACAATCATGTTTTCTTCCCCCAGCCATCCCTGTCACCACTATAAGACGGACGAGGGGGAGGCATGGCTAACACGGACCTCCCCTGTCTTCCGCTCTCAGCTGCTTCCATAGGGTGTTCCAAAGCCCGGGTGACAGTAGCCAACATTGACATGTGACAGTAATACTTTCAAGAAAATCTCCCTGACTCAAACTACCTACAACCGTTTCAAAAAATATCTATAGTTATTTTCACCAAAATATCATATTTATAAGTTATTTTATTGTCAAACAAAATGCATATCTTGAACTTTTTAATAGCCTCTGAAGTACTCTTCCTTCTGGACAAATTTTGCAAAATTGGTAAATCGTGAGAGATATATAAAATCTTACTTCACAAATATATAGATCTAGTTTAAGCATACAATTTATGTCAAAAGAGTTATTAATTTCAAATACTTATACTTTTTTTTCAAGTATGAAGACGTTATTTCTTGGTCTTTACCTCTTGGTCATTTAGGAGAACAGAATTTCAAAATCTTTACATAGCCACCAGCTCTTAAAAGATTTGACTACTTATCACTTAACATCTATTGTATTATAATATTTCTCTTGCACCTACAATTATATTATCAATTAGATAATTAGTGTAAATGATTATCTCGGTTAACATGTAGCACATAGAGGAACAAAAATTTGCAACAATTGTTTATACAACAGTAGATAAAGTCGTATCAGACATTTTCTGTTCAGCGAAATGTAGAAGAATTCAGAATACCAAATAGAAGACGTAATACAACTTTTTGAAAAGAGTGTAGCTCACATGATGATAAAACAGATGTCAAATTAAAGGCAAGTACAATGTTTCAGACATACAAGAAGTTTGGATCTTCTTTTCTTTAAAATTTTCGCAATTTAGCAGATATTGTGCCGGAAATGCTTGTAATTAGATAGAAAAGTACACTACAGTACAACCTTACACATACATGCATACACACATACACACACACAAGGCCTATTTCGTCGTCGACATGCTCATCATTATGGTTATCAAAATACCTGTAAACACTTCAGAATCAGCAGTTCCAGCTGGCTTAATGTAACATTATTTTAAATACCTATAGCAGACTCCTTCTGTTAGCCAAGGGGTGATAAATGAATGTAGCTAGAATGGAACCAAATCTATTGTGACGGCACGAAAATCTTACGGACGCAGGGAGTCCGAGGCTGTAATACGCTTTCCCATACTCACATATTCGTGACGCCATTCGTATTCTACAACGCTGACGATGGCTCTCACGTGGTCGCAAGAGGGTGGAAACCAGACCCGAATAATTAATTAATTTAACCCTTACACATCTCCCTTGATCCATGTACTGCACCATCATTCCCTCAGCATCCTATTCTATTCAATATCCGCTTCGACATCCATAATTACAGAGTCATTTAATTCAGCAACGTGGAGCGATAATTAGATGCCAATATAATTTGAATCGGGAATCAGATGCGGTTCAAGTCTCAAACAACTGTGTTGGATGTTTTCCAAATATTTTGCATGGCGCGGTACGTTAAATAACTGCAGCTGTTACGTAGCTTAGACATGCTCCTGCAACTACATACAACCTTATCAACTGAAAGTTGTGAGCTGATTCCGGATGAAGTGAACACGACTTGTACTGAAGCCGAAGCCCTTATCCATTATTCATTTGACACGTCAGCATGTCACAAAGTTCGTCTGTTGCACAAGCGACTAGCGCTGTTAAGTGTACTGAAATGTTTGTGAAACAACTTCTCTACAGGGTGTTAAAATGTTAGCGTGCGGCTACTGACCAAACTGGCAAGATCATCCAGCAATGTTTTCTTCTTGTTCTGCTTCTGTTCGTTATGTAATTTACACAGTCTCTAGGCCTGTATCTTATGTTGGAATTCAGTTATTTGGATGCATATGTAGTGTATAAAAAGTGTAGGAATAAGCATATAGGAAAACCAGCTAATATGACATATGTTTCATGAATATTTAAATTTAAGATGATTATTAAGCTCCCTGAATTATTCAATTGCTGAAAAAACTTTAAAAACTCACTCCACTAAACAGAACCACCGTTTTCTGCTTTTGTACAGTGTTCTGTTCTATGCTTGAAAACGAAGCGATGCCTCAACCACATTTGATCAACATGCCTTGGTGAACTTAAAGATGATATGAGCCACTTCGAGGTAACATATACTCTGGAGGTTTCCACACAATACGGGTTAATTTTATACTATAATAATTTCTTCTCACTGGCTATCTGTACGCAAATATTGAAAACTTGAGCCAGATCTGGAAGAAATAGTAATATGCACGAAACCCGAACATCACTGTTTCATGTAGCAGCTTTGCTATTTGAGTTTAGAACATAATTAAACTTTCGGAAATGGCCTTTGCAGGATCAGTAACAGAGAACATATTTTTGAATAAACAACTGGTAAACTATACTGTACTGATAAATTATAACTGCTGGGCATCAATTATGAAGGGCAGTACAAAATTTAAAAGATTTTAAATCAAACCGATAGTCAAATCAAATTGGTATGCTTTTTGTATCTGGAGTTCAAACGTTTGCCTTTATTAACCCAGTTTTCCCAGAAATATTCCATGTTGATATCAATAGGTCAGGGAGAGGAAACATTTTTCCTTTTTAAGCAAACCAAAACAATTTATATTAACATTGTAACAATCTGCTGAAATATTAATAGATGATGGTGATAAGTGGGGTGCATTTAGTTTCAAATTAATTCTGAATTTGTCTAATTATTATTAATTATTGATTTAAAATTTGCATGCCGATAATAGCCTAAGGCGAAAATTATACCTTTCTTCCAAATTTAAATATAAATTCACAGCTTCACAGAGACAAATGGTTTTCCAAAAACAAAAGGTAGCTTTATAATTGAATATCGTCTGTAAAAAGTTACACTATCACTCATATTTAAATAACTGTGATTTGAAATTTACAGCACCAAAATATCATTTTCAAGCTAAATATATTGATATTACAAAAATAATGCAGAAAGATTTTTCAAAACTGTACACATATTTGAAAACAAGTACACTACATTCTCAAAATTACTCACAGAAAGTACATGTAGTTTCATTTATCATTTGTATTTCGCTGGAACATTACAAAGAATGATGAAATGTACAATAAGGTTTCTCCAGATTTTGCAAGTATGCCATTAATATTGTCACTGACGTGCTGTATAAACGCCATAAAATAAATAAATTAATTTGTGAAATATTAAGTATTTAGGTCTTTTTGGATTATACTAGAAACTTCGATGTATTTCAAAGGGAAACTTTATCTGAATTGTTACAAAATATTTTCAGTATGATTTTAAATCCGTTTTATTTATTTTGTGCTGCAAGTTTGAATTCTGGCATTTCAGGATTGGTTAATTCCCTGGACGATTATATTTTAAATCAGCAGCACGAAAGAAACGAAAAATAAAATTTTATTCCATTAATTTTGTGCCAAATTGTCGAGATTCACACAACCAAAATGATTGCATTTCCTTTGCAAAATTGCAAAGCTTATGATTTTCGTAATAAAACATAATAAAACTTTTCAATAAAACCTAAACCTCGGATACACTTGACTTCCCTTATCTTGGAAGTGTAATGTTAAAGACTGGTTTTCTATTTAAAATGTTTGAAAGGCAAGTCAGAACTACAGAAAACGCTTTTTTTATTATAGCTTGGCATACTGAACTTCAAGGCTAAGATGCAGCATGCAACGTTTTCAAACATAGTGCCTTTTTAGCTGTAGAGTTGTAGTAGTGGAAGAAACTTAATTTTCATATTTTATTTTTAATAGCTCTATAAACATGGACAAGTTTGCAATTATGCTTTTCAGTTTTAAAACGCTAAATTAAGCAACTGGTGTCGCCATTTCTATGTAAGGCTGTATTACCATTGTCAGGTATATGTATTACTAAGTACTAAAACTAAACGAAAGGAAATGAAGCTGAACTGTTATTGGATTTTACGCACTGACGTCGCAGATTATAAGCTACCACTATTTCCCGTACATTCTTTTGGTCACCGGAGCTTGATCAGCTACCCTTCGTGGACTAGGTATACAGCTGCTGTTGTTTATATTCTTAATTAACCCTTCGTTACACGCGCTGCGGAATGAGTCCGCAGTTTTAATTTTTGTCAACAATTAATTAGGAAACCAAGATATCAGTTAGTTCCTCTTATACGTTTCCTTTCTTAATGAATCACTGCCAATAACTGGAGATAGCCATTGTCATTACTGTCTGAAGCAGCATATTGGTAAGGTGCGAAGTGTTAGTCCGTGTGTGTGTGTATTCTTGTGAGTCAGTTCCGCATCAACTCTATCAATTCTATTACAAAGTTTGACTGGTAAGGAAGGTTCCTCCCTTGTAATATTATGAAGTATAAATCATAAGGTTTAGAAAAGTTGTTTACTTGTTTAGAAATAGTATTTATCGTAAATGAAGATCATTCAGCTAACTACCCCTAAAAGCATCAGGAACCACATCAGGGAAATATTGGTTTTACCGAAAGCTGAATTTACTCCTACAGCTCCACAACTAAATATTCGAGGAATGTGCAACTTATGTGACAGGAAGTAATACACACCAACAAAGTTTCCTTCCAAGCTGTGCAGTAAATTTGTGTGCCTGAAAGATGTCGCAGCATATGTGAGTACAAATAAAACAACAACCACCGCGAATGATTTGCTTGAAGTTGAGAGTGAAAGAAACTGTTCGAAAAAATAAACTTTCTGAACAACTTTTCTAGAAATAAATTTTTAATGTGTATTCCTAAAACTAGTTAAAATATAATGAACGTTAATATCGGTGACTAAAATGTTGTTAGTAGTTTAAGATTAAATTATGACTTAAAATTATTTGTTTTGAACAGCGATGCTTAGATATATTATGTTTTGAATACACTCCATTTTTATACTGTTCAGATCAAAATATTTTATATTTCGAAACCACAACGTTAAAAGTTATATCAAAACTTGTATAAAAACTAATGCGGACTCTCGGTCCGCGCGCGTGTAATGGAGGTAAAAGAATCGGGCTCGTAGCAGAGGAGTAATAATATTTTAAATAATCACATGCGTTATAAAAACAAGTAATTATATAGGAAGGTTATTTAAAATTAATTAAACATGGATCTGAACTCACTGAACACACAAATCTTGAAAGCAAGTATGTTAAAGTACAGTTACGACTTAGATAATCCTTGGCTGCGTCTAAAATAAAATGGTTTTCAAAAACTATACTGCCCAAATTTTCAACACTTTGACTACAGGGTATATTTGTCAGGTGTTTAAAAGCGAATAGTTGTATACTATCCTTTAATTTCATAACTATTCGCGATGTCGCTGGCAACAGTTAAAGAACGACAGGATTATAAAAATGATGGAATACAGAAAAACTCAAAGCAATAATAATGGTTATCTCGGAATGGCAGACAGCAAAGAAAAACTTCATCTGAAGTGAATTCTCTCTTTTGAAGAGTTCTATAAGATTATTTTTAGTACGGTTTTGTCCAACTTGCAATGTTTACCGGTTAAGCTTCCGTTAGGTGCGAGCCTTGGCAGAACATTTTTGGTCGCGCGGGGTCTGGGACGCCCGCGCCATATTTATGTGGTTATGTGTCGGTATTTATTTTTAATTTTTTCCTTTCCCTATTTTAGGGTTTATTTAGGTTACTTATACAGGATTTTTATCAGTATAATCATGCTAAAATAAAATACATATATAGTGTGCATTATAATTTGTAATTAAATAAAGCTTGGGGCCACCCCGACTCCGCGCGACCAAGAAAATGTTTCAACATTGCTCCCCAATGACTATTTCACTTGCCAGAAAATTCATTTCTGGAAGTAACCTATTAGAAAGTAATCTATTATTCTTAAAAGTCTTTGTCGCTTTACTTTCGAAGATACTCACCTCAAATTCCAGGTGTGGTATTTATCAGAGTATTTGAACTACGATGTACAGGTGCTCACGTACATACACATTCAAACATACATACATGAAGAGACTCAGGCGCGTTTGTCTATCTAAAATGCTCTTATTCGAGTCCAGGTGCTCAAAAGATATACTCGTATTTCTTCTTCTTCTTCTTCTTCTTCATTCCAAGGGCTAGGCAATGCTGCCTGTTCCGGCTTAAAACATGTCTGACCATTGTGTTCGTGGTCTTCCCGGATGTCTCTTTCCTCTAGGTTTATAGTTTATAACTCTTCTTGGGATCCTATCTCTGGGCATTCTCTCAATATGCTCTCTCCATTCATTTCTATAATTTATTATTTTTACTTCTAAAGGACTTATTTCTAAATCTTATCTTATTTTTTCATTTGGAATTTTATCTAAAAGAGTACATCTGCTCTTAAAAATTTCATTTCGGCATCCTGTATCTTGTTTTTGTCTGCTTTTGTTATTGTCCATGTTACAAAACCAAAAAGAAAAGCAGTGTTGAAACGTTCGTAATTTATTTTTAAAATCATTTTCATATTTATAACTGAAATATGTTCCCAAATATTTAAAACCCGTAACTTGCTCAAAGATAATATCATAAATTACTATTTTGGTTCTAACAGTGTCTTCATTTCGAAACAGCATTGTTTTTGTTTTATTTGTGGAAATTTTGAAATTATAATTCTTACATAACTTCTGTAAAAGTTTTCAGTTGTACTTATAATTATTTGGTCATCCGTAAATAGCATCATCTTAAGAATACAATTTTGTGCAAGATAAATGCCTCCGTTAATCTTAAACATCCACTCTCTAATCAGATCATCTATATAAATTATGAATAAAATAGGAGACAAACTGCAACCCTGTCTTACACCTTGATTTGTATGTATCCATTTACTATACATTCCATTTCCAATATATATGCTGATTGTTGTATCCTTATATATAGATTTTAGAACTTTAATGAGATGATTTGGGTAGCCTCTTCGAGTCATGATTTCCCACAATTACTCGTATTTCTGATAAATAATCCTTACAGAACTTTGTATGAAACAAACACTTTTACAAACAAGGTAAGTAGTGGAGAAAGCTGAACAGAATAAAAAAGTGGACGAGCTTCTGCAAAACAAGTCACATGTAGTCCTTAAGAATTCAAGGTTGAATTGCATAGAGAGGTCGGAGCTTATGAAAAAAATATTGTTCATATATAAATTAAGTATTTCAAAGAAAAGAGATCGGGTTATTTCTTTTAAATTTTGGTATAACTCAAAACACGTTGCATCTTAAAATATTTTGAATATCTGCTTTTTTGGTCGGTTTTCTTTATATTTATTTTACGTTAGTCTAGCTACGTGGTCATATCACGATGGATCTGTTAGGACAAACGAGGAAGAGTACTCCGAATATGTGAACAGAAAATTCATTACCTTCTTATCAGCAGCAGCAGCTGCTTCTAGCACATATAATATACATATACGCTTCAGATGGAACAGGTTTTCCCTCCCGGCTACCGGACTAAGAGTGTGTTATTCTTTTCGCCAGTTTTGCCATGCTTATGAGGTGATTTTAATTTAATCCTGGTAATTCCGTCTTTAAGAGTTGTGTTTACGCAGTAGCTATTAATAATACAACATTACGATAAAATAATTTAAGTAAGGGCTTGGCCTTACATTTTTGGAATATTGTTCCCCAATCATGGTTAGAAGATACCTCTCAGTTTGATTTACGGTAAACAGACCTCTAAGTCTAATTCCTTAGTTATAGCTATACTGAAATCTTGTGATAGACCATTATATCCTTACTTATATACGTAGTGTAGATACGGCAGCTTCCAAACATCAGGTAGACCATAGACCATAGCGCTAGGCAACTGCACTACTACATACACCGTGCCGTACAGATAGCATTAGATAAACGCTTTTGTTATTTGTAAATGAATGACACTCCATTTTCCATTACTATCATCATCATTATTATTATCATTATCATCATTATCATCATTATTATCATTAACACTATTATGAATAGTATTATCGTTATTATTATTTACATTCAGTTTACTATTGTTTTATGTGGTGCTATTAAAAGTCCAATCCGGTATTAACCTTGGTAACTGAGGAAAACTGCGAAAAGATCCAAATTACATTTGTCAACCCACGGGATGAGAACCCAGGACCCCAGCAGAGGAGCCAGAGATGTTATCGCCTGAACCATTCAGCTCAGTGCTTCTTGTCTCGTCGTTTGGGTATGTTTTACATTCACAAACATGTGCTTTGTGTGAACGCTAGGACCGCAGACAGAGGAGCACAAACTACCTTTGATGAATTGACGATAAAGTGATGCATGATCGATAAGAGACTAACACTCCCTTTGAAAGCCTCAAAGGTACTCCAGAACTGCTGTACCGAGATCGGAATGTTGCAGAAAGTTACTATGAAGAACGAGACTTCGAGTCTCATCTCTATTTGAAGCTGAACAAGCTTTGGAATGGTACTTGTGTAAATCCCCAACTTGTGTGTGGGGCTTCTAAACCTGTTCACTACCGTGTGAAATGGCTTCTCGGTAATGTGTGAGGCTTGATTGGGAGGTCCATATTCAATTCCTGCCCACTCTCATAAGCTTTTCCGTTATTTTCCAAGCGAAATGAATGCTAAAATGCTTTCTTCTACCACTGATCTGCTCTCTCCCGTTTCCACTAATTCATCTCCCTCTTTCACATTACAGTGAAAGAGTATTGTTTGAGCGTTGGGCGACGACAGGTAGATGGAGTATAGGCTTGCGGTTTGGAACTTCTCGGCTCCGTGAGCAAGGGTAACCGTTCAAGCCTCCACTGCTGGTTTGAGCTTTCTCCGGCTTCCGCTGGAGGGGTCCTATGAGGCCCTCCCACCCTCACGCCTTTGACGGGTCGTCCTCCTGAAAGTCAAACCTGCAACTGTTATGGAACTGTGGGTCTCTTCCATCTGCGTTGTCCGGTCCTAGAACCCATACCTCCCTGTCATCTTATCCGCTCCTCCCGGGGGTATACACAGTGCATCCTTTGTGAGTTGAGATGATAGTTGTCTCTTCCGTTACCCAAACTATCCTAAGAGTGGTCACTACGATATTAGCTAAAAAAAAAAAAAAAAAAAAACCACACAAAAAACATTAAAATATGTGACAAGGGTAAGAGGCTGCTACTTTGACTTAATTTTAAACAGATTTTGATTTCTGTGTGCTAGATTTGGCTAGAATATAATGCAAGAGATGTTGTATTGGTTACAGATAATGGGGGGGGGGTGGGGTTAGTGACCAGTTACTCAGTAACGCACAATGAGGTAACAAAAACAGCACATTAACCTCACTATAGCACTGCCTCACAAGCCGCTACCTCTGGGTTCCACCGCGTAAATGGTCACGGGTTCGAGTCCGGTCTTAGGAATGGGTTTATATGTGTAAAGCAACAGAAAACAAAAACAATAAATCGGTGAAAACAAGAAATGAGGGGTAGAAAAATAAGTCAATATGACACTATCTTTCTACTCTACGACCTGGCGTGAGTAATATTAAGCACGTTTCTATATAAACTTTTGAATGTATTTGTAGTTCCACTTTCACCGGGTTGTAATGGTAAAGTTCCAGTACGTTCCATTCCCATAGAGTCTCCCTGCTCTATTTACATTTTTATACTTTCATTTTATGTTAAAGCAGTAAAATCATTATGCGCATTTGTACATTTTGTTGTATATCACAATAGGTAAGTCAGTAGTAAGACATCTAAACAACGTGACGAAGTGAGATAAATTTGACGTTACGTGTTCATTGTATTACCAAGAGTAAAAAAACAAAATGTATAAATTGAAACCAGTAAGACTGAATATTTCGGAAATGGTTAACACCATAAACCACCATATTTAACGTAAACTGTGTGATGTATTTTTTGTAGCAATATTTTGTTATAACTTTCGATTGACTAAGTATACAAAGGTAACCCAGAATTTGCTCTTCACTGTCTACTCCCAGAAAATTCAAGATATGCATTTTATTTGTCAGGAAAATACGTGAAATATGTACTTCAGAAAGAATTTTTATGAAATCAAAAATAACGAAACATCTACCGGATATTTGGTGTGGGGACCTAAACCTGAAATTTATGATGTCGCACTCTTGGAAAATGTTGAACATAAATACGTTTGACACGTAACCGTATTTTCAGTTTTAAGTTAGGCTGTTGTTTCTCGCTCTCTCTCTCCCTGAGAGAGAATGAGAGATATACCTATACCGGAATTAGTTAAGGCAAGTTGAATAGTGCTAAAATAGAGCCCGAATATCTAAGCAGAATGCTTATAATTTCTTATAAATGTTTTTTCTTTGCTGAAATACGAGATTTACTTACTTTTTATGTTTTTAATTAAGATAGCTTATTTTATCAAAATCAAGAAAATTTAAAAATAAATTCCACTCCTAGACAACATTTGATCATTTAAACGGTTTACATGGTCTCGCTAAAACAGTTAGGAGCTGATATAAAGACGTGGATCTTCTTGTTTCTAGCGTAAAGAAAATGTTTCTATGTCGACGATTAGAGTTCAAACATTTCAGGAAGCCCTTACAAATTTGTCTTAAGGTCCTCAGCCAGTTTTAACTCGATGGGGTTCTTGGTTAGGGCTATGTCAAGCAGTTCTGTACTTCTTAGATGCAGAAGATGCAAACAGCATTGCCACTGCACAGGAATGTTTTCCTAATATTGGCATCCAAGATAAGATAAATGTTTTTCTTTCCTTTTTCTTAATTTACGTCCTCCAACGTTAAATCATATCGGGCGATGAATGAAATGGGTAATGCTCAAATGAGACCGGGGTCCATGTAGCTTAGAGTTACCCGACACTCGTCTTTGAGGTTAAGGGAAAACCACAGGTAAAACCACATCCAGGTAGCTCACCCTGACCGAGATTCGAACTCGGAACCTCTTGAACGTGAGGCACACATGCTGCAATCCACGCTACCGAGGCGGGCAAGATAAGATAGAGTACATCCATAACAATTTCTCCAAAATACTTATTATAACACAGTAGGAAGCTCGAAATAATACCTTGGGACATTCACTTTCTTTGATAGATGAAATTTCAATAACCTTGTCTCCAGAGACTCGCAGGATTACTAAAACCGCCTTTGAGAAACTCAGTACGGTATTAACGAAATACACTGGTTACGAAACACTGTAATATTTATAAAATTATTTCTGGTATAGAAAGTATTACCATAATAATGAAACAGTACGATATTCAATTCTGTAATGGAAATATATTTTTTTTTCCTTTAAACCACTAGGAGTTCTCATATACATATGAGATAACATACCATAATGGCGACTTACGTTTAAGTACTTTTAAGTTATGGAATTTTGTGCCTTAGACCATATTAGTTGTAATAGCGGTTTACCGAGAAAAATGCGAGTCACTTGGAGAATTTAAAGTCGTGCTGGTACTTTGCTATAGTAGCTCAGTGGTTAGAGTAACTAGACTGAGACCGGACGATCAGTGGTTCAAATCACGGCTATGACTTTGAATACTTCGGTCTCACTCTAGCTCTCTTAAATTGTATTGTTCATCTTCACACCCAACCATACATACAAGATAAAAGATCTCGTAGTTTAGTACTGAAAAAGCTGGCATCAAAATCAGCGCAGATCAAAAATGAAGATATTGTCAAAGTTGACACACACATTTCATCAACACACACCGAGTGTCTTCTGTGGCCCACATTCGGGAGATCTAGGTGCGATGCAGGTGTCCAACCTACCTGACCCATGGTTTTTGAGGGGTTTTCCCTGGTCGCCAGGTGAATGATGAGCACCATCCTCATTTCACATCATCTCTCATCTGGTGGTCTCTTTCAGGGTAAAAGTGTACGCGGGTGTCTCGGCGCTGTCGTGACTCCTAGGATCGGGCGTCCTCTGTCACCTCTCGCTTCATCCTTCCTTTTGGGATGAACCACTTGGAGCTTAGGTACAATAAACCACAGGTTTCGGTGCCGAATGCCTTCCGTAGTAATCCTAATCCCACATCAAAACACACACACGCACACACACACACACACACACACACACACACACACACACACACACCTACCGCTTTCTTCAAAGAGTACCTTTCTTAGACTCAGGAAGACCTAAAACATGCATATCTGTTTAAATTGCGACATTTAATTTTTAATTTGAAGACAATATATTTACTATTTACTACAAATAAGTAGTGTAGGAATAAAAAAGTAGTGTGCTTGTCAACATATGTAAAATTTGTAAACCTAACTGCGCGAGTATGAGAAACTTATTGGCACGTTTTCATTAAGCAATGTATGGAAGGGAGAGACATCATTTTCAGAGATAAACAACGGAAGGCATTATACACACGAAAGATTGGACTTGTATATCTTTTCACTGCACTAATGACCTTAGCTAGCAAAATTGATGAAGAAGCTGGTGCCTGATGAGATACCTTCTGTAGCAAGGATATCCAACACGTCAGCTCAATAACCTCCATTTCGATACAACACATTAAAGACAGTAAACCTCGTAATCTTCGTGGATGCTATCTCTGCATGAACCTAATTATGTCCGTCTCAGCCCTCCTATTATGCGTAACACGTATCAGTTTTCGCAAAGCTTGGAGTCTGCAATTTGATTTTATGTTCTTTATACATTTCTTCGCTCCATTTCCTAGGAACGTGTTTGTAATTTCCATATTCACCTACGTTAAATGTTTCTCCAGTCTGCGAACTTCCCTTATCGCTGTTATTAACCGAGAAACAGGGAATGGTGACCTAAATCCTTGGTGTTAATCCAATACAAGAGCAATTTTCTAAGTGCCATCACAGAGACACGGCTTACTGCTATTAGATTCAAAGTGTAGATCTTGAATTAAGTTGAAATAGACCTAAACGCCCCCTTCATTACTCTGTACGTAAGCAGCTTTCTGTCAGTTCTTTGGCAGTGATGTCAAATTATTCTCCCTGTCATAATCAATTGGAATTTAAACTCGTTATTAGTTACTGATATAAGTTAGAGTTTCATCACAGTGAGTTGTACGGGAATCATATAAGGAAGTGTGTTGTTCTAAATGGCGTTCCCTTTAATTCTGTGCTGAAACGTACAGGTTTTCAAAGGCTTACCAACATGGGGAACAAACCTTCAACGTAGTTGTTTCACCATTAAGGCTATTGAAGTATCCTGAATGTATTAAAGAAAATATAAACAGATACCATCGAACTGTAATTTGAATATTCGTCGTACCAAATATTGATGATGTAAGATAGGATGTATTTTGTAACAGAAGCGACAACAAGCACCTCGTCCCGCAAGGAATTTCTTGTGCATGCACCCCCGAAAGAAGCGGATAACGTAAAGGAACCGCAGAAGAACTGCAGGACCGGCCAAAATAGACAACAGAGACGCACAGGGTTCCCTAATAGTTACAGGCTCAATCTGTCTCGAGCATCTCCCTCCAAGCAATTGCTGGAGTTACGGCCATCGACCAAGGATACACTCTTAAACAATAACTTTAAGGCAATCTCATCAGGCAAACCCACAAATTCTAAAATACCATACTCAAATCTACGGCTACCCACCCAAAACACAACCACGTTGACATCGACACCACGGGTTCCCTAGGTAAATCTGGTTTCCAGATACTCACGGACGGATCCAAAACCGAACGACACGTAGGCGCTGGAAATACAAAGAAATAAACTCCGAAATAAAAGGACTTAGCCCTAACTGCTCCGTCCTCCAACCCGAACTTGTTGGGATAACTCTAGCAATCGACTGGATAAAGCGCCATCAGAAAGGAAACATAACACAAACTTATGCAATATACATGGACTCCAAAGCAGCTCTTCTCGCAATATCAAACAAAAGCACTACTCATCTATTGGCCGTCGACTCTAGGAACAATATAATCGACCTCAAGAGATCCACTTTCATCAACCTCCACTGGGTGGAAAACCACGTTGGCTTCAGGGTAACGAAAGAGCGGACCACCTTGCGAAGCTCGGTGCCAGCTTCAGATCCACCATTGACTACAAGAGAATTCCACTCATGCGGTGCAAGCAGCTGTTGACAAACCACTACAGAAGAATTTGGAATTCAACATACACTGTGCAATTCTGAACAAGGACTCCACACAAATATCATGTCCAACATACGCCACAGACTCTCTATCCTTTGGCTGTAACTATATAACTCAATTCCTTAACAATCTATAAGCTTGAGACCTCAGCTGTACAAAATGTACAAATGTCCTTGATCACTCTGCAACTTCCCCGACAAAGCTTCACAAATAGCCCTTCACCTGATAATGGATTGCTCAAAATTCCCAAGCTGTAGACCTAATCTACTGCGAAAAACTCCTCCGTCAATGTTTCTTAAACTTCAGTTCAACACCGTTGAAATTGCTACCTTCCTCCAGCACATCTTCCGCAAGTTGAAAGAAGCTTTAAGATAAATGCAAATAACATTGTATTTTTTCTTTTTTTTTTGGTAATTTACGTCCTCCAACCTCAAGTCATATCGGACGATGAATAAAATGAGTGAAATGATGCTCAAATGAGTTCGGAGTCCATGGAGCTTATAGTTACCCGAAATTCGTCTATCAGGATAAGGGAAAACCCCAGAAAACCTAATCCAGGTAACTCACCCTGACCGAGATTCGAACTCGGGACCTCTTGAACGTAAGGCAGACACGCTACCACCTATGCTACTGAGGCGGGCAAAATTGTAAATACCCCGTGATGTGCCTCACGGCGAAACAGGGGTTGTACGCATGTTCTTGATAAAAAAAAAACAGGTGTTGGTGATCCGCCAAAGTCAAGGATGGTGGTTCATATGCTCCCATCCAGCGGGACCCAGAGAAATGTAGACCCAGCAATGCACACTCAAATAGCACTTTGTGATGGAGTCAAGTGAAGTACCAATTCGCAAGACTTTGCGACATTTGTCCGCCGTCCACTGACACACAGTCCCGGAGTCTACCTGCAGCGTGAAAGGAGACGAAAAGAGATGAAATTAGAGGAAATGTGGAAGAAGAAGTTTATGGTAGAAGACACCATCCTTCCATTCTCCTTACCGAACTTGTTTATATTTATGAGAAACTAGTTTCAAAGGAATTCACCTCCATTTTCAATCTCTTGACGACATCTTTGCAATTGTACCGAATAAACATTTAGAAGATGCATTAAAATTACTCAATCTGCAAGAAAGGACTATAACCTGCGGCAACCAGGAAAGATTTAAAGTAAAGCGGAGACATCACTTACTTGTAGCATTGTGGCAGGCCTCCGCTAGCGGGCCCTCCTCCATGACGAAATTTTTCTAGGCATTCTCAGTCATCATTGACACACGGCAGGGAGGTCCACCATTTGTGGTGACAAATGTAATTAGTACGGCAGAACCACGCAATGCTACAAATTATACTAATGAAAACGGATTACTTATTCAGCAGAAAATAAATTATTTTAATCATTCATGTGATTCATGTTCCGACTAGACTGAGCAGTGCTCGTCACTTGGAACCGAATTCCTGGAAAATTGGTGACATCACAAATATTTGGCGATTACTACTGACGCACCAGCCCCGTTTGTACTTCCTTCTGCCAGTCGACACAGAAGCAATCGGATGAAAGCTTTTTCGCCAGGATGATTTTGACAAAATGTTGTACGAGTTCAGCTGTTGTTGGGAAGAGAATTATCATATTCCAAACTAAACTAAGATACATTTAAACACTACTTTAGGACTTTTATTGCTAATTTGATGCTAGCTATTGACGTTTCATTCCTGAAAATATGGAGTTTCGTATTATAAAAACGAAGGTTTTGATAACCAAGCGAGATGGTTATGCAATTATGTGTGCTAATTGCATTTAGGATATTACGGGTTCTATTTCACGTGAGCACTCGCTCAGACCATCGATTTCCTCGTAGTTTCCCAGGTTCGGTAGGCAAAATCTGATGTGGTTCCTTTTCTGTGCGGATTTTCTAACAATCATTTCCTATACCAACAATTTTCATTTGTTTCAGGATTGAAGCACCAGGTGTACCTATTGCCGGAGGGCGATGGTGTTGGAGGTTTCTACCGGGCGTCCCTCGGACTGTTGACAGACCATCCCTATGTGAGCGCCTTTTCTTAAGCGACCCTGGGGAATAAGGGCTATTGGGAAGTTTAACAGTGGGTGGATGCGGTCAATCTGGAATTGTTAGGGAGCCCATCACATCATCTTCCTTTGGTCTTTCCCTCATTACTTTCTTTTAGAGAACGCGTTTGAATCACAAATGACTTCATTTTCTGTATAGTACGTTTTGGTGGGCCGCTTTGTGACAATACCTTTAACGTTTACAAGTTCTGATAGGAAAAAGGGTTTAGAATACAATTTACAGCGGTGAATATTTAAATGTTAATTGGGGCAGAACCTTTGAATATCACGCTCTGCTCTCCTGCGCACGGTAATCCTCACAGATATTAAGTATTAGACTTCCCGTAGACATAAATCTGGAGTCACCTATGAGATCGGCATATATGAAATGTCGTTTTAGGCAATACTTCTATCTAGTGTTCATCTCAACCTAGTCACGGGGACCTGGTGTGCTGCAGAAGAGAAGTGATAGAGTGCTTCGTGTTTTGCTTATGCAAAACGCGAGAAAATGGTATTCTAAACCAAAAGGGGAAGCGACACCTGTCGACGGAAAAAGCTGACTCATTCCAATTGGATCTCGCTTGAACAAAGCCAGAATGGAGGCTCCAATTCCCTTTTCATTTGATTCCTAACCTTTCAGCGCAGGAATGCTGCAATTCTCTTCTTTCACTAACACATTCTTTTCTCCCTCCCGTTCTGAACCTTATGCAACATTTCATTGTCAATTTGTGCTGAAAGGTTTTTGCCACGAGACTGCACGTGCCAAGGTTAGTTTTATTCTACTTTACACTTCCGTTGCCATTCACATCATATTCTATCTTATAATACATCTGTGACTTACCGGAATTGGTGTTCACAGAGAAACTGTGCAAATAAACTTACCTGAAAACAAAGCAAAATAGAAATTAATATACAATATGATATATTACTACACATCGTATTATTATATAACTATTATTATTGATGTGCAAAATTGAGCTGAGGCTTTACGATGGGCAATAATACATAGGACCGAATTTTATTAAATTGTTTGATCCAGATTAAAATACTTCAATTAAAAATGATATCCTTGGAAAGAAAAATACTTTTACATGCAAATTTTATAGGTCCAAATAGCTGATGAGACAGTTTCATAAAGATTTGCTCAGCATAACTGTAGAATAATGAGATAAAATGAGATAAAAATTGTATTTTAAACATTTAAACAATTCCTGAACTGTTTAACTGTAAGATTTTTGCTTGACTGGAGGAAAGGACTGAAGAATTGCTACATAGTTACATACTTCTGCCACATAGAATGTGTATCCTTAATGCATCAACGGACTAATGTGGTTGCCTAATTCTGTGCATGTTCTAGTCATTTTTTATTATAAAGCTTAGGATTTTTAACAAACATTTTTGGACACTGTCCCAGGTAATGTCTGACTATAAATTTACACACACCTCGTTTTCCATTCCTACCCACTGCAAATTTTTATACCAGCGCTTTCCAGAAGAGTTTTTGCGACTAATCAGTAACCAATAAACAATAGGTGACCGAATGAATATCATTTATATCCGATTCAATACAGTGCGTTACTCAAGCTATCGAATTTCAATTTCGGGGTTGAATTTAGAGCTAAGTTTATTTTTTCCTTCATTTTTATGTTCAGTATTGCAGAGGGGTAAGTTAATTACATACTACTATTATTTTCGGCGATATATATATCCCTTTGTTGTTAATCACAAGGAGCATAATTATATCTTGAGGCTAAAGTCAATAATTATATTCAAGGAGCACAAAGCTCCAGAAAATGTTTCGCGTTGCTGATTTACTTTATGCATTTTAATGAATCACTTCCATTCTGTAGCTCCGTGGACAAATTAAAGTAAATTAAATGGCAAGCAAGTTCCTGGCAAGAACAGTTTAACAATATTCTGAACTTTCGAAGCTTGACAGGGGTGTAATGAGGCGAAACAAATTAGATGTTACCTACAACCTTAAGACGTGCTCTCCGCCTTGGTAATAAGATGTGGAGCAGCTGTTAGTGACACGATATATTCCAAGAGAGAAATTTTGTACCTCATTTAACTCTCCTTATCTCAAGGAATGCGCTAACACATGTACCTCTGTTTTACCTTATATCAGTTTGTAAATAAATTTATTTAAGAAAAGTGCAATAATTAATCGTTTAGCGCTTTAAGTTTCCATAGGATTACAGAAAGAAAAGGGAAATGAAAATCAGTGAAAACGTTACAGAATTTTTCATGCAGAACCTGCTTCTTATTGCAATAAAGAACGAATTTTAATGTATTCAAAGTTTACAGAATCTATTTTGATGTTTTCAAACGATAGACACCTCTCCAATCAGTTACATGTGTGGAACCGAACTGGCTGCTTCCACGATAACATATGAAACACTCGGGAAAACCACGGTTCCATTTCCCACGACCATTCACTATGACTTTGACTTTCTCTTGGTTTTTCCTAGCCGTAGGCAAATATTACCTTGGTTTCTCATCTGCCACAACTCAGTTCGCCTATTTCTGTTTCATTAAGGTTCCTTCTCATCATTCGGGCGTACTTCTACGTATGTACTTCTTGCGGCGTATGGGGCGCCGGACAGTGGGAAGCTGTTTGCTCTAATGAGAGCATTCCCGTTGAATATTAAAGAGGCGGTTATTTCAATAGGTATTGTATGATATCTCTGGGCAATTACAGCACTAGCAGTGGTCTTTGAGCCTAGATAGTTAGGCACTTGTGCGTCCCTCTGTACCCTATCTTCTTGTGGCTTGTACCCTCGTGTGATTATTTAACTTTATCACTTCCCCTGGGGGCTAGTGGGCATACTAGATCCCCCTAGTTCGCTGTGAGCGAGGTGTCTCCCTCCTTTGCTTATACTGCACCCCATATGAATTGTAGAATATCACAAAACCCCCTTCGTACGTATGTCCCCAATGGAATATTCAAATATTGAACGCTGTGATTTAGCATGTCAACCAGAGATTGTGCTATTCCAGGTGTGCTTTCCGTATTCAAAATACGGTGGAAGAGATGGCCTTCTCGTCCTAACCATGTTATGATAAGTCAATGTCATTAAGTTATGCATAGTTACAGTTCGTTTTAGTTTATTTTTGGTGGAAATAATGTGGGAGCATTTAAATAATTCTAAAAAGGCAATAGCTTTTAGGAGCTATTTTGTATTTTGCATAAATTTGTACGCAATTCAAAGTCTCTTTATGCGTATAAGATGTCAACTCCATATTTGCAGCGGTTCATTAAAATGTGTAAATATACATATGTTATATCCTCTGGCGGTTCCAGTCATATTGGAATGTAAAGACAAAGGTTTCTGAAATTGCAGGTAATGTTAACATTTCTAACCTATAGGTATATGTGTTACCCTGAACAGATTCGATTTTAGATAACTCGCCTTATGAACTGTCCTGCGCCGTGTCGTAGTGGGCTAAGGCTGATTTAGTAAGGTATCATCCCTTGGTTCTCTGCCACAGACTGCGACCCGGGTTGGCTTCTACCTATGGGGACGCGGATTTTAAGTCCCGGGTATAGGACCGGTGCCCACTGAGGAAATAGTGAGAAAATTGAGGAGCTTACGATCAGTAATGCCAACTTCCTGGCTGGGGGTGTCGAAATGCTGACCGCATCTCCTCTCCGTATCGGTTGGATGATCGCCCACCTCTACCTTGCGTATGTGGGCGTGAGGCCGGCAGTCGGGTTGGTAGGCCCTGGTCCGATACGGACTGCAGTGCCACGGGTTTAACTTTTAACCATAAGAACTGGGCTAAATTTTTAAGGGCTTTAACCCGTACGACTATATCCCGAGAGCACATAGGCAATATGATGCAAATAAGTGCTCTGCATATCGAACACGTCAAAGAAGGTTAAACCACCAACAATTTTATATTGAATGTGCCAATGCATTTACACGCCTTTGTACAATGATTGTTGCCATATCGTAATTGTTATTCACATATAATTACAGGTCTTCTCTAATTTAATGAAGCTGTATTTTGTTTAATTTTTGTACAAACGTAGCAAAACATACAATCTTCAGCATAATCTGCATTGCTTAATATATAGGTGTATTTGGAGGTTTATTTGAAGCGAAGAACTACACCGATCATTCAAAATCCAGAGAAGTGTCATACCTCTGCTTTCAGCTCTTGATTTTCCCACTAGTCCTAAATGGATCTCCCGCTTGTACAAACGCGAAGTGCAAGACCAATGAAAGGATTATATGAGAACGATATAACTCGCTCACCACATCGTGGCTCTGCAGATTGGTGTCGGATGACACTGAGGAATTCCGTAATCCTGCCCAAGCATCACTCCCCAGACGTATCTAGTCTTCCAAGAGTATCGCAAACGTTTCCCGTCGAGTCCAACTCAATCAGAGCAACTTTTCGAAGCGAAATTCCCAAAAGTTTGACCCAATGTAAGAAGTACAAATACTGAGTGTCCGAAGCTCTCGCACAAAAACAGCTGAAAGCTCGGAACTCAACCGCTCAAATTATGTTTTCCGTCCCCCAATTTTATTTTTATTTTGCCTCTAGCCCAAGGAATTCATTTTCTGTTAGTCCAGTACCGCTCTGTAAGTACAGCTACCAGCAAACTATGAAGCTGGAGGAAGACTGTAAATTCAATTACAGGAATTAAAGAGGCGTTATAAACATAGAAGCTGTGAGGCATTATTACGTTTCATTGTAGTAAGTTTAGCATATGCTACTGCGTCATCATTAGAAATAAATAATTGTTAATGTTTAAGAAGATGAGGATAACCTGGAGTATCATGCATATAGAGGTATGTCCTCTGAATCTTATCTGTGCTCACAGTGATCCATTGCTAGGACATTTGAGCGGTGGAGTTTTGACTTCGAAACAAATTAAAAAGGGATTCAATTTATCTCAAATTTCTGCGGAAATGTAATATGAAGATGTAGACACCAACTTATATAGAATTCGGTAGTTGCTTTTACACATAATAAAGATGACTTAAACCAGAGATATTATCATGAACTTGGTGATCAGGTTTGGGTTTAGAACATATAAAGAAATAGAGTTCCCTTATTCAGTACATTCTCAAAGTTGTTATCATTATGATGGATTATGAATGGTGGGTGGACTATGAACGATTTATTGTTATCATCGTCATCGTCATTATTATTATCATCATCAATCATCATTATTATTATTATAGTAAATCAGAAAAATTTATATCATGTTTAATTCATTATTAATCGTCAAGTTCTCAATGGTAACACTAGAAAATGTCTTTTTTCCCTCCACACAGCTGATACTATCTGAAAAGTGCAAAATATGCCACAAGCTTTTTAAAGCATGTATTTTATCTTTATCATAGGATGCATGTACAAAACGAACGATAAGGTGTTTTCAAGTACTAGCACAAAATTGTCATAAGTAGAGGAGGAAAATGTTTTACGGTAGGTGTATCTCAATCTGCATTGATCCCTCATAGTTTATTTCCAAGAAGTCTAATAGTACTGACTGTGGAATGAACAAGAATATAATGTAGACATATTTGTGAAATGTGAGATCCTTTCCCAAAATATTTGTTTTAGCACAAATGTCCAAAATTAATGCCACCAGCTCGGAAGCATTAACTACCAGGACGCACACAGTGAGCTCTGGATGCCTTGGTGAATATCACTTTAGAGATAGGTGTATTTTGTAATTTTTCAGCTTCAGTTTAAAGAAGGATTAAATTGGCATAAAGCAGCTCAATAAAGAAGATACTTATAAATGCTACAATTAAAATCCAAAGGATTTATGTCTGGAGAGCGTTGAAGCTAAGGACGTGTCCCCGTTTTACCTATGCACCAGAAAATATTTCGCTTAGAAGTTAACGGTAATAAACAGTAATAATAGTGAAATGAGTAGGAGCCTCATCGTGCAGGACACGTATCTTTTGCAATTACTGCTAATAGTGTGTATCTTAACAGTTAATTATTGTCTTAACATGATTCATATATCTGTCCGTCAAGTGTTGGTTTAAGAACACAAAGGTGAAACAAAAACATACCAACAGTGTCAGCTCAAACCTGATGACCAGGTCAGCTCAATCCTTCTAACACGGAAACAAGGAGTTTGTTGGCTCTTTATGTAAAATATGTTGATTGTGTAAATTGTTTTCTTAAAAGCTAGGACAAATCTTTGTTAAACCCGGTGTTACTCATACGAAATGTGCAATCAACCACTATGATGTCGAAAATATTCGTTTAACATATTCCAAAAGAATGGTGTTTCAAATATTCTCCAATAAATGCCATTCACACCGGCACAGACATTCATTCCTGTTGAGGTGCTACATGAAATATGGAAATACTTTGAGCATAACATAACATACAGGATTCTACGACCGCTTGGCTCAAAAGAACGATCACATTATTTAGTATGGTCGAGGTTTAAATTCCTTCCTCACAGTAGGACTTTATGACGTGCAATCTCTAGTCGGCAAACCATGTACTGGGCTCCTTGCCAATGCTTTACATCCTCTTCGTTCCAGCATATCTCACTTATTTCTGTTTTTTATTTTAAATAAAGTAAACCTCTTCCTATGCTAGCTTTCATTTCCTGTTGTATGTATCTTACTGTTTACGTGAAAAGAAGGAAGAAATTAATTATAATATTATGATGTAGAGCCATGCGATTCAGTTCCTTCCATTCTCTTCATTGTATGCATATCTGATTGCTGTAGTTGTTCTTTTTCTATAAAAACAGCACTTTCAGGTTCTAACAGCATCAAAAATAGAAATAGAATCTATTACAGAAAACGCATGTTTTATAAAGCGTATTTAATTATGAGTTAAGAAATTGGTTTCCGTTCCTGTTGAGCATTGTATATAATGAAAGCCTCCTTGGTTATGTTTAAAGAGTAGTATCAAAACCGGTTATTTTATATTTAAAGGAAATGTACTTTGAATGCTGGGCCGTGCAAAAGGGACGGAGCAGCGGACGTAGACCATTGAGTCTCTTGTGCTTCTATCTGGAATGGATATTCTAACTGAGCTGTCCCTACCGACACCAGTAAGAATCTTCCACAAAGCGTAACTGCACTTTTGTCCGGTTCTACAATCATGAAATTGGTGATATTGGCAGAAATGATGTGAACAGGAAATTAGGGGCACCAAATTCGTGAAAGAGAAAGCACCACAATATTCGCCCTCCGATCCGGAAAAGCTAAAAACAATACCTGGGTCCGAGTGGGCGATCGCCGGAATAGCCCGAAAGCTTAGCTTCTACCATCTCGCTCGCTGATATTCTACATTAAGTTATATGCTGTAAATTTCCTTATACTATGGCACACTTATTATGAACACACTTTGTAATACAAATGATCAATGTTCTTACAAACCTTTTAACATAGCCTAATTAAGATACAATTGGATTAGGGGACACTTAGCACCACAGCACTCAATTGCATCTTTTGTGCATACACCCCCGGGAAGAACGGATAAGATAAAGGATCAGTAGGAGGAATACGGAATATGTAGATACGGGAACAACCCATTTAACCGACAGAGACTCAAAGAAACCTTTATCACTTACAGGATTGTCCACCGGGCTGAGAGGTGCTCGCGGAGACCGCCCATACTACCGGAGAGTGGCTCAAGGCTCCACTTCAGCGGAACCGGGAAAAAAACCACCCAGCAGTGGATGCTTGAATGGTTATCCTTTGATGCAGCCGAGTAGTTCCAAACAGAAAGCCTCTGAACCATTTGTCCGCACACATCCTTTTGAGTCGTAACATAAAAAGGGAAATGAATGAGAGAAAATTGGAGAGAGGTGTGCTATGGTAGAAGACACTACTCCACGATTTGTTTTGCTGACCACGGAAGGAAGGGAGTGGGGTTTAAGGGCGCACAACCATTAAGGTCATACGGAGAATAGATAAGGCGGCCAACAGGGATCAAACTCGGATCCTCCCGGATGGGAACCTCACAGGTTACTGCGGAGCCATTTCAAACATTATGACTATAAAAACAACCTCTAAGCGGCGTTACAGATCTTCTACGTGTTAAGAGTGTGTCTAGTGTTTTCTTATATATATATCATCGTAGACGAATTTTAATCATAGTATGGCATAACTGAACATTTTACCTTCCATAATAAAAGCTGATTGGGTAAAAATAGGCCAGATTAGTTGTATATTATTCATCTACACTCTACAAAAATGTCACTCTGATATTTTAAATACCACCAGCTAATAAATGCGTTGTGAAATTTGCAGATTTAACGTTAGCGGGACAGACGTTTTCATCTCCCCTTAAAGCGGAGAAAGAGACAACGAAAAGATGGTTTGAAATGTAAAAGCTGGATTAGGAAAGTTACTTGTTCATAAGGTGAAGCAAAGTAGAGAATAATTATGTTAAATTCGCGTTACGAATTACGTAATTACGTTTTATAATTAAAGAGTTCCATAGTTTATGTAAGGGTTAAATAAAGTATGATATTATTTATGCAGTGCAAAAGTAGTTTAAGGCGTTCTGAATGTGCAACAAGAACCTTTGGCAGCAGTTTTTAATCAGTAGCACATAACTAGCCACTCTCTGTCGCACTGAGATCCACTGGTTTGCATGTTATATATTAACGCTAAGCAAACGCTTCCTTCCATTTCACAAGTATTCATTAGAGTTTCGTAACAGTGACTGCTAACGGCACATCTAAACAGTGATTCATGACTCGTCATGATACATGCGTTTCAACGGAACAATTGTACTCAGCCGTAGATCTTATCGCGGTAAACGACACGCATCTCATCGTGTTTGGAATAAATGCAGAAGAATTACATCCACCCTCCGTCACTCTGCCCATTGGGTTCTTTAGCTATATTATTTGTGCAGCCATTTGTTTCACTGAGCACATTGTTTTGTTTCTGGCACAGTCATTTATTTTGCTGAGCGCGTTGTTTTGTTTATCGCCAGTGCAGCCATTTGTTTGGCTTAGCATACTGCTTTATTTCTAAGGATGCCAGAAAGCGTTTAATTTTCATTTGGATTTTATTTATTTCTACATAATTTATGCACACAGCCGTATATGTGAGATTTTGTTACCGCATTGGTATATACATGAATTACTAACCTGAAAGCGATTCAGAGGTTTGCTAGCCACGTCACCGCTGGACGGTAATTCCAAAGATGAAATAATAAAATTATGCACCTCAAACGCTCTTTGGAGTAGTTTAGCCGCATCTACCAGATTCTCTTACTGCAAACGTCTATAGAAAGACTATCGATCACCCTGTACTTTGAAATCATGAGTAAGTGTAATAAATACGTAAATCAATTAAATTATATTTTAATTACTCATGTTTCTTCAATAGGGTCATCGATTTTGAATGGAAAACATGAACTGAAGTTACTAAAAATATTCAGTGAATACAGCTGTAATCCTAGGCAAAAGCTTTCCAGCAAAAGGCTGTTCGTTCACATAAGAATCCCGAAAACAAAACCGACAATAATATTTCTTTGCGAGCTGCAAAATTTATGAAATGTTTGTTGATGATGTTGCCGCCACTAATGGTGGTAATACGTAAGTCAAACCAGAGGGTGTTCTTTTAGCGTTAATTAACGTGTTGGAGTCTGTCAGCAAATGCTATGAATTGCCGATTATTGATCTCAAAGTCTAATTAGCTTCTTGTTTAGATGTGAATTTGCCTACGCAGAGAGCGTTCTCATTTTATAGTACCTTCTGAAACGTAAACAACATTGTACTCGGTTTAGTGATTTATCTCGTACAAAAATAAAATAGCTATATATTTCGAATGAATGGAGCTAAACGTATTTTAATTCAGAAGAACATAATGGGTATATGCCTAGTGCTATATGGGAAAATATTTAAATGAGGTTAAAGAAGAATTATGATAGCAACAGTATTGAACCTGAGAATCCATTGACCCTGTTTAAATGAACACTGCGAAGTTTAAGGACAAAGTTCTCACCATAAATTGAGCGGTATGGCTCCGGCGCTTTCTGTGGCCCGCATTCGGGAGCCCCGGATTCGATTTCCGTGGCCAACCTACCTGATTCATGGGCTTTTTCGTTTTTTTTTTTCTGGGTCACCAGGTGAATGCTGATTAGGCTAATTTCATCTCCTGAACTTCCTTTCCCTTCATTTCATAGAAGTATCATTAACAGTTTTTTCATATTTATAATTTTCAATCTTGTTTTGTATAAAGTTTTTATTAAAATCATTAATTAAAGAGTATTAATAATATGTTTATAGTCTTTATTAAATTCTTCTTTATTCACGAGTATATTTATTAATCTATAAACCACACTATTAAAAACAGAAAATTTTATGTCAAAAAGGGTTAAAACGTTTACTTCTTATGTAATTATCAATCTAAATAGACTTCCTATAAATACCAAAATCAAATTTATTATTATCTTCAAACCTAGAAAAGAATGAAATCCATTAATTTCAGTTTCTAATGTGAATTTTATAGGTTTATATTGTATATTTAATAATTTTAAAGCATCGTTAATTTGTTTATCAGGAAAAAAATAGGAAAACTATCAACAACATACCCATACCAGGTTTCAAAAATCAAAGGGAATGCTTTAGTGAGTTGCATTTTGAAAAAACTTATAAAAAGATCAGCAAGAAAAGGTGGAAGAGGATTACCCATTGCAAAGCCAGAATATGGTTGAAAAAATTACCATTAAAAATGAAAAAAATTTGATCCAAATATAAATTAGTAAGTTTAACAAAATCATCTAATAAGTCCTCATGTAAATTTATTGAATTCAACTACTTTTTAAAATAAATCAAAAGTTTTTCTCAAGGAATACTAGCAAATAAGGCAGTTACATCAAAAGAAATAAATGTATCAGTTTTTGATAATGAAATACTGTCAATCTCCTTTACTAGTTCAAAAGAATTTTTAATACCTAAACCCTCAAGTTTATCACAATTACTAAATTTTTATGTAACCATTTAGCTAAATTTTAAGTTGGCGTGTTTATAGAATTAACAATAGGTCTCAATTTATTTCCAGGTTTATGAATTTTAGGAAGAGCATACATTCTCGGCAAAACAGGATTACCAACTTTTACAAAATGTTTTCTTTGATATATCTTTCACTTTATTAGGTATTTTATTAAAATTAGAAATACAAGATTTTAAAGCGTCTATATTAATTTTTATGAAATTTTCACCTTGAAGTAAAAATTTTTACCCTATTAATATAATCGGAATTATCTAAAATTAAAATTCTATTACATTTATCCGCTTTAGTGAAAACAAAATCTTCTTCATTTAATGATTTAAAAATACGTTTATTAATTATTATTATTATTATTATTATTATTATTATTATTATTATTATTATTATTATTATTATTATTATTATTATTATTATTATTATTATTATTATTATTATTATTATTATTATTATTATTATTATTATTATTATTATTATTATTATTATTATTATTATTATTATTATTATTATTATTATTATTATTATTATTATTATTATTATTATTATTATTATTATTATTATTATTATTATTATTATTATTATTATTATTATTATTATTATTATTATTATTATTATTATTATTATTATTATTATTATTATTATTATTATTATTATTATTATTATTATTATTATTATTATTATTATTATTATTATTATTATTATTATTATTATTATTATTATTATTATTATTATTATTATTATTATTATTATTATTATTATTATTATTATTATTATTATTATTATTATTATTATTATTATTATTATTATTATTATTATTATTATTATTATTATTATTATTATTATTATTATTATTATTATTATTATTATTATTATTATTATTATTATTATTATTATTATTATTATTATTATTATTATTATTATTATTATTATTATTATTATTATTATTATTATTATTATTATTATTATTATTATTATTATTATTATTATTATTATTATTATTATTATTATTATTATTATTATTATTATTATTATTATTATTATTATTATTATTATTATTATTATTATTATTATTATTATTATTATTATTATTATTATTATTATTATTATTATTATTATTATTATTTCTCTTAGGTTGGTATTTATATAAATGTTGTAATATTTTTCTACATTTTAATCAATGATATATTATTTTCAGTTAAATCTTGACTAGTAATTTCTATATCTGCAATGTAATCATCTATACTGTTTGAAAAGTCTACACACGTTTTTAAACCTTCATTTAAAAAATTTAACCTTTTTTCATTATGGTTAGAATTTAAAAAAATAACAACATTATCTTAATCATTTTTAACAATTGGGTTGAATTTATGTTGTTTCAAACGCAAATTATATAATTTCTTTTTTAATTTAACAGTTTTATTTTTCATATTTAAGTTAAGAATATGAAATAATTTGGATATTAAACTATGCGAAATTGTATTACCTAAAATCTTTGTTAATTTTAGACGTAACTCATGCAATTTGAGTTCAATATTATTTAAGATTTTAAAAAGTAAACTTCTTTCAACTTGAATTTCATTTTTTCTTTGTTTTTTCTTTGTTTTTGTTTTTTTTTTGTTTTTTTTTGTTTACTTTCTTTAATAAATTTTTTAAAGTCGATATCTCAATTAGAAAGAACAATTAACATAATTTTCTTAAGATAAGTGAAGTTTTTGTTACAAATAGTTATGTTTGTTTAATCAACACATATGTTGATGTAATTATTCTTTGCTAAGATTGAGTTCCAAGTATTAGAAAAAAATGAGAGCAATATTGTATTTGTTGGAAAATATGAAATCAATAACAAACTCTTCTAAGCAACAGAAATTTAAGTAGTAGGAGTTGTAGTGTTCAAAACATTACAATTCGACGCCCAAGTGGTGAACACGTGCATTATATTTTAGAAGGTATCTTAACAGCTCAAGCATGCATAGGAAACTTAGTTTTGCTCCAAAACTAACCAGTAGAAACATCAAAAGAAGCTAATTAAACTCTAAACGCTTGAAACATTATGGATTACAAACGCAACGAGCAACGACGCTAAAAAAAATACGCAAAACAACGGAAATGAAGAGAAACTGAGGGAAAAAATATGTAGGGGTATGGGAAGGGAAAGGAAATACGGCACATCTAAGTACCCTCTGTGCCATGGAAGGAACGAACGGGAGGATGATCATAGGGAACGGAGTAAGTTACACAGAAAAGGAAGGAGAAAGAAACAATGAAGTAATGGAAGTAAAGGTGGTAGCGAGGAACCCTTGAATCTATTCCAACGAGCCTTCTGGGATCTCCTCATCGCATATGGAAAACACAGTACCGCCAAAGTTATATTGAGTATCATGAAATTTCTAAAGATTAAGAAACTTTGTGGAAGCGCAGCCGTGGGATTAGGATTATCCCCGAAATTGATTTAAAAAAACACAGGAGGCCCTCTAGGACAGGAAAAGAAACAAAGTAAAAAGGTGATGAAGGCTTGGGGAACTAACCATGTAGAAGAGAGTATGCAAAGGTGTAATGCTGATAGTCAATTCACTACTATTAGCAATTCTCAATCCCATTCATTGTATTGTACACTGTAATTGGCTCTTTAGGTCAAAATAACGAACTTGAGCATTCTAGTCAAATGATATTCCATAAATATTTGTAAATCATTTTGGCCTAAAGTTTTTAAAAATAGATCATTTGCAGAAGCCCAGCAACAATTTCAAATCACTAGTGTGCTCCATGTTTAAATGCACTGGCTATTGTCAGTATAGGTATACTTTACCCTCAGATTTCCTTTTCATATGTATATTATTTCCTTACATTTCAGTGTTACTGTGGTATGTTTAGGAATTTGTATACATAATCTCAAACGTGGTAACTAAAGATCCAAACATGCACTTTATGATTTCATTGGTTCACCAAAAATTCATTTATACAAAGAAAAAGAAACGAGAATTGTAATACCAACAACACAAAAACAAATTTTCATTGCTCTACGCCCCAAAACAGATAACTGCAATTGAATAATATGCTCTATTTTTACGGTGGAAAAGTATCAGAAAATATCACTGTAATACTTTTCAGTCAAAAGTAAAGGAGCATGATATTTCCAGAAAGTGTGTATTTGTTTGCACACTAAAGATATGTAACAATATTGTGTGACCAAAGCTATTTATTCTTCAGTTTTAAGCTATTGCCAGTAATTCCTGTATTTACTAATAGAAAGTGTACTAATTTTGAAAACAAAAATAGCACTGAAATAAACTAATAAGCTATCTTATAGTCAAGCTATTCTTAATATTTGCATCAATTCTTGTTTGTATATGTGTACTAGTTATACGGATTTTAGATTACTGCAGTTGAAGCTCTGGGCTACTAAGATCATCATTTCGGTCATTTTCTTAAAACTAGTCTGGATCTCAATTGATCAAGATGGATCCACAGTAACATGTGAAGCTTACATTTGGGAGGTCTTTGATTGGATTCTCCTTCGACGGGCCAAGCTTATTACGTGTTTTCGCGGTTTTCCTGGTTGAGAGGCAAATGCCGAAGTAGATTATACAATGCCTCGAATTTTACTATCCGGCATTTCGTTATTGCTTTAGGGCGAGGAGATATTCCTGTTTTTTTTCTTCCTGTGGGCATGCAAATAGAACGGGATTTCAAAGGTATCACATAACTGAAACAATCAAATTGCTTAAAGCCTAATGTACTCCGTTATTTCCATTTTATCTCGAAGGAAATATGCAGGCACCTTAAAGGAAATACTAAGACCCTTTATAAAATGTTTGCCTCAAACAATATAAATTATATAGATGAGTAAGTCTTTGTAACAGTGGTTCCTTTAGAACTGGGTACAGAAAGTCACGTGGAGCTAATATATCGAATATTTTCATAATTATTTTCTCAGTGAAATTTAGCAGTAAACTTAGGGAAAAAATCTACTAGTTCTGCAGTGAAATGCACATTAACATTAGAAGTAAAACTGCATTTTATTATAACACTTTATTTTTAACCTATAATTCAGTAAATGAACATTTAAGGGTACAAAATCCAAACATATGTACGGATTATATCTCTGTTTTCTGTGAACTAATTATATTATTGTACTCATCTTATACAGAGTGTATCAAATTTTGTATAAACTATTTCAAGCACTATTGCCACGCAACACAAAGAGACAAATATAGTTTTTGTTGTGTTCATTTCCTTATGTCTAAACATATTTAAAATGTCCGGTTGGTCACAATACGCCCCAACAAGAGCTTTATCATGCACAATCCTGCGTGACTGCGTCAACAATCTCGTTATCTCTGGAACATCTCTTCCGCACCCCTTTTCAACACATAGAGTTCAACTTCAAACTTGTCTTGCATTCTTGTGATTGCTACCTAACGATGTTGATGGTAAAGTACCAAATTTAACCCTCCAGCGACGTTGAACTTCATCAGCACTTTCCTCTTTCCAATAACATTTGGGGAAACGTAAGATACTGAGAGATAAATAGAGAGCTATAGTTGTTTTGATGAGATGAACAGTCTGCATGTTTCCTATTTCTTCTGAATCGTATAGAACAATTTCATTTGCGTATCATCACGCTGCTGAGAAATAGTATCTGAAAGAGTAAACATGTTAATGTGAATTGTTCGTTGGAGAAATGTTCAGTTGGAGAATTTAATGTCATATCAGCATGTTGGCCAGAGTAGCTCAGTTGGTTAGAGCAACGCACCGAGAGCGGGAGATCCGTGGTACAAATCCCGGCTATGGCATTGAATTTTTCAGTGTGGCTGTACTTATTGAAACCTTAGCCTACACACGGTTAGTGTGGAAGAAATGATTATTTCCATCAATTTACACAAATAACATAGTGGTTTAACTATGAAGCCTGGGACTTAAGTACTTATAGCATAGTAAGTCGCCACAAAAGGAGCGTGTCTCAGAACATATGAGAACACCTAGTGGTCTACCGGGAAACACACGAGTCAGTTGGAGAATTTAACGTCATGTCGGCATGTTGGCCATAGTAGCTCAGTTAGTTGGAGCAGCCGTACGGAGAGCGGGAGATCCGTGGTTCAAATAAAAGTTCTAAACTATTTACTACCTAACCTTCCATTGTTAGGAAGCGTATACGAGGGAATTCCTTAAAAGTCAAAGTTATCACTTTTATCATAAAGGCTATCATGTGATTACAGACGCTAATCATGCAAACAAACACTATCTTTAGAGACTGTGCTTTCTTGACTTTCGTTCTATATAATTAAAGCTTTTGTGGTTATTGAATTATTAATATTGGGTCCAAACGTTTCCAAGAAATTTGTGCCCTCTCTTCAGGGTGTTCATTTATAAGTTAGGCACAAGGACAATCTCTTGGAAACTTTAAAACTAAAGTATAATAACTTTACACTAATGGAAACCACATTCCTTGTGACAGATCTTTTTTGTGTTTAAAACCGCTAAGTTAATCATTGTGTTATAATATTTCAATTTTTGCTTTCTCTATAATCTACATAGGAGACAGATAAGGAAAGACATTTCACACAATAGCTTCAATTGTATTTGATCATAAATATGTGTTTGAGTTCCCAGAAATACAAGAAGAGAACTTTTAGAAAAGGTTCGACTAGAGAGTATATGTATGTCTGCCTTTCTGTATAGGTATCTGTTAATAATATAAATAAAAAGTAACAATTTCTGATAAAATGTGAAAAATAATATCTTCCAAAAACGGGGAAAGAAAATCTTCCAAGAAAATCCTTCAACCCAAGTACCACCCTTTACGGTAAACAGTAAATTAGGTTTTTAAGTTAAAGGCAAAATGTATATTTCTGCTCTTAAAAAGCAGCTTAAAATTTATTTTAACATCTATTTTAGTTATACAGCTGAAAATTAGAACATTGACTTTGAATTTTCTGGAAGCACTCACCGAAGTACTACTAATTCTTAAGGAATTAATTTGTTTAGCCCCTTTAACTTCTTACTCATATGAGATGCACTAAATTGTGAAGCAATTTGACTGCAGATGACAACCTTGGATTTTAATCACTACTAATTTCAAACTTATGCACAGTCTCACCAATAAAAATCCTGCCATGCTCTGTGGGAGGATAGGGAACAATTCTGGTTAAATAAAATTAAACCCGCCCTATCCAAGAATCAAACCCCCGACCTTGGTTTGAGAACCCAAGGTGAATATCATTCGATCAGCAGTCAGAGTGAAATTTAACTCCTACATATTGCCTCCAGTCGATATTATTTCAATATCGTTATTTACTTGGGATTTGTAACGAAATGAGTAATGCTATTCCTAGAAAGGTTTATCTCAACTGAAAGGAAGTAGATGGACAGACGTGAGAGATGTGAATTGTTGACTTCGGTGTTTTGAAAACACAAGAACATACTCACACACACACACACACACACACACACACACACACACACACACACACATATACACACTCATTGACCTCCTTATCAAATTCCATGATAATATTAATTGCTTAGCGGTTTCAAAGATTATTCTACTTTAATTTTAAGTACCTGGAGTATAGTTTTATGTTATAACACACACACACACACACACACACACACACACACACACACACACAAAGCACACACCCACACACCCACCCACACACATATACACATACACACACTCACACAAAAGCACACACGCTCGCGTGAACAAGAACTTAGTTTTGTGCATTGATATTGTACATATCGAATACAACTATTGTTGAATACCAAAGAATAATAAGAGCACTTTATTCTCTTTCTATATTTAGGCATATGAAAAATTGCAGCTGTATACCATTTTGTTCTAAATGTATTTTAGAAGTATTCAACTGTTACGTGTTTCCTGTGGACGTGAAAAAAGTAGCGTGAGGCCGATTTAACGCTAGGGCATTCAAATATACCCTCCTCAAGGCGAAACCCCAACGTAACAAATGGCTAGCTGCAGAAGCACGCCGCCATTCGCTTCTTGTTTCGTATCATTAGCTGTTATCAATACTGCAACCCACATTTCCCTCTCGCCATTATGTCGTAGGTTCGAGATCGGAGGGTGGTTTTCTCTTTCAAGTAGCTCCTCAATTGCCCTCCCAAGGGTAAGTGGATTCCTGTACCTCATGAAAATGCGACAGCACGTACTGAGGATTGAAGTCGGGCCCTCCTAGTGCGTAGCAAGCAGGATTAACTACCAAGTCGAGGCAAGAAGTTACTATGTAAACATTGTTACATTCCGGAAGATAACCATGCAGCTTCATATCGCCTAAATTTACTTTGAAAACGTGTTCTGCTTAAGAATAATTCATTGTGAAATCTGATAAATTCATTACTCATTATTCACGAACTAATTAAGGCAGAAAAATGAAGTTTTAGAGATTGTAATTATCATCTAGCTCCGAAGTTCTCTAATCTACCTTTATCTAATACGTTCATATATTAACCTCTTCGTAATTATCTCACAACCTACACCATATTCTTACTAAAATGTAAAAGCACATTTTGCTCTAAGAACAACAAGCTATATCACCGAAGAAAGTAGATACACATCGAAAAACCAAGAAAAAGATCCATTCCAATAATGTGGCCTCCGCGACCTCCGGATATCCATTCAGCCTTTGTTTGCAGAGTTTCCTTAAAGAACGAGCTTCTCTGACAAATGTAACAATCCTTCTGCAGCTGAAAAGAGGCCATTTGGCAAGATCAAAAATGCTGTAAGTGATTCCTGAAATTAATGCTGTATGTGAACGGATATTACCTCATTGTTCTGTAAAACTTAACTATTTGCCCAATATTGTGTATTCTTAGATATTTCCTGCCTACTTTATTAAAATATTTATAACGGTTTAGTGCTTCAAATGGCGTTGAAATATATAACATCTCAAATGAAGGAGGATATTAAAAACACATGAGCTTAAAACTGCAAATTTTGGAATGTTTTCGATATAGCCTCCCGTAACACTTAAATACTTGCTTTAACTATAATTATAATTGAATCTAAATCAAGCATTACAGGTAAAAATGAATACCTATATTTGCCAGTCTAGCAATATCTGTGTCAGCAACAATGCACGTGAAGACTCAACATTTTCTTCAGGTAACTAAAAGTAGTACAGTTTTAAAATAAAACAATGATCGGTAGAGAGATATTTAACAAAACAATCACCTTTCTTTGTAAGTTAATCTGATTTAACAAAGTCGTTCCTCTGATATTTTAACCTTAATCAGCGTAAAGCGTTTTCTAAGCTTTTTACAGCAAAGCTGAATTGGCTTAATGCAAGTTATATCATAATGAGATCAAAAGAAAGAAAGAAAGTAAGAAAGGAAGAAAGAACGAGAGAAAGAATGAAAAAGGGAAAGAAAGAAACAAGTAAAGAAAGAAAGAAAGAAAGAACGAGAGAAAAAAGAAATAAGGATAGAAAGAAGGAAAAGGAAAGCAAGAAAGAAGTAAAGAAAGCAAGAAAGAAAGAAAGAAAGAAAGAAAGAAATAAAGAAAGAAAGAAAGAAAGAAAGAAAGAAAGAGTGAAATAAGGAAAGGAAGAGAGAATGAAAGGATCAGAAGTGAGAAGGAAGGAAGTAAGGAAGGAAAGAAGGAAATAAATTACAAAATAAAGAAAGAAGTAAGGATATAAAGAAGGAAATAATGAAATAAATAACGAAAGAAAGAAGGAACGATAGAAAGAACGAAAGAACGAAGAAAAGAACGAAAGAAATAAGGAAAGAAGGAATGAAAGAAGGAATGAAAGAAGGAAAAGAAAGAAGGGAAGAAAGCAAAGCAAAGGGGGAAAGAAATAAGAAAGGAATAGAAAAGGAAAGAAAAGAAAAGAAAAGAAAGTAAGCTCAGGTTCACATTTTATATGCATGAATAGCTCAGGCGAATCAGGGATCAGGATTGAAACGTTGGTCTTTTTGAAGGAAGGTAGAAAAGAAAAACGGAAATAACGACAGGCAGAAAAGAGATTGAGTAAGATCTCTAGGAGGAGCAAGAGAAATCTAGAGTCAAACATTGCTATTTTGCAAGGAAGAATGAAAAGAAAGGAAGAATGAAAGGCAGAATTATATATATATATATATATATATATATATATATATATATATATATATATATATATATGTACACGTTTTCTACATTTTTAGAGTCCTACGGAGCTAGAAAATATGACTACATCACATTTATATGTCTGTGTATCCAAATTAATCTGTCAGTTTTAAATGACGTACCTGCGTTTTCATTTTTATTCCACTATATCACACGAAAACACCACATGAAAGTAAATATACAACTTTTATAGTGCCTAACTATAACGTAAGGTTCTAATAAGGCTTTTTAAAATGAAAAATTTTGTTATTATTTTGAGTATTTGGCAGCTATTGTTTTATATTAACTATTAATCTTATATCAGCATTACTATTTAATTTAACATTTTGCGCCCTGGTCCAATTAACCACTGCTGAAGAAGTTTGGAATAACAAATACCAGCAGTTTTTCCTAACATCGGTAGTTGTTTTATGTAGGAATAAAATAGCGACAATTTAACACAATAAAGCTTACGGTGAATGCTCAACCACAAAAGTATTTGTTTACGATTGGAAAATCGACCATTTTAGCATTAGCTCATTGCTTTGTTCCTCAGTACAATGGCGTTATTGAATTCTACTTCACATGGGGGCGACCTAGTGTTGACCTAGAAACTATACTCATTTCATTGCAACGACAATGTCTGATTAACAATAATACGTAACAGACGTAATGATAAATACAACTCACTGTGAAAGTAACAAGCGTATTCAAGAGTAAGGTGACTTAAATACTGATAATAGGGATTATCATAAAGATAGGTACATAAATAAATGAGGAGTGCACATTTAAAGTGAAAACGTTAAAAGTTTACAGTTCATTAAAATGATAGTTGACTTAAGTAAATTGGATTTATATGGTATGAATAGTTAATATTCCTATATGTTCGTCTGTCAAACTGCTATTTAAGTGTAAATAAATAAAAGATTGCGTTTACTGAAACGCTCAAAATTAATAATATTACCTGTATTAGTCCTCATTTTGAACTTCTAGTTCGTGAAAATTTTAGCCCCTATTGCTCAAAGGTCCAGTCCTCACTTCCACCAATGAACCCCACAGAGTTTCCAAGTTTGATTTTGTGCATGGTTAATTCAAGGAATATTATTATATAAACATATTATGTATTATAAAAGGAATATTGATATGTAAGTACTATATAACTTTCTGTAAATATCTTAAATTGTGTAACTACAAAATCCGCGTTGAGATCCGTGAAGGAACGAAAGGGTTAAATAAGAGTTTATATAATCACAGCCCGTGAAATGTTAAAACTTTCTACATTCTCTTTCGTCTTGCAGTTAGGTTTAGCTGATGAATATAAGAGCCCGCATGTTCTATGTATTTGGAAAAGGTATGTATTCCGCAAGGACATTTCCTCAGTGCCGTGGTAGCGCTATTGCTTCCTAAGAGGGAACTCCGGGATCGATATCCGTTACCAACGTAGGGATTTTCTACCTCTCCAAAGCTTCCTCCGGCGTGCACTCAGATTCGGTATGTCATTGAGGATCCAACTAAGGCACTACTTGATTGAAAAATGGTAGCCCTGTTTGCGAAGACAGGAACCTCGGCTGGAGCGCTATCCACGTCCCACCCCCCACTGCTGTACCCCTCTCATGACGCCTGTAATGGACAGAGGCAGTTAATGCAGCTCCCAGGCGGCAGATCGTGGCTCAGAAAGGGCTTTTGCGCCAAAACGTTAGTAAGCTATGCAATTTTAAGTCACGAGAAAAACAATTTTGTCGTTATTCAAATATTAATATATGCTCCACTGACCTATAATGTTAACAGTCATCCCTCTGTATGCAATTGTTTAGAATGCCTGCTAAAATTCAATTAAAATCTAAGTGCAAAGGAATGTAGGTACGTATTTTGGCATAAGTATTGTAGCCTTATAAGGATATTCGATTCCCGTTTGTTTTGCTGGAGATTCGATCCCCCCCCCCCTTTTTGCTACATCTTGTTCCTTTAGATGCTGAACGGAGAGTAACTATATATTACATAGATGGTTTGGAATGAAATATCGACGCCATTAATCTTATTTTAGATGCACATTTTGGTGGAGTGAGAGCCATAATCCACACACTAGCAATGTCAAAATAAAGTAAAAGGCTTCACTGCAAGTTTTTTCTTTTGCATGTCCGTATTTTACTGCATGGGTTTAGTAAATCCGTTATAGTCGTTTAATTTAACATTT
>CM060950.1:116633805-116716305 GCA_030765055.1 Mantis religiosa
CACTTTTAAATTCTAATGTTTACCATTTTTTCCTCACACAGGCAGAGGACGTTTTAACAGTTGTGGCACCAATACTTGCAGCATAAATTCCACTATAAAGTGGACTAAATTTCGTATTTTTAACCCAAATAGTTCAAAAGTTATGACTTTTTTTCTGAAATGATGACAATGAGTCCCAGACGTAGTAGAATTTAAAAAATATACATCAAAGTATTTGTTATGCGCTCCTAACACTAAACTACATATAAAAATGTTCAGAAAATGTAAATAATATAGCGCTAAAATAGAAAATGTCATTTTTTAACCCAATTGATCTATTCATCTCCCCTTAAAAGGAGTTCTACAATTTTTAGATTTGGCCAAGGGTTACTTTTCGACTACGCCACTGATTTCTGCAACGCTTCCCTTACATAACCCACGGCCGTCAGCAGCCTCTTGCAAGTAAAACTTTCAGCCTCTGAGTTACAAACCTGGTCACTAGCAACGGTTAAACCAGTTGAAATTCTTGCAACCTCTAGGCACCAAACAGTGTACAACCACATTGGAGGATGTTCAATTGTGAAAGCCAAATATGTGTGATGAAAATACAAAGAAACCATTTTAAGCTATACAATATGTTCTCAACAGATATTTTAATTTTATGCATTATTTATAAATAATATTCAGACGTTTGAGAGTAACCACTTTCTCTCAGTTCTCAAAATGTTTGCGTATTTTGCGGCAAATTACCTTTTTCACTTTGTAAGATTTTAGATAAAGGCCCACAAAGTTTTATAATAAACTGCCCAAGACTTCTACTTGTATTTAGTTACTCTGTCTGCTATTCAAATTCTATATGCAAAAATGACATGTTCTCCGTTTCCTACAGTCCAGATAAGTTTAGTGAATCCCCTTATATTTGTGTTGCTCTGCATATATTCCGTGGGTTTGGTTAAAATGTAAAGAGCAAATAATAAATTGGTTTATACACAAAAATTATTAAGCAAACTTAGCTTCAAATACGTACATGATTGTTGCTCTGGAAGCACGTTATAATTTCAAAACATGACCATTTAAATACACAAGAATGCATTTATTTCAAACGCTTTTCATTCGACTGTCACTTTTATTATCGTTTTTTCGCCTTAAAAGTGTTAAACAAGATATAGTTTGTAAGCAGTCTTTTTCAAATTTTCAGCATAAACTGAGACAGCAAGGTTAAAAAATGGCGTATGTCTTTTACTACATTTTTAAATTGCTCAAAAAATCATCTAATGGTTAGAAAATTGTACTTGAAGGCCTGGCATTTTTTCCTGCAACAGCCGGCAGAGGATTCTGTAGGCCAGTTTTGCCAGTATTTAAATACTAAATGGCATACGTATGTTTATTTTTGAACACAACTATGATTGCATCCTGTGACCAATTGGCATAATAAAAGGAAATGTTTTCTCTCTCAAAATTTAAGCTATTTAACTTAAATTTTAATAATAAAGACAAATACTTAAAGGTTCACCTTTGATTAACTTAAACATATTTATGGGCATATAGAGTTAAGCTATGGACCTTAATATGTAATAAATAGTTTTAACATATTATAAGTATTATTAAATTATCAATCCGTGAAATAGCTGTGCCTTCAAGAACCTAGCTGCAAGACTGCTGCTATACATAATCCATCAAATAAACAGTTCATAAACAGCACAAAAAACAGCGACAGTAAGTTCCTATGCTCAAATAGTAGCCACGACGCACTTCATAAAGTACTTCCCACCAGTTGTCAAAAAAATATGTGTGTATGTGTGTGTGACTAACGTGTGAAATGTTCAATATCATTCATTTAATTTGACGATGCGAGATTAATTGGAGAGATAAGCCTTTAATTTTACCCAATTTAAAGGGAAAATGTCAAAAAATTAGGATGCTAAATCATAGCGTGCATTAACAAACTGTGACCTACTTTCAACCACACTTTTCTTTCCTTACGGGTAATCATACAGAGTGCCTCATTTTGTACACACTCAATGAAGCACTATTTCTCAGCAACGAAGCGAGACAGAAATAAAATGTTTGTTGTTTATAATTCAGAAGTACATTGAATATCTAGAAGAACCCTCGTGTGCTTACAAACAAACATGATGGTGCATCTCGTTCGATAGACGTAATGTTGACCTCTGAAGAGGAAGCCCTCGGCAGAGCTTTTGCGCTTTTAAGAAATGAGGGGAGACAGGACCACATGGGAGTTAACTTAAATATCGTAGATTTACAATCTATATTACATATATCGCGCAGTATCAGTATCCCTCTACTCCTATCGCAAAGGCGCATGTTTTCTTGGAGCTCGCAGTCTTGGTACTTTATTAAAAGTCTAGTCGTAATTTTTCTTGGATGACTCTGGAGTAGTTGATGCCAATAGATTGCTTACGCCCACATTCTCAGAACAGGAACTGAGTAAGTATGTAGTTACTGAAATATTATTGAAAGAATTAGAAAGCTACTGATCCTCAACAACACTTGAGGGTTGAATCTGGTAGGACAACCAGGTTAACAATCGCAGGTTTCCGAAACAAGTTTGAAGTTGATGAAACGGTACAAGATATGTTGAAATTACGTTGCGAATAAAAGATAAGTTTTACCGATAACAGACTGCTGATGCAGTCTTGCAGGCTCGTGTATGAAAAACGACGTTTTTTGGCAGCTTATAATGACAAAGGAATATAACACAAGACATGATGTATTTTATCTTGCATTCGTCAACCGTGGCCAGCTCATGCATAATTTTTTATTCACGTCTACAGATGGAGGAGCCCAGAGTCGAAGTATATAGGCCGTAAAGAAGGAGTCAAGGTGAATTTGTCAAATGGTAGGATACCTGGTCCCCAAAATTTCACTAAAAAAATAGATGTCATGCGAACCATCCCGTAATAAAATGTAATATTGTTTGCATTAAGACACAGAGTTAAGTATGCATGAATGTGAATCGTGGATGTGCACTTTCTCAGTATATAGAGATATCATGTAACAAGTAATACTATTGTTTTACATCACATTTATACTTGAAATTCACAGTATACACAATCAGGGAAATAAACACTGGACGGATAGAGAAATACGAGTGTGATCTCGGCCTTGCGTAATTTAAATACACCCCATAATATTATAAGGGCACACAGTGAACAAATTACAGCCAAGTTAAAATTAGAAAATAGCTTTGTCCTTCTGTGGCTGCGCAAACTCATAAAACCTTAAAACATGCTAACAATGCGAATTTGCAATGAACTGAGACAAAGTGAATGAAGACGGTAAAAAAGCAGTCACCACAAAGAAATTGTGTGCACACGCCGAGAGAAGCTAGCCAGCGGAACTTTCAACTTGGGTGAGAGTGAAGGGAGGACGTGGTGCCGTGGTTGGCAAAATTAAAACACATTTACTTACGTATGCCCCTAGTGAATAAATTCAAAACTATGGTTCCTTATTTTACGGCAGCTTACAGCGCTCTAGTGCGCATCACAATACTCTCATTTTGTTGCTAAGTAACAGTGCTCAAAGAGTAAATTAATCATTTCGAGTTTAAACTTATTTAATGGTCACTAAACATTCTCTTGCGCACGAAGCTATATACGAAATTCGTTTCAGTTCTCTCCCATTGATATTTCATTGCCCTCTACTCCTAAAAGTGAACATAGAAGGGCAAGGTTGCTATTGTCTTACATAATGCATGGACACCTTGTGCTCTGAACCCTCTATACTTACGTAATTGCCCAATGGTTCTTTCCTTATTCGTATTTGCTTTGTGAGTGTGTATGTGTGTGCATTAATTATTTCTAGCGACTGGCTTTATTTCATATGTGAGCAGCTTCTTCTTCTTTCTTAATAAACTGTGTACATTAGGCACGTTAGATAAAATATCATCTATGCAACTTAGTATCAACTATTTATGTACTGTATCTTTTTTCACTTTTAATGCTCTCTACTACTTACCTATATGGAATAGAGGAAACAATAATTTCACACGAAAACTTCAGGGTTTTATAGGAAACACATGATCTGACTCTCTCTGAGTCCTAAACAAACGATTTAATAAAATGATCCGTGTGTGACTGTCTATAAATGAACACAGAAACTCAAAAACATATAGTCGATTGAATAACAAACTTGGTAAGTATTTATGTTCAACATCTTCCAAACACGCCCCATCCAAAGTTATTATTTATTGGGAACATGCCTCGTTAAAGCTGCCTCCAACGATGTAGAATAAAATACCATACCCTTAAGATATTTACATTAAAGTAAAAAGTAGTTAAGTATATATTGAATTTTCTGCGAATAGACTATGAAATATTCTTCATTCGGAAAAATTTTTGTATAGTCTTGTGTAACTGGTGAACTTTAAGTGATAGATTAAAACATACTATAGGAAGAATAGATCTACCTAATTACAATTTATTCCCAATAGCTTTTTGTTACATAAGCCACCTCCACGTTAATATCGGTTCAAATATTTCAATTCTTTGTCATTCTTTTGATGTCCTGTCGATGCTTAGCTATTTCTGATGACTCCTTGGAAAGAGCAAGTAATCTTAAATGGAAGCGTCCTGCTCCTAAACACTTGACAATTCCTATTCTCCTTAAATCCATTATTAAATGTGTATTCCATCTATTTCGGCTTAGATTGACGTCATCTGTATTTAAACAGATGAATAGGCTTTCGTAAGAATAATTGTTATACCCATTAATAAACGAGAGAGGGAGAGAATGTCATGTGAATGAAACATCGGATTTGTTGATGGCGGATTCTTGCCTAAATATTGTATGTTATGTGGTGTGCTGCTGTTTTAATGTGTTATTTTATTATCCAACATACTGGTTTGTAATATATTTGCCAATGTTGTTTCAACTTGAAATAATTTCCATGTGTAACATTTCCTTGGTGATGCATGTCGACAAAAAAAGGGAAGAGTGCATGTCATATTCGCTGTTCATGGGAACTGGTGGTGTTTCAACATTTTGTATAGTCCATTATCCGAGGTTCTAAACGGAAATTAAGAAGGGTGTTCCAAAGCTGTGACATCAATAAAACGTCCAGGAAAATATATTCCTGCTTTTTATGACCTGTGGCAACAACTAGATGTATTTGTTAGTGTCATTCACTTACAATATTGAAGCATATATCCATTGCAAGTACAGTATCACAACAGTACTATTAAAATTCGTGCTTTTGCCAGAGAACATGCATTTATTAATCCTGAAAAAAAAACATTCAAAGTACATATTTAACATTGTTATACACATTCCTCCCGTTCGTTAAATACTCTTTTTAGATGAAATTATAATTAACCAATGTAGCTGATCAACGACTGCAATGTAGCATTAAGTTCAAAAGAAGTACTCTGAAAATACATTTATAATACCCCCTTAACCATGCTACACAGACGTTAGTTGTTAGTAACTTCTACCACAAAGAAACAGCAGTATGATATAAGCTTCAACCAATATGAGCATACACAACAAAGTGTAAACGGACTTCAGTAAACATGTGATAATAAAAACAGGCATAAAACCCAAATATGAGACATACTTAAGAGGGAATTAACAGAATATATGCCAAAAATTTACTGTTTTCCTATAATTGAGACCAATATGTATATCTAATATAACTAAGTATGGCAGTAACAGAAAAGTTGGAAAACAACACAAATGTTTGGTTTCTGTTTACTCATGAGTAGCTGGCATAATTTTATATACGTAAGATTACTCACTCAGGTCTCTTTTTTAGCATTTTCTATTTCTTCAGCTGGAACATTTTCTAAATTTAGTTGAATATCTGCTACGAATTCTTTGATGTCTTCCGAGCGTTCTATGCAGGTGTTTAATCCTTTTTAACCGTTCTTCTTCTTCTACTTTAGAGGTTAATTTGATGGTTTAACTACTTCATTACTACTTTTTTTACTTTAGATGTGTAATACAACTGACATTTTAATATGAGTAACTTATGTTTCACACGTCTATGCTTTATGTTCATCATTCTGTATAAATGAGCATATAATATATTTTCATAATTATTCCAAAAACAAAAGCAATCCAAACTAGAAGTTAATTGCATATGAAGTTGATAAAGTCGCATCTTAATTAGGTTTAGCTTTTAATAATGTTGAAGTTTTTCTGTTTTAGTTATTGTTTTTGCACCATTTTTGAGTGCAACTTTTCCTATATTTAACATATTGTCTTGTAAATTTTGGACTAACATTTTTAATTAGACATTGATTAAGAAGACGAATGTCAGCCAGCGTATGTCACTTTTTTTATAAAGTTTCAGATTTCTTTTGTAGAAAAAGGGCCCAGAATTAAAATTTATGTCGTCCATTTTCCAGTAAGTTATATGAGACATGCAGCAGATATATTACATTTGTTAAGCCATCTAGCTTGAGTTTATTTTTAAGTATCAACAAAGTGTTTAAAGTCAGACATCAATTGATGTCTCACTTTAAACACTTTGTTGATACTTAAGAATAAATGTTTGTATTTACAAGATCACTCGTTTCTTATTCTTAAAATTGAGTTACCTGGACCTCCTGTGAATTACTTATGCCCCACAGGAGCATTAATCCCTACTTTGGAGCAACTCTCTAATGATCTATATACCCAACAGTGCATAGGTGCGAAAAGTTGTTGAATATGCAGGAATAGATTTTTCGTGAAAACTATGGCTATACTGTGTGAAATTCATATTTCTATAAAATATTCACATATTAACAAAATGAGATGAAGAACGAGTTGAAAGTTGAATGAATGTAAACCTTATTTTGTATACCGCTTATAACTTACACTTCTATGCGCAAACATATGACTTAGTCCTTTGCATGACTCTCTCTGCTTGGTTTGTTTACTAGTGTATATACAAACTATTATTACAAAATAATACTTCTATATCTACTTCAGTTTAATCGAGATGAAACTTAGCAGAAATAGCTATATTACGCCCTTTGTTACAGATACAAAAGTATCAGTGTTCGTAAACGGTTAAAAACTGAACACTATACGGTAGCTCTAAAATTCCATCACTCTTTCCATGCTATCGTGAAAGATAACTGGATATCAAGAGGATTTTAAAGGAATGCCCATTAATATCACAGCTCGAAAATACTTTATGCAATAAAAAGTTATTTGAAAAAAAAATGTATGTTTAAAAGATATTTAAATTTGCTGCGTCTCGTATTTTTGTCTGTTGTTCAACGTTTACCATTTACACACAATTATAGAACAGTCTTTCCAAACGGGTGAAATTCATAGGTTATTTTGAGCGTAATTCAAGAGATACATTTTATTTGTCGTGTAAATATCCTAAAATGTGGTATTTTCATCCAAATTTTTGAAACCATTTTTAAAAATCAAAACCATCAAGAATGGCTACCTACTAGTACGTGGTGGAAAATATAAAATTTAATCACTCCCTCATCGAAGAGGCAACTGGAGTTCTTTTCTTTTTTTCCTTTGAATTTTACGTCCTCTAACGTTAAGTCATATCGGACGGTGAATGAAATGGAACTCACCCTGACCGAGATTCGAACTCGGAACCTCTTGAACGTGAGGCAGACACGCTACCATCTACGCTAACGAGGCGGGCACTGGGGAATTTGAAGTACAATCGTAAAACGTGTACTTAAAATATCCGTTTATAGCTATTGCAGTAGGCCCTTTGTGAATAAAAGCAATACCTACTTTTACCCAGAAAATTAGAAAAAAGAAACGCCAAGGTAATGTTTCCAGGCTGAAGTGTGTGGAAAGCGTCTACTGTTTTTAAATTAATGTACTCAAATGTGTCTGAGTTAACTTGTATTTTCAGAATGTTGTTTTTATAACCATTTATGTAAAATATATTTTGTCATGCAACGTATATTATAAAATACTGCATATCTGAAAGGAACAAGCAGGCTTACGGCAAATAAGATTTTGAAATTTGAAACACTGACACTATAGAAGATATCTTGTTGAAGTTGGGTCAGGTACTAAACAAAAGATTCATTTTTAATTGGCTTCAACATTTTATCTTGCGTAGTTATTTAAATCGAAATTTCCTACTCAGTAAGTTCCCTATTCTATATAAACGCTCTACAAAGCGATGTTTAAAAATATTCCAGAAAAAACAATTTGGGCTTTGTGAAAATTAACTAATAGACTAATCTCTTAGTACAGACCCACTAAAGATTTATCACATTACTTATATTATCTCTAGTAATTACAAGATTACTATTTGCACCATCGAAATTCGGAGTGTTATTTGTAAAAAGCCTGTTTTGGTGTTTTAGTGTGCTTTTGAGAGACAGTGAAAAATTGGAAACAAATTCAAAAGTATTATATCGAATGGAAAATGTTAAATATGGAAAAATTCATGGGAAAATAAGGTTTAATGTATGACATATCTATTTTTGAGTATACACTTACCCTTTTATAGCATCGGTTAGTTGGTAGATTAAATAACAAATGCAAGAAAACCGATAGGGTTCCTTGCGCCTTAGAATTAAGTTGTTTTATTATGAGCAGGTTGAACTGTTTTAGTACATCACTATTAATAACACATTTCATAGACTCATTTTCTCAATTACAGAGAAACACGAAACAGTAACCCGCGTCTTTAGTCTTTATATAATTGCTACAATGCTTCGACAACTGCGCTTCATATTGTGAACGTCGTGGTGTGGCTGATAGGACTTAGAATATCTGCCACAGTAGATCTGATTCTGATCTATGTTTACCGGGAGGTCGTCGCCGGGAAGTTGGAGAAACAAACTTATGTAAGTAGACGCGAGAACCATTTCACCCAACGTAAACACCCTCCTCCCTCCATCACTTCAAAAACATTCTAGAAATTTCTGTGGGTATATCCGGCGGCAAGGGAGTGATCTTACGGTCAGTGACTGAGTAATTGCGTTTTGGTGGCAAAAAGTATGCTGTCCTCCGAGTGAGAATGTCACGACTGCAGTGACTTGCTGAGTGTTCTTACTAGAGTAACTGCAAAATAGGAATGAACATAAGATTTGGCTAAGCGTGGCTGGCCTATCGCTGACTAGCCAGTGAGGTGAGTGCTTCGTTGTACAGTTCAACATGCGAACCGTCTATCTTTGCTGAACCCTACGATTAATCTCTTTGCGTGCTCAAAGGATTCTAATTACAGAATTATTTTGTTGTTATAATGCCACAGAGGTATTTTTCTGAGGGTGACTGTCCAAACCCCATGTTTGTAGCACATCTGATTTCGGAGATATGGAAACATAAGACGCCTGACCACAACTAAAGGAATCAGTATCGGTATATAAATAAAAAGAGAAACGTGCTGATGCATTTTATAACTTTCATTAAGTAAAGTGGTGATCTTTTAAGATCGCAAATTTGCTTTTCAAAGTTAATAAATATGTCGCTTAGCAAGCCCAGTACTAGTTTGTTTAATAGTGACTGAGAAACAACTTGTAAGAAAGAAATTACCTTCAATGAGTATTCTTTTTTATAACAGCTGTTAATTAAAGTAGTATATAAACATACGAATTTGGATCATTGTCGAGAATTAATGGCAGTGAGTGCCCATTCTGTGATGAACATCGTTAAAGAAACCAATCAGCTCACTAAATTAGAAGTTCGTATATTTAGGTCTTCTGGAAAACACGGAGCAGTGAAAAAACGTTCTACCAACTTAGTCGATTTTCAAAAGTATGTTTTACGTGGAACAATTTATGATTTGTAAAACAAGAGCGAGAACCCAAATGCCAAAAGGCTGACCAATTTAATGAGTGATAAAATAGGTTATAGGGCTCTGTTTCTTCTATATATAACATTCTGAAATGTCTTGGGTTCAATTATAGGAGAACCAATGATGGTCGCAAATTTCTGCGCAAAATGCACAACGTCAGAAGCAGGGTTGATTTCAGGCCCCTCTTTTATTTGGATGAAACCTAGGTTAATCAAAGTCACTGCAGGAGGAATTATCTTTGAACAGTTTGTGTTTTCTGGCTTTCGCACTATTCTTTATATAGAATAAAGGATATGTTTGTATTATAACTGCAGCACTCCGGAGCGTAACGAAGCTCAGTTTACCAGCTACGCAGTTTAAGAGACACACACACACACACACGCACACACGCACACACGCACACACGCGCACACGCACACACGCACACACGCGCACACGCACACACGCACACACGCACACACGCACACACGCACACACGCACGAACGAACGCACGCACGCACGCACACACACACACATATATACTTCCGTCTCTGTCGGCACTCGCTGTGGAACTTGCAAGGCCAAGAGAGCACAATCGCTGCATTGGCTAAGTTTATGTTCTTATTTTGTAGTTACCGTACAAGGGATTGCAGACTTCCTGTGTTGAACTCCTCATTGAGTGAAATTTCCGAACGACGCTGCTTCGTGCGTATTTGTTTACGTCGCGAAGAAAAATGAAGTGACAGGAAAATAGAATTACATCACATTATGAAGTGCCAGTGAGGACTAAGTAAAATTACAAGAAAAACTCAACTAGATCACATTAAAAGATTGACAAAGTAAACTTAGTGATCGACATTGAAAAATGAACAACCATACTACATTATTATACTAACACTTGCGACACTTAGATACACCTTCTTGTGCCTCTGTACAGAAAATAAGAAGCGTACAGGTCACATTGAAACGTTGGCTTATTTGGAAGGACTACTGAAGCAATGGATATAGACATTTGCTATGTACTCATGAACGGTTACAAAAATAAGAAATACTAATTATTTGATTACCCAAAAAGGGTTAACAAAGTAATAAAGACAGTAACTAATTATCCTGCTAAGGTTACATGGTCTAGTTAACCCTTTCTAGGTAGCGTATTTCACTGCGTGCATTCGTATCATCACGAAATAGTTATCTCATTACATTACGCAGTATTACTACCCTCCACAGAACAAATGTGTGTAGTGCAGTGTTTAACGCCCGCTTTTACCACATTTGGTGCCAGAGGCGGTAACACTGATTAGATTATACATGAGGTGAAGATGGAGCACCGATGGAATGAGTTAGCGGGGGAAACTGGATATCCCGGAGACAACCCGTCCCAGCGTCGTGTTGTCCAACACACATCTCACTTTGCGGTCGCCTGACAACGAACCCGGACCGCCTTGGTGAGAGCCGAGTGGTGTAACCAATCAGCCACGGCGCGGCCTACCAGGAGATCAAAGGTGGCATTGTCGGGCTAATAAAGCACCTGGCTTTCTAGTTATTTGCTTTGCAACACTGCAGCCAATTTTATTTCAGTTTTAGTTACATGTTTATGGGTTAATATTCTCCACTGTCTAGTAATATAGTCTTTTAGAATGTTATTATCATGCTTTACCTAATGTCCTAGGATAATATTTAAGGTTTATATGCTTAACCTCAGTAAAGTTTATGTACACAAAAATATATGTATGTAGTAATCAAAGTGCTGAAACAGCTGGAGAAACTTCTTATAGTGCATCAAATAACAAAGCAACTGGTAACCATTAATGTACCATAACTGTGAATATGATAATCATGAAAAACATAAATGTAATGGTTTAACCGTTACACAAAACCTTGAAGGCGCTCAAACTGCGTCAATTATAACCACTACCCGAAAGCTACTGTTTGTCGCATCACTAATATACGTGAACGAAAATGTTAAATATATTTTAACTCCTGAAAACTTGACAGAAATTACGATAACATGGTGTGGGAGAAATAAGCCCTCTAATTGAATTTACACATGCAGGGACACAGGGCTTTGTGCTTAGGGTCTATGAATGTCAACATAATACTCGGTGCTATGTATAACAAAGTGTGTTATGATTATCAGGAAGTGTATCGTGTAGTAAATCCTTACATTGTGAAGGGAGACGAATTGAAATTTCTCTCCGCCTGCGTTAGTAAGTTTCTGGATTAAAGTTGGGCGACAAGGATGGGGGGAGGTAGTGTGTAAGCATTACAAGGTTGGGGATAGAGGAAGGAAACTAAGGAAGCAATGAAGAAGGCAAGCAAGCTTAGTAAACATGGTTTCCATTTACATACCACAACAGACATGGTGTCTGGGTGAAGTGGGATTACTCCTATATCCCGCCAGAAAAGCCAACACAACAATTTTCGTTAGCTATTGCATCATTTGATACTCGCTACTCAGTGTTACCGCTAAATGAAGTGCTACTTCTTAAATTGTTATAACTTACGGCCATTGTATGGTTCTTAAGAGCCTCGGCTGTTATAGACGGTCTAAACTATTGTTCCCCAACCAATCATAAAAACTGAAATTCATTGCTCAGAAGTTGATTCTGCTTAATAATCCTTTTCTATTTATTTCTAAAATTAAAGTAATTGTAATTAAGGCTAGAGTTGTAATTCAAATACACCAGTCTATGAAAAATGATTCAAAATTGCCAGTATTTGTAAATATAGATAATGGCGGTATTAAAGATTAAAAACCTTCTACTTCGGTGTTATTGGCAGTTTAATTATTTGACTGTAAATGTAGCTTCCAATGAAAGTGATAGTAAAAAGTTTCTGCAAAAATTACGGTAAATAAAGAATTTAAGAGAGGCCATGGGATTCATTTAATGCTAAATTAGTTACAGAGGAGCAGTAAAAGTAAATAAATACACCAAAATCCTTTAAAACAGTATCAACTAGAAAATAGTGTAATTTAAAGGTCAGAATCTTTAAAATCATTTATCGCGCATTTTATTTATCGGCACATTTTATTTTGAAATTGAGCAACAAACTTCCTTTTTGGGGAGAAGGTGTATACCTCAGAGCATATCATCCCGCTATGCACCACCGGTGTAGTGGTGTAGTGTTTAACGCCCACTTTTACTACATACGGCACCGGAGGCGGTGAAACTGATGATACATGAGATGAAGATGGAGCATCGGTGGAATGAGATGGCGGGGGAAACCGGAGGTCCCGGAGAAAACCCACCCCAGCGCCGTGTTGTCCACCACAAATCTCACTTTGCGGTCGTCTGGGATCGAACCCGGGCCGCCTTGGTGAGAGCCAAGCGGTCTAACCACTGAGCCACGGTGCGGCCTATGCACCACCGGGATTCCACCGACACTTCTACCCTGAAAGGGACCACCAGAAGAGAGATGATGTAAAGTAATAATGGAGATGAACTGAAGGGACAGGAAATTCGGGGGATGTAATTAAACAATCCAGAGTTCGCCTAGCGACCCGGGAAAACTCCGATAAAACCCATGGGTCAGGTAGGTCGGCCATGAGAATCGAACCCGGGCTTCCCGGATGTGGTCCAAATACGCAACAGCCTTAGCCATCTCCTCGGTCCATATCGGGGAAGTGTCCGATACTGCGGTCTGGAATGTGTTAGTCTACAGAGGGAGGGTAGTCGATTGTATGAAGGGCCACCGGTGAGCTTCAATCTGTAGCTCCTAGGGATCCTGCAGTCTTCTGTGGTATACCCTCAGGCCTAACCACCCTTAGTATCATGTCATCTCAGCCCTCACTCTCATGCTTCCCTCCCTCACCATGTTGATGACATGGACACGAAAGATCTACAATTTATGCGCTCTACACTCTCCTGTCATTTCTCTTCAGACCCGAATACCCTTAGTATCCGACCACTTCACTCTGCTTTCCGGAGTGCGTCCCGTTTGAGGCATGGGCACGTCGAGGTGCGAAGCTTCAATTTCGAACCCTCCGTACAGTCAAGATATCTTATTCTCGGTAAGAATCATATGTAACTTTTCTACATTATACCAATAATGTAATTCTCTTAAAACAAATCAATCCTTCGCCTAATATGTACCCCAAATGTTATAAGTATGGCCCACAAGTTTAGCCAAAAATTCGTAAACTTAGTTGTACACAAAGTATTAGATTGTCAACTGAGTTAGTCATCAACGCTTGCTGTCCGTAAACAGAGAAACAAAGAGGAAAATACGACTTAATCGTCTTACGTTAACTACAGCGCATGTAATTGCTGGTACACTAAGTACATTGGGGCATATGCACAGACATAATGTAATATTGTCACGACGAATTAGCTTTTCATTTAATGTGTACATTGTAAACCTTCATGATTCGTTTGTATATATTCATACATATGGACAACATAAGTTTGCTTTTCATAATTTATTAATAAATGTTCTATATATTCTATAACACTGTGTTCGTCGTGTGACTACTTTGATGGATTTGCCGTTGCCCGTGACCTTGGTTGTATGAGTACGTGCGCGACTGCATGGCACTCAACTCCCTCCCATATGTTTACGAGACGCAGGTAGCGCATAGCCCCGTCAACTGTTGTATTGTTTTTTGCTAAACTTCCGGGCCCTAGTTATAAGTAATATTTGGGAAATGGATAACGTTACAGTAAGAACTACTTGACGTAAGGTAAAAACCTTAATCAATTACTTCCACTTTTCTTACTCGTTTTCTTATCAGTTATGGCTTCTTTTTACAATAAACTAAATCATAGTTTAAAAATCCTTATAGAACGTTTATAGAAAGTTGAGAAATTTATCTTCATAAAATTATCTCACACATACGACATTTGAGTAAACATTTCGGAGAAGAATAAAGAAGGTGAGGAATTTCTCTTCTTTGAAAATGTAATTTAGTGTTGGAGAATATTACGATAATCGCCACTCCTATATTCTTAAATATACCAGGCATAGATTCATCAGTATTCTTCCTTAAGTTGTGAGAGACTCACCTTATCTCTCTCTCTCTCTCTCTCTCTCTCTCTCTCTCTCTCTCTCTATTTATCTTTCTCTCATTCACCCAGAAAACACACACCTGAACGGTTACGTTTTGTGTTTTCAAGAGACGTCCAAACTTTTGTTTCCAATGAAATCCCCAAACTAGAATGTTGACTAGAGTACGAATACTATATTCTCTTCCTGTATGCGACAGCTAAAGTAAATATTCTCAAAACGTTTCAGGAGCGTTCGTCCCCAATCGAGCAGCCCAACTCAAAATAAATAACATACATAATTTCCAAATTTCATCCTTATGTCAGCCACTATTAAGGTAGCAAAGGTAAATAAATACTCATATACTCTAAAAATATCCCCACATAAAAATGCTCCTACAGAGAAGAATATACAGTTTTAGGATATTTCTAAACCACTACAGGTGTAGCAGTTCAAACCTTTTCACTCAAGCAGGTTCTGAAGTTCTGTTCATTCTGATGTTATTACATAAACGAAAAAATCCAAAATAAAAGGAAAAAATTGTTAGGGAAACTGAAAATCCCGATATGGTATGCAGTTTATGTGAAATAAAGCCACGATGATACTATACATTCTCGGGCCATGTGTGCAAGGCTGTCGCTGTTAAGGAAAGGTTATGAAATTTAAAGATAATACATTTTTTATTTAATATATCAGTAACACAAATATTCAAAAACTTATATACAGTTTATTTACTAATATTTGTATGCGCGAAAGAAATATATGCAAGTCTTTGTAGTAGTTAAAGTTTTATTGTATGTTATGTATAGAAAATGAGTAGTTGTCAAACATTTTTAGGATTACTCACTCAGATGAGATGTTCTTCATATCTCAGAAGCGCTTTTCGGTCAGGTTTTGACCATCTTCAGTGTGTGTTGACCAGCTACTGAGGTGGAGAAGAGCCGAACCTTCCAAGAAACTTCTGCTCCTGTGATTGTCATTTGGTTATCTCCTGATTTGTACTGCCAACTTCTGGGACTGGAACACTGTGGCTGGACACAGGTGGTTGATGGTCATCTGTGGTGTTGACTGGTTGTAACTGTTTTTCCTCTGGATGTGGGTTGATTGAACTGTCGACCTGTGGTGGCGGATGAAATTCCATTTTTTCTTTTTCTCCCTCGTTCTCTGGACCAATATTTAAGTTACTTGTTGTTTGTGGGAGATGTGCTTCCTCACTCATATGTTCCTGGAGTAAACTAGATTGGTTGACATATGGGTTAATTTCAACTGGGTCTAAGTTCTTTAAGTTTGTTTCAACGACATCAATGTTGGATTTTTTAACTTTTTTAATAAGTTGTAAAACACTATTTAATGGTGGTATCTCAAAATTCAAAAGGTTTTTTGTTTCACTATTTAGGATATAAATTTTTTCCCAAATATCTAATTCATTAACTGTTTGTACATGTTTCAATAGTTGTATACTTTGGCCAATTTCATGGTTGTGTTTCCAGAAATGGTTGGCAACTGCAGACTTTTCTATTTGTTTAAGTTTTATATTTCTCAGGTGTTCCGTTTGACGGGTTTTTAAATTTCTCTTAGTTCTTCCAATATAATATGCTTCACAATTGTCACATGGTATTTTATATATTCCAGATAATTTCAATTTATCAATAGTGTTGCTTTAAGGTTTTTTGAGCAGATTCTTAAGGTTGAAATTATTCTTTGGGGCTAATTTTATATTATAATTATGAAAAATTCTTTTAAATTTGTTGAATACCCAAGGATGATAGGTGAACTTCTTGTAGATAACAGTATTTTCTGGTTTCTTTAAAGTGGTAAATGAACTTATGTGGTTTTTGTATATATGTTCATTAATTATTTTAAATATAGTTGATTCTTTAAAGCCATTGATCTTTGCAACATGTAAGATGTGATGGTATTCTAGTTGATATTCATGTTCAAGCATAGGTACATTTATAAGTCTGTGGATTAAACAATGGAATACTGCAAGTTGATGTGATGTTGGATTATAGTTATTAGCTTTGATATAATTATCCACATGTGTATTTTTTCCTATGAATACCAAAATTCAATTTATTATGGTACTTGGAAATTTTTAAATCCAAAAAAGGTAAAAGTCCTTGATCTTCTATTTCCATGGTAAATTTGATAGATTCATCTTGATTGTTGAGAATTTCTAAGGCTTCATTAATTTTATCTTTGGGTATGATTGAGAAAATATCATCAACATATCTGTACCATACTTTAAATATATCTGAGTGAGTAGTTGTTACTTGAATTTCTAAGTTGCTCATATATAAGTCAGCTAAGAATGGAGATAATGGGTTACCCATAGCTAATCCATGTGTTTGAGTGTATAATCTTCCATTGAATGTGAAGGTATTCTGGTCAATACAACTGGTAGTACAAGTTAGTAGATCATGAATCTCAGCTTCATTAATATTAATTGAAGTAAGCCACTCTTGTAATAATGAAGACATCTTCCCAGTTGGGACGTTTGTGAACAAAGAAGTGACATCAAAAGATACTAAAATGTCACTGTCACTGATAGTAATGTTTTTAATATATTCAATAAGTTCAAGAGAATTCTTAATGCTTCTACTTTCAAATTTTTTTAAAGATGAAAACGTTTTTGAAACCCATTTTGCCAATAAGTAACATGGCGAACCTATGTTATTGATAATAGGTCGCATACTGTTATCTTTTTTGTGAGTTTTTGGAAGACAGTAAATCCGTGGTAGTGTTGGATTACTGACTTTTAATCTTTTTTTAAGAGCTAAATCAAAACAATTGGCTTCATTAATAACTTTGTTAATAATTTTTATGTTGGCTTGTAATGGGTTTTTTTCTGTTTCTGAGTAATCAGACTTTTTAAGAAGTTGCATGACTCTATCTTCATAATCATTTTTGTTAAGTAAGACAATTTGATTTCCTTTATCTGCTTTTACAAATGTAATGGATTTATTATTTAAGTGTTTGATAATCTTCAATGCTGGAAAAGTGTATTTACCATATTTTAATTTTTGAAGAACTTTTGTACATTGAGATCTAACATTATCTCTTTCTTGCACAGGAACAGTTTTAATATTTAATTCAATATCTGCTACAAATTCTTTTATATCTTCTGAGAAGGCAACACAGGTTTTCAATCCTTTATTTAACTAATTTAATTGTTCATTACTCAGAGGTTGATCAGATAAATTAATTACTGCTTTATTGTTATTCTTGATTTTTGGAATATAAGATGGCTGACCTTTTAATATGAACAACTTATGTTTTAAACGTGTATGTTTAATTTTCATCATTTTATTTAAATGAGCATAGAGTAGATTTTCAAAATTATTCCAAAGTGCAGGCCCCAAAGTCTGAGTTAGTTCCATGTGAAGTTGATAAAGTTGCATGTTAATTTGATTAAGCTTTTTGTAATGTAGAAATTTTTCTGTTTTAATTACCATTTTTTTCGCCATTTTTTGTTGGGTACAGCTCTTCCTGTTTTTTATATATTTTCTTACAAAAACTGGAGTGACGTTATTAATTAAACATAGGTTAAGAAAGTGAATATCTGCTAAAGTATATCTCTTCTTAATTTGTAATGTTTCATAAAATTTCAACTTTCTTTTATAGAAATGATGTTGAGAGTTAAAATTTATAGCCTCCATGTTCTAATAGTTGTAATAAGTATGGTATGTTAATTTTTGTAAACAGCTGGAAGCAATGTAGTATAGCTACCCAAAATAACAGATACCGGCCTTAAACAGAGAAGGATAGTAAATCTAGAGGATAATGTAATAAGGCAGGAAGAGTGTAATAAAGTAGAGACGGGAGGAAGTGTGCAAGAGGAAGTGAGTGAAAGGAGAAATAGGAGCATGAAGAAAGAAAATAGGAGGGTTGTAAAGAGAAGAAATGAAGGAGAGATAGAGAATACCACCTGATCTATGAATGTTAAGTAAATAAAATAGAAGCTTTATAAAATAAATACCAAATTGAAATAAAGAAACAATACAAATTATTTAATTTATATTTGTATGCAGGAGCTATAAAATTTTAGCAACCAAATGAAAACAAAATCTAATTTTTAATTTGAAAAACAAACAAATTTTACTGTAGATGATGGACTTCAGCGTTCATTCAGATCCATCTTATTCTAACTGTAATACTGGTTTAATTTATTTGGAAACTGCAATAGGCTTTTAGTCTTCTCGTGAGTGAAGTTCACTAAATTATTTCATATGTGCTTAGCAGAGCAGTATTTTATAAACTAGACGTATGAGTACTGATAAAGAAACATTCGTGAAGTAATAAAAGCAATAATATTAATAAAAAGTTCGGTATGAAAGTTCATATTTCCTGACTATGCAATAATTTCCTCCGACTAATCAGGATCAGTTTTAATCGAAATTCCATGTGTTATACCAAAGCCTTGCCCTCAATGGGCATCTCAGGCCTACTCATTCATTTGTTCTAACTAAATGCTTGTAAAATAATTTATTTAATGCAAAAATTATAATAATGAAAAATGCGCAACATCTTCGTAAAGTTATGAAATAACTCAAATGAAAAATCCTGAATAACATCAAGAGGTGTTAAGCTGTAATGTATACTCTTTTTAATTATCTGTTATTTATTCTGGCTAATATATCTGAAATGGAATCGAATACTTTGTAAAGTATCTGTAACTTTACAAATACACCTTTTACTACGGTTGCAGCAATGCATTCCAGGTGCACTGTACTCTATCTTCACTTACTACAAATAAGTAATTTGAAAAATTAGGAACAATGATGCTGTAATGTTGCTCTCTGCTTGAATAAACGCATTAGATAAGACTGTAACCTGGAAGCGCATCCATTAGGGGCAACGTATAACATTTCTCTTGTATGTTGCACGTTGTCTGTCTGTCTAGGTTCACGTAGGAAGTTAGCTCGATTAAGAACCTTTGCTCCATCCAACTAATTTCCAACTAGAGAGCTCTGTGCTAACTGTTTACTGGGGCGCTGTCACACAAACGCATGCACAAATCTGCTAACCAATTACACACCTATGCCATCAGCATGCAAATAACTTGCGCCTGGAAATTGCAGTTCGCATTTGTTTTCTTCTCGCTTTTCCGGTTTAATTAGTCCAGCCTCTAACGCTGAAACAGGAAATCTGTAAGCTGAAAATCTTATTTGAACCCAAAATGAAATTTCTGAAAGCTAATAATCATATAAAACTGATGCACTACGAGGAACAGTTCTGTTCGCTGCTTTGAAACTCACGTAGACAACGTAATAAGAGCACGAAGTGACACAAGTTAGTGAATCGTTACATCGAAACATTTCACCAAATAGACAAATATAGCTAAAGGTGCCGCAATATATGAATATAATGTACGTATATTTTAAATATGCATTTGTTCTAGAGAGGCGTCGCACTTACCAAGACATGAAAACCCATGTACGCTGAATGATGTTAATTGGGCACACCATTATAAACAACCTCCAGTAGAAAGTGATTTGAGTCCGTAAAGTTGATCTTATCTTTTATCAAATAAAATGTGGATAATGACGTCTACCTGAATGCCTTGTTAAAGTGTATAGTTGCACAGCGACCTAGATATTTTAGAAACTTCTGCTACAGCTCTCCATCTGTAATTTCATTTACAGGTTCTAGAAGAATGTGCCAGTTGTTTAAATACCCGTTTGGTTTCAAATGCTCCAACAGAAAAAAAAATCATCTTATTCGTTTATCGACACCTTACCGCACCATTCCAAACAAGAGACATAACTAGAATATTTACAACAAAAAATGACGCTCAACGATTTGTCGGCCGGGTAGCTGATCAGTATGGCGTGCGTGCCGATTTATATTTTTACCATGAGGGAGCTGTAGGTTCTCTGCAGCAAACGTGTGCCATATAACCTACTAGAATATTTAAAATGGTCCGCACTGTATTATTGCTAGAAGGTTGCTAAGTGGAATTACCTAAGTAAGAGAAAACGATGCCTTTAGCTTTCTCTCTCTCTCTTTCAGTATTGCCACCAGTGACCTAAACACTGCTAATGCTGCTTCTTGCAGCTAGGTGGAAGAAGCACTGCATTCCACCTAAAACTTTGATACTGATATTTCACGGGAAATAAATGTTTTGATGTCTCCTGAATCCAAAACAATAAATAAATAAACCATACGTATATTTGTGAATAAATAAACTCAAAAACTAAACACTTCCCCCACCACAAATAACGTTTACATATGATATGATATATTTATTGTACACATTCCAAAATTTTACAATTTACAACTTTTGGTTACATTTAGTTGTCTTTACCTTGTTGCTACCTTCGCTTGCATGACACCCTGGTATTCTGCTCTGCCAGGTAGCTCTTAACCTCCATACCTCCTTGATTACTTAATTAGTCCCTTTCATCCCCCTCATCTTCCTTTCTTTTATTTTTTACATTTGTGGCCCATTTTTCTTTTACTTTGTGCAAGAATTCACCAATACTTCTTAGCTTTTTTTCCTCCCTGCCCGTTATCATTTTTATAGCTACTATCCTCTAATCTACTTTCTCCCATTTTTCTACCCAAACCTCTTTCTCCATATTGCAAACTCCTCGCATTCTGTTACATAGTGTTCTATGCTTTCCTTTCCCCCACAAAATTCACAAATTCCCTTTACACTACCTCTTATCCCTCTTAGAAATATTATTCCTGCTCTCATCCATGCTAACCCTTCTCTCTCTTGCCTATTGCAGTAATCTACATATGCTTCTCGTCCCAAATTTCTTTTTATTTGCTTGTAAAATGGTAATTATTTCGTATTTTATAAGCTTCCCCATATTTCCTGTCTTTCTATATGTCTATTCTGCATTTTACTAATTTACCCACACCGCATGTATTCCTTTCCTCTAATCTCCATATATCTCTCATTTCTATTTTTTCCCACAATTCCTCCTATCTCTGCCCACCAGTTATTTGAGTTCTCTTATCTTTTTTGCTCTCTCATGCATAATTTCATAATTTTCCCTTTTTCTTTGGCCAAACACCTATACCAAAATTTTATTATTCTTTCCAATATTATTCCATTTCTCCTTGTCTTTCCTAATTCTACTAAAGCTACTTCCCTAGGTACTGATTTTGGTAAGCCTAGTAGCTATTCACAAAACCTTCTGTAGGTTTGGCCCACCGTTTTGTTTACCTCTATGCCCCCCAGATCTCCACTGCATACAACATTTTGGATTCAACTAGTGCTTCGTATATTCTAACCACTTCATTGTCATTTTAGCGTATATTTGCATATTGTTATTCCATTCATTGCTGTCCTTCGTTTTTCTTCAATTTCTCTCCTGTGTGCTCCCCACTTTCCATTAATAACGTTTACATACAAACTGCTTCCGTAATTTTTATACTCTAAAAGTGTTTCCAGCGGTATTACTTAAAATTACTTATGTTTAGAAACTTGTCATGAGAATTAAAACAACTTATCTTTTGATTCGTCTGTATTGCCTCCTTCATTATGAATACATTGTTATTACCAGTAAAGCACTGTTTCAGGAAAAAGTGGGTCCCGTTAGGTTTCAATTTTTGTCAAACAGTTTTTGGTGGCACTCAGGAATTCCAAGTTGTTGATGCTATCTATCTATATATAGTAACATTGTGGGTTCGTAGAATTTAATATCTAATTCGCAGCAATACTCTATTTCAAGCAACAAGAAGTTTTGTACACCCCTGACAGTAGCAGGATAACGTAACATACACCAATATAGTCTCGTGGCTTCACCACACGTAAACAAACTAAAGAATTCACTTTCAAATCACTACATGATTATCATTTCTCAACTTGCAACTCGGTACGGTTCAAATGGCTACACACACAACAAACAGCTCACTAGCAAATCTGCCGTACGACTAAATTCACAAGTCCATAGACAACTGCAAGTTCGTCCACTCCTAGCAGCTCCGCTGCACGAATGACTAGCAAACCTCCTTGACCCTTATTTATACCCGAACCCTTGTTTCTCGAAAGTTGTCGAAGCGTCATGGCCTTTCACTATGCAGCGAAGAGAGGGTACTGTCCAGACACCTCTCTGGCTCTTTCTTTCTGGGCAAGTAACAAACGCCCTTACACTCCGTGGGTGTGGCTTGGGAGCTATATGTCTCTTTCACTCCCCGCTTCTCTCTCTCTCTCTCTCTCTCTCTCTCTCTCTCTCTCTCTCTCAGCATTCGCACAGGCACGGGCCGCTGTGTGTGTGTGTGTGTGTGAGAGAGAGAGAGAGAGAGAGAGAGAGAGAGAGAGAGAGAGAGAGAGAGAGAGAGAGAGAGTCTGAGTATGTGTGTGTGAAAGACTGAGTGTGTGTATGTGTATGTGTATGTTCCAAAACTTATATATCTATGTTGAACAGCTAAGTCACAATTCTTTGTTCATCATGATGTTACTCAAAGAGTGGTATTTCAAAGAAACTATATAGCATCCCAATTTTTTATGAGTATCGCGTCAAGTTCATTTAATACAATGCATATGTAGTAAAAATATATCTGCAAATATTTATTTCAATTAAGATAAATAAGAGCAAACCATAATTTTTGTAAGAATAGAAAGGGGAATTTTAAGCGGATAGAAATAACATATTATATTAACTTTCGACACACTATATTATGAATTAGAAAATTACTTTGCTTCATTAAAAGATTAACTTTAAGGGAAGATATAAGGGTGTGACATTAAATTAGAATATATAACTTTTGGGGAAATTCAATACTAATATATTCAGAGGTACAATCATTTCAACATCAAAGTGGCAGCCACATTAACAAAACACCAGAATAAAATATGCAACATTTATGACATTTTGCAACAAATTAATGATTCTATATGCCTATATACGGTTTAAATGGCGTGGGCATTTCTTTGAAAATCTGAACATTACTTATCAAAATGAACTTTTTACCGTGATCCAGAGTTAATTCAATACACTTTCATTGTATTTTCTATATTTATGTGATGCTTTTTAACTTCAAGTCAGTGTGGTCGGAGTACAATGTACACATGTAGAGAGCAATCCATGCACTATCAGATCGAATGGACATCCATTACTGATGCTCGATCCTAAGGAAGACTACTTCCAACTCAACTGATGCCTTTGCATCACCAATGCTGTCTAAGCCCCGGATTACGCCATGCATCTTGTTTGATGAATTGCCCTTCTGTTTCAGGGAATTCGCTTTCTGCTAATTAATGACTAATACGTGGGAACATGAAAACCGCTCACGCATTAATAGCACCCCTCTCTGAAGCGTATCAGACCAATGGGCAGCTGATGCAAGTGAGGTGAAATATCCCTTGATTTCCGAGATGGCTTACTTGGAGCAGTAAATCACTGGTCTAATACTACGGTGCATTTGGCTAATGCCGGATGGAAAATCCTAGTGCTCTTGACATAAGCCATAACATGTAAACACTTATCACACAAAAATCATGCGTAATGGCTGCACGGTAACGGGTGAAACTGGGATTCGTGAGATTTTCAGTTCAATTCCCGTCGACTGCCCACTCTGGCTATAGGTTTTCGTAGTTTTTCGTAATCGTTAGGTTAATGCTGGGGTTATTTCTACTCTAGCACCATTTATTTTACATAATTATACTTTAATTCCGTTTCCATCTTATCTTAGGTATGTTTCTAGGTTTCCTAGCGTATGGCGGGGCCAGACAGATGGCGCAGATGTTTGCTCAATTTAAAGAGTATTCCCAGTGGACACTTGAGGGCTAATTACAGTTCGTCTTGTTTATCTTGAAACACGGGAATTAGAGAGAGCGCACCATTGCCCGCGCTGTTGTAGGTAACCAATGACTGCCTAATCTCATATCGCATCACTTCTATGTAACGTTCCTATTGGCTTCGTCTGATTAAATTTTAGCTACCCCTTTAATACTTTCAAGCGCTGCGCTTTAAAGACTAGTGGTAGATGTCGGTAGTATAGATATATCGTCCATTAGGGGATTTTTGGAGAGTAATTTTCTTCTAAATATATGATGAAATTGTCGAACACATCAATTAATCCTTATTTTCTCCAGTTCATCTTTTCTATCTGCTTCATTGATTTGTGTCCATATTAGCTCGATAGCATTCTTATCACAATGACACGGAGATAAGATATGTCCATTTAATTCAGCTATGGAGTCGATTGTATACAGTTTTAACTTATCTCTGTTTCTCTTAATTATCTCGTACATCACCGGTTTTGATACCATATTTCCATTATTACCACATTTCACTGTCAATATAAAGTACTGTTTGTAAATAAGCACGCCCAGCACTGGTTGCAGCACCTGTCGCTCTGTGACGTAAACTAGGCAGTCGCGGATAATAGTGGCAATGTGTTTACAAAACTTTTCATCCCTCCCTTGCCACAGGGAGAGGTAGCGCTAAGTAGATCATATTTCAAGTTAAACCAGACGAACCTTAGTCGACGGTCGTTCATCGGCACTCTAGGCACAGGATAGTTTACTCTGGAACTGTGAGACACGCATTTCTGTAAAAGAGCTGGTCCTTCTGCAGTTCCTTCACTCTATCACTCCCTCCTAGAAGTGTTAGCTATAACAGATCTATCTAGGTGTTCCCCATATAACCTCTGATATATCAAAATTGTAAGGCAAATAACGTTTACTCTGCCTTCAGAGAATATATGGATATTCTCAGATATCTATTATTGATATGAGTATTCCAATACCATATGATTTATTTAGTCTCTTCCAGGTCAGCACGGCTAGCCTTTTAAAGAAGAAGGCTAGCCTTTCCGTTTTCTCTATCCCCCAGTAATAATTCCTTAGCTACGGATTATAGCTATGATGCATTGAGTCAGTTGTACATGTTTTGGTAGATATGTGTGAAATCTGAAGTTCTTGTGTGATTTAGAGTTTCCGCTGTACTTTTGCCACTCCGAGAGAAATAGTCGTAATGATGGTTGAGTGCCTGCTAGGTTTTGTGGAAAACACACATATTATTGAATATCTCATTAGTCAGATTTGAGCCTTAAGATGAGAAAGTACACATTCCGCCGACTTCTCCCAACCTAATTAATATTTGCTCACTGCAAATAAGAATTGGCGGTAGAGGAGGAAGTGGTAGAGCGCGGGTGAGATGTGCGCGTGAATGTATGTGCTCTTGGAGCGATAGTTCACCAGAAAATTATTTCTGATAAAAGCCCCTTCCTTAATTTCCGTTTTTCCATGCCCCTCTATTTTGATTGTCTCACCTATCTTACATTCCATTCTTTAAGGGATGGTCCAAAATCTTAGCTAAAATTGTTGTAGGTGTATGGCAACTTAATAACTGTACTCAACGAAACGGATCACTTTCTATCATTGGACTTAGTAGGTAGAAGCCGGCAGTAATTAATATTCAGTAATACATAAAGTTTGCAAGTGATTAGTGAAGAACAGCAAGCAAAAAGATAATAATATGAAGAAAGGGATTTTAATAGTAATATGTTATTTAAGTATTAGTATATAATTCTTATTTAAAACTTCAAAGAGAAAAAGAGGTAATGCTTATCATTTTGATAGACGAAAGTAGTTAGTGGCTCAGGTCAGAGTCAGTTTTATTTTTGGGGTGGGGTGGGGTGGGGGTTAATGTCCAATAAAGAATATTTTTTTCAGAAGTAGGAGAGGCAGTTCTAAACTGGTGGGTGTAGACTAATCGAAATACGAGCGTGCTGCTGACGCACGTAACTTATTCAGCAGTCAGCATTCTTATTTGAACCAACTTTATTTATTCATTGCGTACTCCGCCTTTAACTGCAATTGTCATATCCATTGCTGTTCTCCTTTGTTGACTCGTATACGCTGGATTGATGTACTTGGGATTTTTTGAATCATTACATTATACACATATTCGCAGTCTCATTCATACTTCCAGACTCTAGGGAAGATGGGGAATCAACTTGGTTTAGAAAAATCCACAACCTCCTGCCGGGAATCGAACCCGGGACCCCTTTTACTCGAAAAGGTGCTCTATCGACTGAGCTACGGGGTCAGCCTCAACCAAATTAGAAATGTGTTGACGAACTTACTCCAGAATCCTCCATATAATGGGGAATATGGTATACAGAAGTATGGGACTCCTCCCTCCTCTGTGATCTCAGGCGACCGCAAAGTGAGATTTGTGATGGACAACACGGCGCTGGTGCGGGTTTTCTCCGGGATCTCCAGTTTCCCCCGCCATATTTTTCCACCGGTGCTCCATCTCATCTCATGTATCATCAGTGTCACCGCCTGCGATGCCGTATGTAGTAAAAGCGGGCGTTAAACACTACACACACACTCCCTCCTCTGTTCTCCAGGAGTAAGGAATGAAGTGAAACAACAACAAGAGTCTATAGAACGCAAGAAGAAGGATTTCAAGGATGCCCGATTGTCCGCAGCAGGTCCTGGCTCGTCTCATTGCTGAAGCTTCCAAGACAGCAGGATTAACGACCGGTTCAATTAAGCTACCAGCTACCAACTTCCTTGGAGTTTAGGATCCATATGTATAGCACCGCCTCACGCCGCAACTCTTAATCACAACTGGAATATGTGAAGGAAACGGAGTGAACGGGATGTGAGGAAGAGCAAATCGTAGTAGATGAGAAGCCACCAAAGCGTTAATCTAAGGACCAGTGAAGATATGAATGAATGAATGAATGAATGAATGAATGAATGAATGAATGAATGAATGAATGAATGAATGAATGAATGAAAAGTAACTTGTAGACAGCTGATGGGAATCGGACCCGGGACATCCCGAATGCGAGCCTCGCACGTTACCATGGCATTCGCTCGGTTCAACGTATTTATAGGGGCTGGTAAATTGTTTCATAACTAAGGGTGGACGAACAACAAAACGCACATACTTGGTTTGTAATGACCTGAACAAAATTATGCACCTTTTACACAGGATGAATGTTGTATTTATGTAACTTTCATAGGACTACGCGAGCTACAACTCCCTCACTTAGAGTAATAAGCGTTTTTCATAATCAGTTTTGATATGTTAATGATATCTGCTGCTGTTAAACTCAGCATGGACACCTCTCATCATGTATACAGATTCAATGCATTTGAATATAGGCCTCATTCTGTGAGCAAGATAAATACTGCATGGGGTGGTTTATATGGCCACCAATTTTGAGTGTTTTCTGTAAATTAATTTTAAGAGCCAATTAAACCCACAGTTGAGACGGAAGTTAAAAGGGTTAAAAGGGTTAGTGTGCGAGAGTTAATAATGAAGAAAATATTGAAATACTTGCGTCGGGTCCAAGAGTTGTTTCATGTAGATTTTGTGAAAGCGTGTCAGAGGCATTGAGAAGCAAATTTGGGTGCAAGAATTAATGTATGTCTTGAAAAGTCAAAAAACGGTAAGTTAAAAATGAATGAAATAAATTCTTGGTTAAAGTTGAATAGACAAACGTATGCTCAAATTACGAAGAAGAGCTCAGTGAGATGCAATGGAAACATAAAAGAATTCTTTAATAAAGGCAAGTACATTTTAATCTGTAATAAAAATGAAAAACAAGGGGCATCCTGGTTTAGGTTAAGTATTTGGAAATTATGGAGAGTTCAAAATGGGTGTTATCCCGGAAATGTATCTATATTATAGAGAGAAAGATGATAAAATACATATAAATTTCTAGTGTAAACATATAAATGAACAGACGGAAAGTTTAATTAATAATGGTTAACGAGGTACGAGGAAATTGTACTGAGAAGAATTATTAAGACCATAAGCAGATAATAAAATTAGAGCACTTTCTATGAAACGTAAGGGTGAAATGGAAGTGGCCAGCAGAAAGGTGTTCAATGTAAAAAAGTTGGAAGTTAGAGACTGTGCATGTAACAATTGTAAATATTAGACCATTTATAGTAATTGCAAACTAACACGGTTAAAGAACAAACCTAAACCATATGTGAACTTCGTTCTTTAATATAACTCAAGTACGGTAGCCTACACTGAGGGGCATTTGCATTTTCCCACGATGTAATAAAATATAAAAGAACACACCCGCTTTGGTTCTCCGTGAATGAAAATTGAAGTAATAAAACACAAACTGAAAGACCCTGAGGAGATTCCTGGTGCGAGTTTTGCTTTCAAAGAAACTATAAATGGCCAGAACCGGCGGAGTTCCCGGCCCCCCAAAGCGTGCAGAATTAATAGACCCTTCTCATTTGCGTCAGCTGTTTACTGATGCTTCACTTAAGATAAGCGCCGGGAATCGTATATACACACACAAAAGCCTCGCTTTCTATGAAATATATAGGTATTTTGTGCACCTAAATGTCACTCTCAGAGAATTAAAGCCTTTGAAGTTGTGTTAGCTTCCAGCCGGCCGTGTATATAGCATTTCATTCCAAATTCAAGTTTTCAAATAAAGTCTATATTCGGTGACAGAAAGACATACTGATTGGTGAATAGATATACAGCTGGCGTTCGCACGTAATCTATAGGCCGGTTGGTTTGCAAAGAGAGTACAAAAGGATAAGCCGAAAATAGACATACATTTTCATTATTGAAACCCAGCTTTAGTGATATTAAGATAAATATAGGCGTTGAGTACACTTTTAAAATTTTGAAGTTTCATAAGCTGTGGGATTCGACCCCCTGGTAGACCGAGGTTTAAAGAGACAAGAGTTGTGCAAGCAATATAAAATATGAAATTGTGGGTAACTGTGTTCGTCTTGAATATACATGTTTGTGTATAAGTCAAATGAAAGAAATTCAATGGACATTTTGAGAAACGTCAAAGTGCAACAATGGCACAATGGTTTTTTGGGAGCGAGAAGTCTATGGTGTGACTCACAGCTATGCTAGCGAATTGTCAACTGTGATTCAAATTAACACAATTTCGTCTAATTGCAATTATCATAGGATAAGATTAGGCATAAAGGTAATAGATGTATAATTAATAATAATAATAGTAATAATAATAATAGCAGTAGTAATAATAATAGCAGTAGTAATAATAATAGCAGTAATAATAATAATAGCAGTAATAATAATAATAATAATAATAATAATAATAATAATAATAATAATAATAATAATAATAATAATAATAATAACAATAACAATAACAATAACAATAACAATAACAATAACAATAACAATAACAATAACAATAACAATAACAATAACAATAACAATAACAATAACAATAACAATAACAATAACAATAACAATAAGAATAAGAATAAGAATAAGAATAATAATAATAATAATAATAATAATAATAATAATAATAATAATAATAATAATAATAATAATAATAATAATAATAATAATAATAATAATAATAATAATAATAATAATAATAATAATAATAATAATAATAATAATAATAATAATAATAATAATAATAATAATAATAATAATAATAATAATAATAATAATAATAATAATAATAATAATAATAATAATAATAATAATAATAATAATAATAATAATAATAATAATAATAATAATAATAATAATAATAATAATAATAATAATAATAATAATAATAATAATAATAATAATAATAATAATAATAATAATAATAATAATAATAATAATAATAATAATAATAATAATAATAATAATAATAATAATAATAATAATAATAATAATAATAATAATAATAATAATAATAGTAGTAATAGTAGTACACTACAGGAACTTAGGGAAAACACTGTACAAGTAATCACAGGAATACCTGCTCCTGAGTTTCAGAGAGTGAGCTAGAATGTTCACACGAGATATGCTGCCTGTTTGAGAGCAGAAGGTAAACATTTCCAACATCTATTATATGGTAAGGATTCAAGTCCGCCTCTGCCGGCGTAAGTTCCCCGGCGACTGTCAACCGTGTCGCGCAGAAGAGAGACCGCGAGTGGGCTCGATTATAATTTAACTACCCCATATTTGTAGAATGCTTCTGGATAACTTTGTAGCTAATATACATTTGTAACATTGGTGCTGGATTTGTTGGATATATCCTGTATCTGTAAGTGAGTGAGTGTGTGGTGTTTTAGGGCCCGTCGACAACAAGGTCATTTGGGCCAACCTGTATCTGTAATAGAGTATACACGATATATACATTATTTCAGTAAAAATGTTTGTCTGTACTGAAGTACCTTAAAATTATAATTTTCAGGCTAAATAAATGCATATTTGAATGTATAATATTATAGTGGAGATGCGAATAGATAATGTTAGCATAGTTTAATTCTTGTTATATGTGGTACAAATTTTGTCTTTCATTCTTCATGTCCTTTCTGCAAGAGTGATCATGAAGCATGTATGAATGTAGAACACAAATGCGCACGTGACCGAATACCAACATCAATAACCAAGCAGTATTACCAGTACTACTGCCACACCGTTGTGTGCATGATTTCAGTGTACAATTTGCTGTCGTGTTGTTTTGTTTGTACCTGCGTTTTATAGGGACAAAACGAACAGTGCTGCCTTAATTTTTTATACTGGCAGTTATCGCAGCGGTTTAAGAATGTTAAATGAACTTGATTGTTCTTTTATTCAGTAGGAGTTGAGGTTATGGGCTACAACTGTGTAAGGCATGTCTGAATACGAGAAATCCTCTTATTTAAAAAGGTCATATGCCTAAGACTAGAGAATCCTTGTTTTTTTAAAGAGCGTTTCAAAAGACGCCGATAGGAGTTTTATGTTCCATTATGAATTAGGCTATCCATACGAAATTTAGAATTGCCTTTTTTCCACCGGAAAACATGAGTGTATTTTTGCAGGTATTAAATAAAAGACTGCAGATGCATTCCTTAAGTACTAACTGAAGCAAATATCTAATTTGCGGCCATCATGCTACCTACCATTCATTTATATAGTTTTTCCACAAATTTTTTAAATAATCACACACTTAGATATACAGATTTTGATGCAGAAGACAGAGACAAAATCAAGTATTTAAAAAGGAGGTAAATGTGGGTTAGTCTGATGTCACGCAGATATGAAAATATCAGATATAAAAGAATGACTTCTTAATATTGCAAGATATATCATTTAAGTCATTGGAGCCTCCAGAAGGGAAAGAGTTAACGTAAAAATGGTGTGCCTATACTAGCTTAGGATTAGTTAATTTGTGATATGCCGATCTTGCAATCCTGCGTTACTAACCGGGGTGCTTTTTGTGAATCTAACCTCCATGCCGAATGTATTTAGAATTAACGGACACCTTATCTTATACCCTTGCTCGTTTAGTTCTACTAACTGCCTGTATGGCGAGACGATATGGTACCCCCCACCCTCAGGATGCTCGGTAACGGGGTCGACAGGTGATGGACTACCCGTAGAAGAAATCGTTCACCTATATCACATGAAGATTTGGTGTTAGGGAAAAATTGGGGGGGGGGGGGTTAGTGTGTACGATTCACAAGTTTTATGTCATTGGTTAGTTGGCCCAAAAATATTAAAGGCTGTCAGATACGGCCGTTCATTCAGAGAAAGATAAAAGGTTCAAACACACATTTAAAAAAGGATTTTTAAAATTTATATATGTGCCATGTTAAGAGCAAGATGAACTGTACAGTCATCTGAACTGGAAACTTTTCAAGTATTTGTTTAGAAAAAAGAAAGACAGAGTTGCATGCTGATTCCCTACCGTTGTAGTTTTCTCAAATATAAGCATTTACGAGAAAATATAATCTGGATTCATTCGCATGTCTCTCTACCTTCTATCGTTTATTATTTTATAGTTTCTGCAAATTATTTATAAGGAAGCTTATTTTCCTTTTCGGTTCATGTCAGGCGAGAAACATTTTTCCAGAATACCTTCATTACATATTTCGTTGAATTTACAAGATAGATGAAACGGATTCAGTAGTCAGATTTTGAAATCGAGTTCACTATATGCTGACCTAGAAACATCATACTGTTTCCATGAAATGGAGAGAAGCTATTTAACAGTGACAGTAGGCCCGCCTCCGTAGCGTAGATGGTAGCGTGTCTGCTCACGTTCAAGGGGTCCCGAGTTACAATCTCGGTCAGGGTGAGTTACCTGGATAATGTTTTTTTCCGGGGGTTTCCCTTATCCTTAAAGACGAATGTCGGAAAGCTCTAAGCTCCATGGACCCTGGACTCTTTTGAGCGTCATTTTACCCATTTCATTCACCGTCCGATATGATTTATCGCTGGAGGACGTAAAATTACAACAAAAAAGAGCGACAGTAGTTACAAAAACATGAGAAGAATTTAAAATTCAAACCAATAAAAACAAATATTTTGGACATGGCTGGTGGCAGAGAAGATGTTTCTTGTTATAAATGGTGTATTTTAAGAAATTCAATTTTTTGTGCAGTAAGGTTTTGCACATAATTTATTGTTTACAAGAAAAAAGGAAATTGTACAAAAGAACTTCCGAATGAAGAAGAGTTCACAGAACAATCTTCTAAAGTTCAGATTAAGCCATTTATTTTTTCTGATGTAAATACCTTACATCTATGTATTTGTATGTAAATCGTTAGCTTCACCTTGGGAGAAATACAAAATTAAAAAAATAGTTTCGTTAGACGTGTAGTTTACATTGAGTTGATTTTCCTTTAGATCTTTGGCATGCTTGAACGATAATGATCCTGTAAAACATGTTTTGTTTTGTTTGTTATTTATCGGATATTCCGTATTTGTGCTATGCTGTTCACATAATCACATATACAACAAGCCCTTTTCCAAAAATGCATTTTTCATTTAGGGGATTTTAGAACTTCTATTTCTGGTGAAAATTTTGTATAAAACTTTGGGTAGAATGCAACAGCTCCGTTCTCAAACAATTATGCATGTGGTGTATAATATAGAAAGCATGGAAGTATAAAAATTGAAAAACTTTAAATAACGGCCTTCTAGAAGAACTTTGAAAACGTCATACACATGAGGCCTGTTATGCTCTTTGAAATGAGCAGGAACGTTTGAGAGTATTATCTAATCAAATTTCAACGCGATTGACTTTCACTTTCAGAATGTAAATCAATGATTACAGTTCAACAAATTGAGGTTAGCATACATTTGTGGACAAATGTTCTTAGATTTCCTTTGTCTGTTTTGTCGCCAACCGTCCCCCAACTTGGGGGCATCATTTGTTAACATAATAACATGTTTCTCACTGCCAATGACATACCTCATTCCGTCCATAAAGTAGATGAGGTAATATATCTTATTATCCGAAGGCCTAAAACGTGTAATAAAGTTCAATATTACATCTGAGTGAACCGGCATTAACTAGAATATATCACAAGGAAATAACCTTTAAGATGCACGAAACATGCACGCTACCGTTAATAAAAGGTTTTTAGTGCGTTTCAATAGTCCATAAATAATAAGCTGCCTTCATTACGTGACAATAGTGTTGTTTTTCCTTTTTCTCTGGAACAACTGTGTAAAATTTCATTCGTTACACAGAAAAGAAATCGTTCTGCGTATATATTCCGTTTTCTATTACACATTCAGAACGACAATTTCGTGATGTTTCACATGAAACGTTACATATTTAAAAGAGAAACAGCAGTGAGTCAGTAAAGATGTAATGTAGTTAAATACAAAAGTAAACAATAGGAAGCAGATATGCCATTCGTCGAAACATCTTAAAATTAAATGAAAATTTACGTAACAAGTAATTGTATTCCACATTTGGCCTTATTTCGTTTTTTTTCCTTTGCAAGAGAATGAACACCGTCTAATAAAAACAGGACTGCTAAAAATTGATAGGCAGAAAGAGAAAGGAGGAGGTCCGAAAAAAGAAAATATTTACTTCACTTAATGAGCTAGAAATGTCAGACACGAAAGCCCTCCTGGCGCAAGTAATGACACAGAAAAGTAACAACCCTGCCGTGTCTTCAATAATTTCACACACAGACATACTGGCGCAACGTCTCAAGTTTTTTCACTGACAAGAATATCCAACTGAACAAACCTACGCATCATATTACGTAAATACCTCATTACAGTACTTGTTCAGTCCCATCATCTTCTGTTTAAAGTCTTATGACTACATCTACCTTTGTTGTTAACCTAAGTCTTATATTATTAGCTTCAGAATACAGAATTCTACTTTGAATAGACGAACAAATAGTCAGGCAGACAAACAGATAGATGAGGTAGCATTATGTTAATAGTGATATAAGTAGCAGCGGCAGTAGCAGTATTCGTGGAGGTAGTGGAGATGATAATAGTGGGGATAGTAGTCTTTTATATTTAATTAACGTCCTTCAAAGTTAAGTCACTCCGGACGATAAATGGAATAAGTGAAAGTGACATTCATTTTTGAGGATAAGGGAAAAAAAACCGGAAAAATTGCTATCCAGGTGATCCACCGAGAATCGAAATTGGGACCTGTTGAACGTGTGGTAGATACGCTAACACCTTCGATATACAGGTGAGCTGAGATCGTATTTGTGGTATTGTTGTGGATTTAACGGTAGTACGGTAGTAACGGTAGTAACAGTGGAGTCAGTAGTATTTGTTCTACTGGTAATCACAGGAATGTGAGGGGTAGTAATAATATTGGTAGATATAGTAGCTGTGATAGTAATAGTAGTAGTGATAGTAATAGTAGTAGTGATAGTAATAGTAGTAGTGATAATAGTAGAGATGGTGGCAAAGTTTGGAGTAGCAGTAGTGATAAGCAGTAGTAATAGTGACAGTAGATTAACAGTAGGTCTTTTTTGATGGGCCATTGTATGTATGAGTAAATTCATGGAGCAGTGGCAAAACATTGAATATTATATTTTGCTATAACCAATTTTCATTATAACGGTTGTGTGCATTTCAACGTGCCTGTCATCTGATATATATAAGGGCTGTTCAATAAAGACTGATCACAATTTTATTTTGACAACGTACCTTTACTCATCCTCATAATTTTGATGATCCCTCTCAAAATCGTCTCCCCTGAATGCGAGGCACTTGTCCCAGAGTTTCTGCCAGTATTCAAGGACATGCTGGAAACCATTTTTGAGAGACACTTCAATATCGCTTCCGCAGCCTTCGCCGCTGCATCTGATGATGTATAATGCCTCCCACGAAGGCATTTCTTCAAGTTAGGGAATAGAAAAAAGTTACATGGTGCTAAATCCGGACTATAGGGAGGGCGAGGGATGCACTTCACGTTTATTTTTTCAAGATATTCAGCAACAACATTTGTGATATGCAGCCGCGCATTATCGTGGTGCAGCATCCAGCCCGCTTCACGGAAATGTGGTCTTTCGGGCCTGATATGAACTTGCAATGTTTTCAGGGCATCCCTGTAGTATTGTTCAGTTACTGATGTGTGTGCAGGTAAAACATACTGATAAACCATTCCATGAATATCAAAGAATGAATGACCATGGCTTTCCCAGCAGAAGCAACAGCTTTTGCTTTTTGGGGGGTTGGTGATAAAGGAGATTTCCACACTGAGTTTGCTGTTTGCTCTCAGAATCATAATTATGTAGCCAAATTTCATCAGCAGTGATTACGTTGAAAGGAACTCCGGATCTTTCTCTAACATCAACTTTAACTGCATGTGACCTCCATTACAGCGGTAGGCGATACTGAACATGTCTGAACTTGCCTGGCTCTCACAGGGTGGAACCAGGAGTAGCAACAACGAAACTACTACGGCGTGTTTATTTCACATTAAGCTAACAGAATATAATTAGATTAAATTTTAGTGCAAAAATTATGACCGTAAAAATATTATCATTCTTTATTGAACAGCCCTCGTATATTACTGAACACTCAAAAAATTTCTGCCAAAGTTCTCAACCATGCGCGTCAGTTTTCTTTATTTGAATTTCAAGTGTATAGGAATTTGTTATATAATCTTTATATCTATTTTGGACTTATTTCAACATCAGCTCTAATGTCAACTAACTTACACTTGGCTAAAACTGTTGGCATGTATATTTCGTTTTATATTAAACTAAAACTAGAATAATTAAAGTTTTATAGCAACCTATAAATAAATAGAAATGGTGACTTCATCAAATGTCTTATAAATTCAAGATAATCCGCATGGGTCATTCCATGTGAAATTTAACTGCTATAAATAATATATAAATAAACGATAAATTTCATTTTTAACACAATGTCCATCTATGAGAATTGCTATATAAATCTATTTATCAAATATTAGAATATAAAGTGGCGAAATTGTCACAGTATTGATCGAAAAATCAAGCCCATTAATTCATTTTGTGTTACAGTTTTCATAATTCCAAATTAATTTGTTTCAGCATACAGAACAGCATTTCATTACTAACTGTATAGAAAAATATTGTACCATCTAAACAGTTGTCGCTATAAAACCATTGTTGTTAGGCGACATTAAATAAGTTTATATTAAAAGAAATTTCATTTTAGAGATAAAATTTTACAGTTTACAATGGTAAATGATATCATTATTTCTATAAGATTCGTAAAAACAATCTGACAATAGCTTTTAAGTGTTTTAGTGAAAGTGTCAAACCAGTGTTATTCTTCTACCCAGGATTACGCTAACATCGGACGTGGACATCAACGAGTAAGTGCAACCAATTTCAATTGTATACTAACGGTAATCTTGTGTAACAAAAACAATTGTTTTCCTTTCTTCAAGAAACGAGTACATATTTATTGTAAGTGAATGATACCTGGGAACAGAAAAATAATAGATAAACATAACGAAATGAATGATGATAGATGTATGGTAGTGAACAGTGGATTTGGGGATACGGAAACTAATGTATAAATAGTCTCAGAAGTAGAAATTAGAAGGGCAGAGCAATCTCCTCCCATTGCCGACCCAGGACTATGCAGTATGGATAGTTTAATGCACCAGTTGATAGAAAAAATTAATATCTTAGACAGTAAAATCAGAGCACAAGGTAATGAGATAGCCGCTACAGTTGATACATTAGACTGCAAAATCACAGCTAGAGTTAGCACATTAAATCTTTAAAATAACAGCGCAAAATACTGAAATGGAGTTAGGGTTAAGTCAACATTTTAGGGAACAAGTAGCTAAGCTTTCGGAGAAAAAATGTGAGCTGAGCCCTCAGTTAGAGAAACAACTAAATAGCGTTGTGGGTGAGGTTAACCGGGTCAGAGATACACTACAAGTAGAAATACGTGCCATTAGCAGTGAACTAGGGTGCACACAGGTAAAAATGAACCAGATAAGATCTGAGTGTGGAAACGAAGTTGGCAGCATCAGAGAGACAATGGATGTAGCTCTAAGAAATAATTTAGAACAAGTAAGGTCCGAGGCGAGAACCATATATGTCAGTATGGAAAAGAGACATAAAGCATTGGAAGGAGTCATTAAAACAGAAATAGAGGGATTGAAAACTGTAATGGGTGAAAATCAGAGCTTAAATCTTAGTGAAATTAATAAAGTAAAGGAAGAAATAACACACGCAGTTGCCGCCAAGTACGACAAATTGCAAGAAAAGGCAAAGGAAATTGCCGTAACTGTGATACGAGCAGCGATGAGGCACAAGGCCAGTAATATACAGTGACATGGCTCACGGTGCCCGTAGCCTCAGGCAGTGATATAATTTTCGAGGGAAGAGTAAGCGATCATGTAAGCGTTCCATTGTTATCTCCTAACAATAGTTACCAATTTCAAGATACCGAGACACGCCCACCTCCGTCTATGCCCATGAATTTCCTTAATGAACTTCCTCTGCCGAGGTTTGACAGCCGTCGCGACAGTGCGAAGCAGTTTAATAATGATATTGAGTCTTATTCTGCGTTGAGAGGGATACCCGACAATTATAAAATGATCATAATTCAGAGGAGTTTAACTGGGTTTGCTTTAAGCTGGTTTCGTCTAACGATCGGAGAATTGGCTCAGTACGAAGATTTAGAACTGCGTTCGTACAGAAATATTGGAATGCGGTCGCTCAGTACAACGTTCGCAGTAAGATTAATAACGGGAGATATCAGCGTGTTAACTACGACTGCATGACTGACTACTTCTTAAGATTGGGTCAATTGAGCAAATTACTTAATCCTCCTCTTTCTGAACATGATTCTGTTAGCGCCATGTTTAGACATTACCCAAATATAATTCGTCACCATTTAGTTGTTGCCAGGCCCCAAACCCTCAGCGAGGCTATTGAATTATTGGCAGCATTGCAGGGACCTGAACCGCAGATAGATGAGCCGGTCACGTGGCGCAGAACAAATACCCATCCCAGTAGGCAAAATAATGATGGGATGAGGGCAGAAGCACCTCAAAACAGGCATATTGTCGCGAACTGGTCCAATAGACAGAGAACCACCAGGCCATACGACCAACGAGAGAGGAATGAGAGGACGAATTACACTCATAATCGGACCCCGTATAACTATCCTATTCAATACATGTCATTCAACAGGCGAGGAGGTAGGAACCGGGGCAATTAACGTAGAAATTTCCACAATGAATATACTAGGCCAACCCATCGAACCAGAAGTCCATTGAATTCAACAAATATAATCACGATATGACACGTCAGAGAAAGGTGCCACGCCCACCAACACCCCCATCTACCAGAGTTAACAAGAATGTGAACTATGTAAATTCTCAGGCGCACGCGACTCAGATTCGAACACTGACACCACTGGGAAACTAGATACGGGACGTATGGAGTCTTCGCATCCTTCCCGATTAGAAGCCACCCGGAGCTCTCAGTCCAAAGGGGACACTAATAATAATGATATAGCAACGCAAAGTGACGTAAATGTGAAAATTTGTGCGAGGGAGAAAACACAAAATTCTTAACTGTACTCTAACAGAAATGTCGGTTGCGCAGAATGTATAGTAAACCAAGAAATAATAGAAGCTCCAAGAATAACTGAAGAAAGTGCAGGTAAGGTTTTCCAAGTTATTTTAGACACAGGATCTACAGTCACGGTCTGCAGCGAGAATTTGTACAATCAACTAATTAATTTGGGCATAAAATTGCAGTTCCTCCCAGTCAAAGATACAGTGTGCACGGGTGCTATCGGCAAAACAAAACAAAGTATTTCGCAGTAGATGTTAATAAATGCAAAAATAAATGGATATGGCGTAGATTGTGTATGTTTCGTCGTAAAAGGCCTAGCTACCGATATCATTATCAGAAGTGACCTATTAAACGCAGTGTACTCTGTGACCGATTACGAGCAGTCGCAGGCCACATTCACCATAGCAGGCGTAACAACTCAAATACCTCTGAGTCACAGGATAAAACGTTTTTGTCAGAAGAGGAAGAAATTCAAAAGGAAGAATTTTTTGTTGAACTGCTAAACATAGGATGATGCCGAGATAATTAGGTTAATGGCGCAGACTGTACAAGACGTGGTTGAGTATAATGACTTAGTGGAAGAGGCAGCAGGTGTCAAACGGGAGACAATAGTGAACGTAGAAAGTGAACAAACGTACAACAGGAAGAGAGAACCCTTCTCCGAGCAGGTAAAAATTCGCATAAGAGGGTTAACCGAGTTGCATGAAATACAAATGAAACGCCTATACCAGCTGCTCTTGACACACAGAGAAATTTTCACTACACTTACAGGCTTATACAACGCATATCAGTATTCATTGGAAATAGCAGAAATGCCAATAACCCGACACAGGTGCAGAATGATCTCTTTGGCCGTGAAAGACGCGGTGTCTAATAAAATTGACGAGATGTTGGAACAGGGAACAAGGAATTATAGAGTTATCAGGCCCTCCATATGTGCAAACCTTTGTGTATCGTAAAGACAAAAGCCCACTTTGGTAGCGTAGGTGGTAGCGTGCGTACCTCACGTTCAAGAGGTCCCGAGTTCGAATCTCGGTCAGGGTGAGATACCTGGATAAGGTTTTTTCCGGGGTTATCCCTTATCCTTCAAGACAAATGACGGATAAGCTCCATGGACCCTAGACTCATTTGAACATGATTTCACCCAATTCATTCACCGTTCGATATGACTTATCGTTGCAGGACGTAAATTACAAAAAAAAAGTAAAGACAAAAAATGGGAGAGTGAGATCGACAGTTGACGCATGAAAGTTGAACCAGTATGTAACCCCCAAAAACATGCGCACGAAATCATCGAAGAAATGCTCGCTGGTATTGGAAGGCAGCGATGGGTCACGTCACTTGATTTAACTAATTCTTACTGACAAATCGAAATTGACCCATGACTCAGGAAATATTTAGGATTCATCCACCAAGGAAGAGTTTATCGATTTTGCCGTTGTGTATTTGGACTGAGCGTATCTGAAAGTGGTTTCTTAAGAGCCATGCACACCATATTTAGTACACAATCGGAAGGATACATATCTCAATATGTGGATGATATATTGGATTATGACATGAGCGCCGACGAACACATTGACCATTTGTAAATCGTGTTTAAAAAGTTAAAAAATTGTGGTATGACACTAAATTGAGAAAAACGTAATTTTTTTTAAACATCCGTGATGTAGCCAAGTTTCATCAGCAGTAATTACGTTGAAAGAAACTCCGGATCTTCCTCTAACATCAACTTTAACTGCATGTGACCTCCATTGCAGCGGTAGGCGATATTGAAAATGTCTGAACTTGCCTGGCTCTCACAGGCGGGAACCAGGAGTAATAACAATGAAACTACTATGGCGTGTATGTTTCACATTAAGCTAACAGAATATAATAAGACTGAATTTCAGTGCGAAAAATTATGGCCGTAAAAATTATGATCATTCTTTGTTGAACAGCCTCGTAATTTTCGGTATAGTCAAGAATCACTTTACGCCATGTGTTAAAGAACAAACAGTCTGGAAATACTGTGACTGAAATGCACACACAACCACACGTATAGTCCAATTTATTATTAGATTAATATCGCTACTGAAGTTTCAGAACATTAAAGGGGGAAGTATATTTTATCACATGATCTACTCCACTTGGTAAAGATGTGCTCATGTCCCTCATTGCTTATGTTAGATATAAATAGATTTCTAATGCATGGAGGTGGGATAACACCGACCTCTATTCCATTTAGTAGGCACTAATATATATCTAACTTAAGACAGACTCAGACACAGACACCATATTTACATTTTGATAAGGTGCATCTACCTCTGAACGGTAATTTTATATTCTATGTATATTACGCAGCAGGTATGTTCCTGACAAATACGGAGGCCTCTTAGTGCACACACATCACCACATGTGAATGCTTGTTAAGCTTTGCCTCAGCAAAGTGCACAAATTGTGTTTTTTCGGACAAGAGCTTCCAATGGAGAAAGCATTGCTTTGCAAGCCAGGAGAAGAAAAGGGCATGTCAAGTGAGAAATTTTTAATCACCCTAAATTTGTACACTACACCATAGTCTTACAGCAGATTCCAGAATACTCGTAGTCTCTGCATTTTAGGCAACTATTAAATTACGTGCAATGTTTTCAAATAAAAATTTCATTTTGTTTTTGTAGATAGAGGGCTAATAAAAAATGAAATGTGTAGTGTTTAACGCACCCTTTTACTACATACGGCACAGCAGGTGATATTTATTGGTGTAATTTACGTCCTCCAACGTTAAGTCATATCGGACGGTGAATGAATTGGATGAAAAGGTGCTCAAATGAGTCCAGGGTAAATGGAACTTAGAGTTACCCGACATTCGTCTAGAAGGATAAGGGAAAACCCCGAAAAAAACTTATCCAGGTAACTCACCCTGAGCGAGATTCGAACTCGGGACCTCTTGAACGTGAGACAGACATGCTACCATCTACGCTACCAAGGCGGGCACCGCAGGCGCTGACACTGATGATACATGAGATGAAGATGGAACACCGGTGGAATGAGATGGCGGGGGAAACCGGAGATCCCGGAGAAAACCCACCCCAGCCCCGCATTTTACACCACAAATCTCACTTTGCGGTCGCCTCGGATTGAACCCGGGCCGCCTTGCTGAGAGCCAAGCGGTGTAACCACTGAGCCACGGCGCGGCCAAGAGGGCTGCTGAGGGTAAACCACAGTGTTTCAGAGAATCAACGGAGTAAGACCTAAAACTCTACAAAATCAATTTAAGTGACCTGAAATTTGTATCACATTATTATAAATAATATAAATTCATAAATATATAAAATTTCAATTGTTTAATAGTACTTATTTCAAAGTTGGTAATGGTACTATTCTGTGTTTGATGTAACTATGTTAATTAGGTATGACTTATATATGATATGCTATTAAGAATTGATTTCATCTATAACAGAATATACAATGAACTCTATATTAGTGATTGTTTTAAAAAATTCAAATATTGCTATGATAGAAAAAATGGACAATATATTTGCACTTTGACATACTTTAATTTTATGAATATCTCAGTGTCTAGATCTATTCTTATGCCATCTGTTTAATTCTACACTTTCTGATGTTTAATATTGGTACATAATATATTTTCTACACGGCTAATATATTAATTCTACACATATGTTCGCTAAATTGTGTGGTATTTCACAGCTTTTAGAGGGCAAAATTTTCGGAGTTATTAAAGTGAATTCTGTTAATTAAATGAAAATTTCACTTCAATTATTTAATGTTAATTTTTGTATAAACATGTTAATGAATTGATCCTTCATAGATATTCAAAGAACTAGAATAATCAGGAGCAGAAGGAATGGAAAACTCATCATTGTTACTCCAAAGGATTAATGCGCTGTTCTTATACAGGATTTTTATATAATCATGTAAAGTATCTGCAGCTTTGGCAAATAATAGAAACCTGGGTTTTATTTATTTCTGTAAACAAAATCCTCAAGGGCTTGTTATATCTCGTGTACTAGCACGGTTTCTGGGAATCAATTACCAACTGCTATTTCTGTTAGCATAATAACTCGTAGTTGCTGCTAAAAAATTTCACCAATCTCTACGACTATCCCTTCAGGTTCTCCAAAGAGAAATACCTGTTTATGCACAATTTCCTTGCATTTAGAATACACCACTGTAAACATCTCCATTCCCTGTGGAATGATGCTCAGCGCTCCTGGCAGGAAAGCAAAAAGATCAGATTCGATTCCCTGCAGCAACAGAGAATTTTCAATCTTGTAATAGCTTCTGCTCTTAGTTCCAGATGAAGATCTAAGTGAAGTCACCTGTTTTATACTACGGTAGGCAGGAGAAAATCATTACAATGGCACCCTGGTTAGCATGTTTTGGATGGAAAGTTATGGTAACTATCCACACAAGCAGATTAGACCTGCCTTCAGGCAGAGAATTACAGTTGCTGTAATCGGCAAAGAAAGTTGATGAAGAATAATAAATGCGTAAATACACAACAAAAATATGTTTAATGATTAGTATCTATAGATTGTCGGACACAGGCCGAAGTTTGATGGCTGATTTGTATTTGAGGGATGTAAAATTATATTTGAAACTAACCTATTAGGTCTTCGACCACAGAGGAAGTGAGGATACTTGTGTGTTACGCCAAGTTGTAGTGATGCGTAATGTAAAATATCCATTATATTTTGTTCATTATTTTTGTAAACCTGAGTGAATAAATTGAAAACATGTAAAATAATAATTAATGATTTATTTTTCACATAACTAATACTTAAATTCTTAGTGTAAGATCGACAAAATTTATTATACAAATACTTCTAGCAATGAAAGTTTTGCAATCCATGATTAGTTTGCAAAAATGTGTCTGCCGGTGCCAAAGTTTGACGATCTAATTGAGACATTCTCTATACTTACGGCTTTAGTTTGTTCTTGGAAAATATTAAAACATCTTATAGTAAAACACTAAAATAAGATGATGCAAACACTCAGTCAGATAATTATTCCTAAACCAAAACAAGGCTGCTTACAAACTGAGATGTCTTATATAGTGTTTCGCGTAAAAGTGTAAATCTCGAACGTAAATCGTCATCTGCTTTTAAGGGCGTTTAATGTTCTTCGGAGTAGCTTATAAAGCAAGTAGACATGTATACGTTGATCTTTTACGAAATAGAGGGGGCAGATTTGATTTGAATACCATGTTAAGGTTGGAGAGGTCCGTCAACCTCCGACCTTGTTACGTCCACGTGTCCATATCGATTTGCATGAACTGGACAACCCACACCCTTCCAATTAGTTTACATCGTTAAAGATCGGATACGTGCATAGCCGGTTTCCCTCATAACGATGCTACTATGTATGCTTACCTGAGTTTTAACCCACCACTTGCTCACATAGCTCAAGGGTCTGAGTTCGCTTACCTTATGGTTAGTTCGCCTCGTTCATCAACTAGGCTCACAGGGTAAATAAAAATTGTCGTACGCCTTAACTCTTCTATAATAGACATAGTTTCGTGTGTCATTTTTAATCGGTCACGTTGTCCTGCCTCGCTCCAGATGGGTTACCTCTTTATTTGAGATGTAGGTATCATTTAAGAAAGACACAGTATTCAGTGTAGGGACTCAAATTTCGGATGCGCAAATTTGCAATATCATTGCCGTTAATGATAACACAAAGAAGCCTATTGCTTATAGAATTAATTAGTAATAATCAAACATTTTGTCGTTTAGACCGATGCTACTAATCAAAACTAAAGTTACTACAAAAGCATAATGTGTGATTGTTTTATGACGAGGCCAAAGACCGCGTGCGTATATAAGGGCTCCACATGCTGCGGTACAAGCAGACCTTAATACGAATTGCGGGCCCGTGGCCTCGCCTTAAAACGACCGCGCTGTACTTGTCTCGGTGTGCAGTGACCTTGTTAGCAATACCAGGAAGCTCTTCACTTTAATTCACACTGCTTTGCAAACTCTTTACAACATGAGGCTTTTATGTACTTGCTTCTCAGTGTGTATGTGTATTACTTAGTCAACTACCGTATCTCAGAACATACAACTCCCAGGTGCTACAATAAATTAACTATTATTTAAATTATTATAAACTAGGTTTGATAGGAAAATCATTTGCAGTTTAATTTTCATCAATATTTCAGCACTGAATATAACAAAAGTTACCTCTTTTTAAAATGTTTAATTCATACAAATTTTCCAGCTCTCTTCTTCTAGTAGCATCACTGCATAGCTTTATTACAATCACAGATCACAAATAGGAGAAAAAGTGAACTATTTAGATGATACTGAAAAATGTGACAATAGTAACATTCAGTTTCAGAAGCAACTCTGTTTATTGCAGTTTAAGCCTTATGTCCAATTTGCTTTTTGAATACTTTTGAGGATTTCTGCCTCTGAGTGGAATTTTAAAAAAGAAGAAGTGCCTTAATTGTTCTTAATTGTTATTTTATTGTCTAATCTGTAACATTAACTTATTTCACCTCATAAAGACACTAAAGGGGCTGAATAAAATTGTTCAACAAAGTAACACCGAAATAAAAATTCACTAGCTCCCATCGTTTGAACAGATGCACTGAACCCATAATGGAAACTCTAAACTTAGCGAATACAGTATTGATGAAGTAGGATTACAAATTCTTTTACAAGTTCAGTTCTTAAAAGAACTTTGCAGTTATTAATATAGGTCCTTGTAGTAATTTGAAAAACCTGTTAACAACACAACAGTGTGTCTAGTGGGTCTATCAACTAAATTATGAATATATGCAAATAAGAACTGGCAAAGGTCCGTTAAAACAGAAGGCAAAGAGAAAGAAGCCACTATAACACAACTGTCGTTAATGCCAAGGAACCACACACATATTATTGTAGTGAGAATTTATGGTATGGAGGACCTACTAAAAGTTCTGGGAAATGGCACAGAGGGTAAGGAATATTTAAGCTTCAAGATCTCGTGTGATATATTATGATCCCTGTGTATATACTTTGAAAATATTGCAGGGCATTTTGGTTTCAGCTCGCTATAATAAAGAAATAATGACGTCTGTGTTTTTCCATGAAAACCCAAAGAAATGTGACTTTCGCAGTTTTGCCAACACAGATTCAGAACCAAGGCCCCAGGACTTGTACAGTTCCTTTGCTACCAAGAAGACAAGAGTTGTTTCATTACTGTCAGATGAATAAATATGAAGAACCGTCTACCAACTTTCCAACTTTCTCTTGCCCAAGCGTGCCTAAACAGAAGTGCTTGAATTAATGAGATACCTTCAGTGTCACATAGTGCTGTATGAAGGCGGACGGTGAACATAACCTCTTTGCTTTTCTCACTCGACCGGAATCAAACATGCAAGGTCCTTGCCTGTTTCTTTCTTTCTTCTTTTGTTTTTAAAAATAACTGGGTGCGACCTTTTCACATTCCGCTTGTATTATTCTTTTAGTGCTGAACTCTTGTCATCCAGGTAGTACACCATCGCGTGGCAGCTGCAAAATGATCGATAAGCGAAAAAGTTGAAATATTCGCTCCTTCTTCAAGCCCACCTTCCCACGTACTTCAGTGGCTTTTACATCCTCTCCAGCAGACATGAAATTTTGACGACTATGAAATATAGATATGTCTGGTGGCAAGTTCAATCGCAAAACACAATGAATCGCTAGTGACATATTTTGTGATGTAAACCAGCATAAAGTTCATCCTCCCTATGGGCAAATCACGCCACATTCCGGATAAAGAAAGGAACGGAACCAAGAATTAAGGGTATAGCAGTATAAATTCATAATTGTTAAATAATGCACTATTTAGCACTCTACTGCTTACACGTGTGCTATTTTTATTGCTTTACGAATTTCACGTGCCTTAAAACAACTGAATAACGTCCATAAACAACTTAGGACTAATGTTCTTTTTCGAGAACTTACTTTATAGCTGACATACATTTATCAATCAGTTACCTCGTAGCGTTGTTGATTTGGAGGTGTTAGCATATGTGTCATCCCATTGCTTATTTACAGCAGCATTTATTGTATTTATTCAGTTTTTAGCTTTCTCAAACGTAAGTGATTCACTGCAGCACGAGCCAACCATTGGCTTCCACAATACTGTGAATCACTAAGCAGGATCCGAATTAGTCTAAATAGTCATTTCAGAGTTAGATATTTAATTCCTCCAATTTATCAACTGAGATGCAGCTTAAAATAATTAACCTAATTTCAAAGACTTAGTAGCCTTAGACTTAGTGCCTAGTGACAATAATTATTCCTAACGTCGTGCAATTTTCAATGACAATAAACTGAATAGAGAGATTACCAGTTACCTTGTTGTCCATACGTTAACAAAGCCTAAACTTCTGTCCCGGTATGCGGTGACAAATGGGAGCTTCTCAGACACTCTTTTCGTCTCTTGCACCTAAATGTTTCATCTACTGCCAGAAACAGATGCTCATTTTTATACAAATTTCAGAGCGACAGAAGAAGAAATAACTTATATTTACCTACCTTTAGCAATAAAGATTATTGCAAGGTGCTGCATAAACGAAGGATTATATTCTACTTATGGAAAATGTATACTTTTATCCCTACCGATTTCTTTTAACAGGTAATACCACTTTTTATATTTGAAAAAATCAGTTGCATACTTTAAGTTTAGGGCATATTTTACTAGCAAATGATTTCTCCACAGGGTTGGGAATGTCACTGTTTTTGACACTTGTTCAAAGCAAACTATGAGCACATTGTCGGAGATTGGAGTTATATGTTTTCTTGCTCGCCAAATGGGCCGCGCCGTGGCTCAGTGGATAGACCGCTTGGTTCTCACCAAGGCGGCCCGGGTTCGATCCCAGACGACCGCAAAGTGAGATTTGTGGTGGACAACACGGCGCTGGGGCGGGTTTTCTACGGGACCTCCGGTTTCCCCTGCCATCCCATTCCACCGGTGCTCCATCTTCATCTCATGTATCACCAATGTCACCGCCTGCGGTTCCGTATGTAGTAAAAGCGGGCGTTAAACACTACACATTTCATTTTTGCTAGCCAAACATGAACACAGTATACAGCTTTTTATATGTTTTCTTTTAATTTTCACAAAATAAACGTTTGCTTACATTCTTAGCCTCATCCAGGATATCAGGAGGTATAGAGGTAAATTCCACCTCTTCAAATTCATTAATAAATACTTATTTCTCCAGCTTATAAAATCAATACCTACGACCTTGAATCTATTTTCACTTGTTACCAAAATGCATCTAAACAATCTATCCAGACACTGAAGTATCACATTTTTATTTTCTTTCACATGCGTCTAAATATTAAATATTTATTACATTTATATCTAAATGTCATAGAAAAATTTTATTGTGAAACTCTGACCTAATGGTTATTAAGACGGTCATCCTGTTTTGCTCACCATTCGCGTCATCATTATAGGATCGTTGCATAAATAACTGTACTAGAAGCTTTTGCCAGAAGTTTCAGTAGTCCAATTACTGTACGTTCAAGATTTAATAAATAGAAATTAAATACTTTCTTTTATACGAAATATAATAAAAGTTTGATGTATGAAATCGAAGAAAGCACGATATAATCTTTGATGAAGCTTTGAAGCTGGTACTTCTTTATATAGGCTATGAATGTTCCTTATCGACAACGTAAAGACTTGTTGCACACCAATGCATTCCCGATCTCAGTACTTACTCATCCTGACACTGATATGTTTGTAAAATTAAAAAAAAAAAACGAATGACCCAGAGCTGACAATTTAACAATCAGTATGTAAACTGAATGAAAACTAGGATTTCAATTAGTAGATCGTAGCGTTAAGTTGACAGGCCATGAAGGATCGCAATCTGTGCTTTTAAAATTGTTAGCTGTTTCGGAAAATGAAATTGAAAAATTGATAAAAATATTACTTTATGTTTAATCGTCATAAATAAAATTGGAACACTAATGTAACTTTTGCATCACACAATTGTTTACTATGCATTTCTTTCAGTGTATAAAAACGCACTAGACAGAAAATATTCTAAAATATTTAGAAGATATTCTACACAAAATTCAATGTAAAAAGGAATAATATGAAGAATATAAATATTGCTTACATATGTATAAAAGGTCAGAACTATGGGAGTTAATTGTCTATGCAGTTTGACGAGGAACAACATAAACTTGACCCACTCAGTGGTTTGCTTCCAATGGAAGGGGTAGACATTTTTTATCTGATTTTGGAATGCAAAAACTACCTTATCCTCATTATATAACTGTCATAAGTGTCAACTAATTTAGCTCGTTGTTTTTAGCTTTATTATACCTACTTTATTTACCTCCTTATATAGCTATTGAGAGGGGTGATAAGCAAAAACAAGATATAAATAAAGAAAAAACATATAGCTTTGCTTTTATAATGAAAGTGCTCCTATCATTTATCCTTATTAAAAGCTCAAGTAGTATTTTTATTTCTTTATATGATAGAGTATTCACTATACGAAATTACTTCTGAGAATTTCAGGACGTATAAACATTTAGTCCACATTAAGTTAGACTAACATTGCAACCAAGGTGACCACAGCAGTGAAACGGAACTGGCATCTATCATTTGATTTGCTCCACATGGGAGTATCCACCGTATTCTTCAATGATTGGAATAGAGTGGTCGCTACCGTGGTTCCATCGATTAGAAATAGTCGTATTTAATGTTAGCCAATCAAAGATATCAGAACATCTTCCCCACATGAATTCAATCGCGTGATTTTACGGCTTTCAACACCTTACTTGCGATGCCCGTACAATTATAATAAATAGACAGTACTTCTGTACTGTCCAGGAAATAGACTGTGATTAAATAGTCCCGTCTGTCAATATGAATCGTTTAAACCATGTTCCTCTTTCCATATGCCACGGTACTTAAGAAAGAGAGTACAGAATATTCCATGCGTCTTTTCACTCAAGCGGTCTTATAGAAGAAAAGTGCCGGAAAATAAGCACTTACCAACAAAAGTACAAACACAACCGACGAAATTCCTGGGCGTAGGAAGCAACAAGAAAACGACGGAGACCAATGCAAAAGAGGGGTTTAAAAAGTACGTACAAAGGTTTTTTCCCTTCCTTTTTCATTTTAATTCATTCTTTATACTTCTAGTTATGAAATTGAAGGGAATTCGTTTTAGGCGACTCATTCAGCCTTCGCTTCTTGTGCCGTTTTTGTGTTCCCCCACTGGTTCTGTGTGAGATGCTACAGCGAATAAAGGAACTGCCCACCATGCCGTTCCCTAGCAACTTATACCACCCGCCTACCCTCTGTGTAATACCTAGCGCTCATAATAAAACACGGCGCATATTATAGACATTTCTTTCTTTTTCCCACTGAGTTCCCTTTTGCCGAGAAACTCATCCGAAGAAAAAGGGACGGAGAGCTAGAGAGACAAAATGCGCTCCACGGGGGTTTTACTCCATTAAATCGCATGCTTTTGGATCTTGAAATATTTGTCACGCTCCGAAGGGTCCTTTTGCTTCTATAGGAAGACCTCCTGGTTGTATGACTGTGAAGCTAGCAGCAGAGGCTGAAATCTTAATTAAAACCCCGTCTTTACTACGTTACCTACCGCGCCAGCAATACACGTCGGCTGTTCAAAACTGTCTCAAAGCTTCCAGAAACTTGCGGACTATCAAAATTTTTTCAGGTAATGTTATTTATTTCTAATGGGCCACCGTTATTTTCAACGAATACATCTTAATTTCGTCCAAAACTTGTTTACTTCCACAATTGAAATTAAAGAGCAAAATATGTTCCTCAATTTGTCTACCGCACTGTTCCGGTAGGAAAACACAAATCATTGATATTCTATTAAGCAGGTCTGGAAATCCGAAACTGTTTCCCTCTTCCTAACCACATATCAAATTCACTAATTTTACATTGCATGAATGAAAATCAAACGAAAGCCTGCTCAAACAAAACAGAGCATGAACAGTTTTCATATTTGAAATACAATACAAATGTGGGAGTCGCTAGCTCAGAGAAACTCAATAAAAGGCATCCATTACTCCTTAAATTTGACAAGTACTTACCATGTCTGTAGCTAATTCAAGAACTATTGTGAAGAAGCGCTAAGTGGTGTAAAATAAGAACGATACACTCCAAATCGTGTGCATTAAATTCCTATAAGTTGAAACGAATAAACCAAATAAAAATGTTTATATAGAAATTATGTATGGTATATTGTGAAGCATGAACCACAACTTCCTTGATAGAACTAGAAACTCCAGAGTGCTCAAACTTCATCCCTTCTGTTTCCAATGTAACTAATATGTGTAATTCTTCTGAAATATTCAATAAGCTATAACATAGGATACAATTAAGGAATAGACTATGGAAGTCGCAAAATTGTTTCTCATGATTCAAGATATCTTTCAACTTAAACTCTTTCCTAACTGCATTTTGATTTACGTATGCGTTCTTCTCAGGAAATATAAAAAGTTATAAATTTTGGACAAAACACATCGTGTTAAATTCACTGAACTACAATTCTGTTATCAGTGAGAAAGAGTTTAAAGTATTAAACGTTTAAGTTCAGAATTTAACAAAAAATCTTCCATTGGTTTTCTATAGAAAGAAGAATAAAAAAGCTGACGTATTAATAACGGCTTAATTTATTTAGTTCAGTGACATGACAAAGTGTATTAAGGATCCCTGCTTCCAGCTTCAAGTCATTTTGGGAAAATTTTAAAGTGAGTCACTGTTCTTTGTGATACTTCTGAATAAATTATATTTTAAACTTCAAAAGTTTTAGAAAACTCAAAAACTCCCTAATTTAATACCATATTTACACTCTATATTTATATATAAATATTAGTATATAGATATATTATATATAAATATTATATATATACTTGGAAACATGCTGGTACAGTAATCACTGCGAAATCAAATAAGCCACATACCATTTCTCTAGCACTAATGTTATGTCTGCTGAATAGCTGATAGGAATAAATAATATATGTAAGTGCAACAACGCGAAATGATTTTAGAAAGGTATTGTTGGGAGTGACAATTGTGACACCAAGTTCTACCCGACTATACCCACCGAATTCCACAACAAAGGTAAACCAACTTACTGTAGCGGATATCTCCTCTAGAGCAACAGCTGAAAACTGAAATAATTGTGTGATAGATTCAGAGACGATGAAAAATTCTTGAAACTATTCACGAATCATACGACTTATTAAACGCCGTCCGGCGTACAAAAGGATCCTTTTCAACCAACCTTGCGCATAGCAGAACAACCTCCCTCCCAGTTACCGCACTGTAAATAGAAAGGGCTAAAAACGTTTAGGATAAACATATTGGAATACTTTTTCAGATTTCAAAATAATTCCTTCAACAATAAACGTCTAGAATATTAATATTTTATAAGGAATGAGTTTAATTTTCATTGCTGAGCAGAAAAACTCCAAAAAGACACGAATTCCCTTAAGATTTACGAAATACAAATTTTTAAAGCCTTAGTTAATTTAACGGATTCATTCAACCGTATCTATTTAGAAATATAAAAAATGAGCTCTCCTCTTCTCCTTTTGGAATTTGGACTACAATATATTATATCAGAACTTCATGGCGTTGCAGAACTCAAAACTCTAAATATCTTAGATGGCTTACTGGATGAGGGTAAGTTACGAAATCTAAGAACGTGATTAAATGCTAATATTTTTTGTAAGTACCTACGCTAAATATACCTTTGTTCAAGATGTAACGTGATACCTCCTTCAAAATTCCATTTAGTTGATAAATAATAGAATTTCTAAAGAACCTCCATCGTCTGCTTTTCAAATTAGCATGTAGGACTTTGGAAATTTCTTTCATATATGTCAGTATGTGTGATTATTATGATAATTTGATAGCTCAAACTGTTTTATCCATTTTAATGATTCAGTTTCGTTCAATTTTAGTGTTTAAACACATACTTCTAAGAAAGCAAAACAACAATAATAAGAATAGCAATAACAATGTTAATAAAATTAATAACAATAATAATCATCATCTGGAGTAGCATTGGTATAGTTTTCTAAGTACATGACCAAGAAGTAAAAAAGAATGAAATGACTTTTTAAGTGCATGAAGTTAAGTTCAACCCATATTGTTGTTGTTGGTATTCATTGATTGCCACATTGAAACTGATTAAGCACATTCTGGGCAATAATAGTAATAGCCTTATCACATTCTGTGTATTACAAGCACCATTAATATTCTTCGGAAAACGTTGCTAAAATTACTGGATATTTGTTCTTATCAGTCTGCCAAGTTAGGAAAGAAACTCTGCAGAGGACTTTCAATTCATTGTAATTCATTGCAATTTACGAATTGCTTTACATTGGTATGTTGATAGCGAGAATTTTAAACGGTGTTGTTATATAAAGGAAACAATACATTTCCGCAAGTGTAAGACATTTCTCTCAGAAGAATAAGTGGTGAACGTTTAGGTACTACGGCAAGACAATATTAATCCTCTTGGAACGGTAGCCTTTTAACGAGTTGTAGTAGTCTTGATGATAGAGAGAGAAGATGGCAGGAAGGCCATGTGGCTCCTTGTGCTTCTAACACTACCCCTGGGAAGGAGAGATGACGGATGAAGAACGATTAGATCCAGTTACGGTATGCTCAAACTTGGAAGGAGTACCAAACATTTCTAATTCAAACGCGCCCAACGCCGATCATGCCCATCCATTAGAACTTACTAACCTAAATAGCGGCCTTTCGGGTATCAAACGGGGGATGGACCTATCTTCAAGAAGAAAGCTCTACAAAGCGCACCACCCAGTCGCATGGTCTTTCAACCCTAATACAATACAAGAAATGTTGGAAGCAGGAAGCAAGAGACAGGAAAGTCTTGCAGTAGGAGAACCACTACAGCATGTGCCTCACGACTTGGTCCAACCACAGAATACTCATAGAGTAAGCGTTTACCGGGAATTGAACCCGAGACTTCCTGAATGCGATCATTACATTTGCTGAGCAGCCGCCTCGCCCTGTTGCAAATGAAGGTCTTCTAAAGATTGCCAAGAAACGATCTTCTAGGATTAAAGTGAAGTAAATATTTTTAGTAATGTTAAGTAGTACACAAACAAAATGAAAATAAGTCCAGTAAACTATAAATGCGATGGTACTAAAGCATGATTAACATCTAAAACAGTGAGTAATTTTAATATCTTACACCATATTTCTGTTTTTTGCGGTTGGGTTTACTAGCAGAAGTTATTTCGCAAATTTAGGAAAACACAAACCAATTTTGGACAAGTAGGAACTTTCATGAAGGAGATTAACAGACAGTTTAATGTTGTACAATTAACTATATTTTAAGCGATTACAATCGATTTCATTAAAAATATTTCCACATGATGCACCATGCTCCTCATTTGCCTTATCATTCCTGGCCAACTTTTTATTTATGTTTCCCATAATAGTTATACAATTTCCAATAGATAAAACAGACTAAGTTCAAGTACTGATTTATCTGTTTTGTAAATGCTTCTTCCTTACTGACCTGGACAATTGAGAAACGTTACCAGAACATAACTGGAAAATAGTATTATCAATGTATCAAGTCATTCCTCCACTACTCCTCCGTTCGTGACCACCCAAGCGGAAAACCGCAGGAGAAAACTCGTTCCACATAATGTGTGTGCATGTATGTGTGCTATTAGCTACTGCTACTGCAGATAAGGAGAGGAGGGACTTTAGTGTTCACATCTTCGGAATACCCTTCCCCAGGTCTACTATAGCGTTTAAGTTATGAGTGAGCTAGTAATGTATATTAGTAACTACTGCAACTCTGTAAACAGTCAGTAGCTCAAAATTATTCTTGTTAGCCACAGAGATCAATAAATGCGTCATAAATACATAGCTGGAGAACTCTTTTTTCTATTTATTTATTTTTTACAAAAAGAACAATTTTCTACGTAATACTACTTGGTGGTGAGTAATCGTAAGCTTTCGCGGTCGGAGTTAGATTAATAAGTAGATTATTCCGGGCTTAAAAGCATGGACTGCTGGCCTTTTGATGTCAAGACGTTTCATCAATATCTATGGTGAACATCATCAGTGGCATGGTCCCAAACTTCTAGATGAAGGTTGAATCACATCTTTCTGGAACTGGAGGGTTATTGACACATCGGTTACACGCACGGATTTTGTTTGAATGGACTGCTGAAGAGCTGAGTGTTGTTAATGGTACTTGTCCCCTCCAGTGTTGCTGATTGCTGAATGGCTCACAATGGATTCAAATATTGAAAACCAGGTTTCATTCAGTTTCAGAGCTTCTTCATTTCTGTTAAAGTTGATATGCATTGCTTTGCGTTGCAATATAGTGTAATAGTATTGTGGTGGAGAAAGGATGATCGTCTCCCTATACGGGTTTCCATTTCTGCGCATAAAGTAAGCTTTGCGATCGCAGACACTCCTGGCTGTCCCACACAACAGCATCTCTTGTGTTATGACATTAGGGTGTTAACGCTGCGTTGTGGTGATTGTCTTGTGCCGAACCGCAAGAACAGGGAATCATATCCACCAGAGGAAGCGGAATCCACCGACCTAGGTTCCCATCACATATCACATACATTATTCTAAGTGCCAGGTTCTGCATGCCTTGTAGCCTCCCGGTGGTACAACGAGTTACCGAGCCCCAGATTTCGCAGCCGTACAGGATCAAGGGCGAGATGATCGCACTATACAAGTGTATTCAAACTAACGAAAACCTGGCTTGCGATACTTGAACACACTAAACAGGAACGACACACAAAGCCCGTGCGAACCAATCAGCAGCTAGCAAATTTGAAGAGGCCAAACCCCTCCAACCACTTCACCTTACCACACCAAACGTATGTGCATGCGACGTACAAACACCCCTGCAGTTCCAGTCAAAGAGTCAGTTGTAACTGAACCTTAGCCCAGAAGATACGAACCACGCCACTGAAAAATTTCATCGCAGATATCAACGAAACGTCTGGACATCAAAACTCCAGTATGCCTCAGCTTATTAGCCCGGAAGTACTCGTATCTACTAGTGATTATGTTTATATTGTTGCCAGGCATTGTTTGTCGCTACCGGTCCCGTATGAAAGAGAAGGAGGGCTAACTGAGGGCTAGAAAGGAGACGGATAGAGTGGCCAGCGCGTGAGCGCGAAGCGGGGCGCTTGCCAAGGGAGCGAGGTAGAGAGAGAAAGAGACAGTGATAGTATGAACCTTCCCGCTACATCGTGACTGTTAGCGAGCGTTCCACTAATTTCTAAAACAATGACTGGGAGGTATAAGTAGCACTACGAGACGAGACGTGTGAGTCAGTCGTGGAGATTCGAGAATGATAATCGTGCGTGTGTAGTAATTTGAAAGTGAATTCTTTTGTTTGTGGATGTGCGGCAGACGACCTTGAAGGTTTCGTTGGTGTATGCTACGTCATTCTGCTGCTCAGGGCTGTACAAGAGTGTCTTTCTATTGAAATAAGAGCATTTTGAATTTCTGCAAACTTGGCTTTCAATTTTACGAACCTACGAAGTCACAATATTTTGTGGGATGCATAGGTGCAAAATTCTAGATGTGTATGATTTGTTATCTATGTATATACTCAACACATTTTCGGGCATGTGGTGTAGTAAACGTAAAAAAATAAATAACTGGTATATAATTTTAATCGAAAGCACAAACTGCAAGAGTTTCACCAGTATAGAAAATCAAATGCTGACTAGAAACCTTAAAATTTACATCTAAGTTGTTGCTAGCAGAGAAACAATATTTTTTCGCACCAAGAGTACATTAATATTACAGTTTTAACTATCAACAGTAGATACGCTTAAATTACTATCCAAATATTTAACAATTTTTTTTAGCTCTCAGTAAGTATCAGCGGGCTTTCTCATTTAACACGAATCCTAAATATACGCCAGTTTCTGACTTTAGCCGTGTACCAATTTGCCCAACGACTAGGTTCTTGCTCGCGGCTGTTAGCTTTTCCACGATATAATCCCCAGAAATGTGTGCACGAGCTACTGCTTGCTTCCTTCCTTCTCTCTCCAACCGACGTACTACTTGTTTGCATTTTGGTTTCAGGACTACCCAGTAGCGCAAGTAAAAATTATAACAATAAAACATCAGTGGAAGAGCAAAAACTTGCCGATGTGATCCAAACGCTGCCATGCTTTGCACTTAGGTCATATTAGGACACAATAACTACTTTTATTCGTAACAAAAATTTGGCAATATATTGATTAAACTGTTTCACTGACATCAACGCTTAGATAAAATTAAATACATAATTACAATAAGAATAATTTAATCATGAATAGATTGATGCGTGTCACCAGCGACATGGCTCTACGGCAACCAATGGAGCACGCACCCAAGGTACCTGGATTCGATTTCGGAAAAACGTCCCCTTCTGACTTACGTTTTTTGTGGTTTACCCCGGTCGGTAAGATAACGCGGGAGTGATTTCACATCTACCACGATTTTATTTCCCTAATTTCACTTACATTTTCTTCCAATCCTTCGGGTGTGATTTTGGATTTTGTCGCATGTAGTGGTGACGGGAAAATGGCGTGAATGCTTGTTTAAAAATAAAAGTATACTTTGTGGACACTAGAGGTTTACTTATTCGAGGGTCTTTCATAGCCTCCCTTACGCAGTTCCTTTGCTTCATCTCTTTCTCTTGGAGACTGGTAGCCATAATAGATCCATTTAGGTCGTAACCAATAAGTGGAGTTGCAAGCCATTCACATGCCTAATACCTCTATGTGATGAGAGCATCTTCCGTGGACGCTTTAAGAAAGAAGTGAATTAGAGGTTAATGGTTTATTATTTCTAATTCAACTGTGCACAAGAAGACTTAATGCTAAGCCGAACAGAGGACTTATGAAAGAATTTAAATGTCGATATGCAAAATAGCAATGAAATGGCTATTCTATTCCAATAAAATCCTATTTTCAATTGCTTTTCTCCCGTGAATTTTTGGATTAACTTATTTTGACTACCTCTGTCGTATCTTCATAGAGGGTAGCTTGCTGCACACTTGCATGTAGTTTGCAGAGTCATACTACAAGAAACAGTTTTCGGTTCCTCGTTCAGTGTTGAACAAATAGGATTCAATTTCCAAATGCCTAAATGAAATGCTGGACAGAATGAAATAGGACTTACTAACAAAGCATGTTGCTTCAAACATATAATTGGTGCCCCTTAATTACCCTGAAAATGTAATGTTTTAGTAAAATGATATTATGAATGGGTATACGTAGTAATGTATCTAGGAGGTTTCATTATGATATAAATAAAGTTGTTTCCTACTTCTTCTTCTTCTTCATCTTCTTCTTCTTTAACTTCCCTTAATCATGCCACTTATCGTAGTCATAGGGGATTCTACTTCCTATTTAATAATAAATATTCGGCCTCTTATAGGTAGTTAAATGTTTTCAATAATAGAGGACAGATCGTATGGAGAAAATTCGGCACTGTGACCAGTTTTGACCTATTATGTCAATTCCCCAAGTGTGGCATCCCCGGGAGGAAGGATGAGTTGAAATGAAACAGTGCGTCCGACCCAAGGAGTCACGACAATGCAGAGGACAGGTTCCCTACTATTGACCAGTTGGAAACTTGCTGGCAGGTCAGTACAATCCGCATCCCAACCACCGTGGTCCTGAAACAGCCCACTAGGCCGGCTCGAAGACTGGAGACCGTCCTACCGGAGGAGAAAATGCTTACCAAGAGCGTATCATCCTGCCATGCACCGCCGAGAAACCCGCCGACACTTCTACCCTGAAAGAGATCACCAGACGAGAGATGGTGTCAAATGGTAATGGAGATGAAAAAATCCCATAGGTAGGCCGGTAATTGGAAGTGAACCCAGACCTGGAATCCCGAATGCGGGCCACAGACGAAACCGCTTGACCTTTCAACAATAACTTTTTCTCTGACAAGAAGTTTCAGATCTGTATGTGTTATAAATATAAACACATTTTTAATGTTAGAGTGATCTGCTCATAATGTTTTTATTACTATCCTACAAAGTTAATGCACCTTCATATAAATAATTTAATTTTCCAAATACTCTATAATGCAACATACACTGACTTTCATAAATAATCGGACAGACTTTGCATTTCACTATAGAGTGCTCTATAAAGCAGGATAGAATATGTGTGTCAATCTCATCTCAAGGTACTCCTTATGTTAAGCAAAACTCACATGCTATGAATATCCATTTTGAGAATGAAAATGTGGCTAAACTAAGAGCTCTCCCATTCAACCTTGTTTACATCATGAGTTTACGACACAAAAAGAATCGGAGAGCCCAAATGAAATGCAATACAAACGAGTAGGTGAAGTCTGTCAGTGGACAAAGCAGCATCGTAGGAGAAGTACGTCAACTGTGTACCAAGAAGAAGGCAAGATCATAGTATGGGGCCCAGAGGAAGGCAGAGTACCTTTGAACAGAGGTTGTTAGTCATCAATCACTATGAAAAGAACAAAACATACCGCCAAATAGCAGAGATTGTGAATCTTAGTAAAATTACAGTTAGTGACATAGTTCACTGGTATAAGTATGAAGACAGAAATGAATCTCGAGCAAAGCCAGGGTGACCAAAACTTCTTACTGATAGGCAGGAGTCTAATATTATGCGGAAGGTAAAACGGTAACCGCGTATAAGTGCTCCGGTGATTTGTGCTGAGATTCAGTAAGCACTGGGACTGACAGCTCTGAAACGGTCAGAAGGGCCATGCGAAAACAAGATTTTAATGGTCGCGTAGCCAGAAAAAAATCATACATTTCCAGCCAGAATAAAATGAAGCGATCACAATTTGCCAAAGAATTTTTTAACAATACAACCCATTGGTAGGATCAAGTTATTCTTTATGCAGAAAGCAAATACAACCTTGCTGGTTCCGATGGCAGGGTGATTGTGTGGAGGAAACCAAACACAGAGCTGGAACATCGCAATTTACAAGGCACAGTCAAACACGGGAGTGTAATGTATGGGGCTGTATTTCCTGTACGGGAGTGGGAAAGTTGGTGTTCATAGACACAACCATAAACAAGGAAGTTTATCTTAGACTATTACAGCAAAATTTAAAACAAAGTGCAGAAATGATGGGCATTTCGGACAGCTTCTCATTTTATCAGGACAATGATCCGAAGCATACGTCCCACATTGTGCAGCTACGGTTACGTTACAACTGTCCTCATGTACTGCATCCACCCCCTCAGTCCCCAAATCTGAAGCCCATAGAAGCAATATGAGATAAACTGAAGAAGCCCATTGGGAGGACCCCATCACCTCCAAGCAGCACTTGAAGGAGAGGTTGCAAGAGAAATGGAGCAAACTTTCTACAGCCTACCTGAAAAACCAGGTTCACATCTTCTCGAATAGGTTGCCAGAAATAGTGAAAAGAAGGGGGAGAGTCACAAAGTACTAAGCCATATTTTGTATCACACTCAAGTTGCTATGTCCGATTACTTTCGAGGGCCAAAAACGCCATATTTCTTTTTAATTCTTTAAAAAGCAGGCATTATATAATTTTTGTGTGAAATAACATTTATTTTCTTACAAGAACGAACCATGTAACTGTCGATTATCATTAATTTCAATAAAATAGCACATCAAATGCTGATTTTCACTTTCTAAACGTAGTACTCTGCTTTGTCCGATTATTTATGGGAGTCTCTGTAGGTGCACCTTAAAAAGGCCTATTAAGGGACGAGGATTTGTAACACATCCTTTATTGTTTTAAACGAACCAGACTTGTCATTCAGGCTCTTCTTTTATAAATTAGCTATCTACTATTGCGTTTTAGGCATCAATGTAAGCTACCTCAAGGACCTATAATATTCGTCTCCAAATTAATTTTGTAAGGGACAAACCGAATTTTGGTTTTGCTGTTTTTCAGTCACCAAAGGTGACGATAACTGTGCATAAGCAATGCAAGTGGGAAAGGTGCCAGGCTTGTGTGAAAGATTAATTGAATGATCCAATAGCTGTAGGTTATATCTGTAAAGACCGGTGCTTAAGACTTTTAACTCTTAATTGGGATATTTATCTCAAAATTAATCTGAGATCTCCTGGTGACTTATCAGAAAAGTATAAATCTATTGAGAAATTTGATGCCGTGCTGAATAATAATTATTGTTGTCAAGGTAGCTCGTTGGTTAGTGCAACTGCACGGAAAATGGAAGATCCGTGGTTCAAACACGGGTTATGTTATTGACAATTTCAATCTTATTCTGCATTTCCAACCTTGTGCTATACACGAGTTTTGCGAAAGGGAAGTTAATTACTTTAAGTAGTTTTGAAGCGGAGACCGAAGCAGGATTAATGCTGAAATCTATTGGAAGGGTAAAAATAAATCTAGCAATATGTTATTTATTGCAGTTCATCATGAAAATTGAACCAAAAATTGTATAAATTTTTGGCATGGCCAACGTAAAACTTTGTTTTCTCGCAAGCTTTTCGGCATCTTTTCCATAGTGAAACTGTTTCACACGATGACATTTTTTTAGTAATTTGTTTTAAACATTTTACATGTCTCTGGAAAATGCGGCATAAATACAGACAAAATACGTATAAACTATGGACTTTGAAAAATCAAGAATTTTGGAGAGTATATTCAAATAAACACTTGTTCTACACTATTAGGGTTTAATATAATAATATGATACAGATCACAGCGTCTACTTTCATTAATAGCTTAAGGTGTGAAACCTGGTCATTTTAACAAGTCATTTTCCCTTTTAACGATTTACGATGGCAAACATTTAAATCGCAGCCTATAAATAAAGAATCCGTTAGCTTTCACCTCACCCTCCTTGTCACGCTCCAACAGTTACAGTGAAGTGGCAAGGAAAATTCTGTGTAGGTCAGTTTGCCTCTGTCGGTTGAATGTGGTAAAAATATCGAGGATGGAGGGAGTAGAGATGGAAACGAGGCGCGCAGTAAGTTTACACGTCATCACATATATCCAGGAGCCCTGGGATGGGCGAGAGAGTTAGCCGGGACTTTATAAACACAATTCGTTTTTTTACTTGGTGTAGATTGCCATTCCGGTAGTCACCTGACAGGATAGATTGAAGCTAAGCCCGGAGCCCCCAGTGGGGCACCCGGCGGACCGAGCTCGGCCCAGGTTGATTATCAGGGTAACATGGAGAGGGGCGGAGCACACATAAATCCATACTCCAGAGAACGTTGAGGAAAGTCGAGACAACGACAATTCCAGAGCTGACCCAGTACATGTTCTCTATCGGTGGTGAAGCTTTAAGGTACATATGCAGGCAGTATGTACTGAAAATATTTCTATTTATTTTAATGAATTCAATGAAACGCATTTATAAACATTTGAAACTGAAACTAGAACTTTTAACACGGGATGCATGAACTAAATTTGTACCTTATCACAATGCTAAATTCTTAATTCCGCTTCATTGTTACCAACTTTGGTTGCAATTCCAATCACGCGGTACTTAGTATGTCTGTATCTGCTCATGTTTCCTAAATCCACTTGGTTTCTTAGTCTTACATTTCGTTATGTCATTTTACGTTATGCATTAGTAATTATCTATTCACAATTCAAATTATAATTCTTCTCCTTGCAGTAATGTGGTGTCCAGTAAACTGTTCCTTCTTGTCAACCTTGTGATTTCTTTGATCTGATAAGTTAATATTTTTTATCCATGATCTGAATGGCCTATAAAATGGCGACAAGAAAAAAAAAATGGATGAATTTGAATGCAAGGAGACAGACTAAATTCTGTAGATTGCTGAACACTGGAATTACCTACCTGGCGGTGCAGCATTCCGTTTCCGATTAAGAAGGCCGCCCGTCCGTTGCTTCACCCCCCTCTGCTCTCTAGGCGTCATGAGCAAGTAACTTGTACCCCTTCAACGTGTCGGTCCCTCTCGGCCGCTACTTCTCAATGAAGTAGTTGGTCCCTCAAGGACCTAAAAGAAGTTCAGTGCGTCCTGGACCACGTCTTCTAGCGGGAGAAAATCCCCATGCTGCTACAGGTAGTCAAACCTGGGTATCCGGCTTGGTAAGCTGCAGTGCTATCACCACGCTAAGTCAATGGCCAACATTCGAATTACTTTAAAAATATTCAGAAATCAGTATGATATAAATTGAATGGCTTCACTTACTGTCAACTAAGCTCTATCAGCCAATCAACCCCTGCATTCCCGCTACACAAATCTGTCAATAGCGCTCTAGGTTTCTTCTTCTTCTTCTTCTTCTTCTTCTTCTTCTTCTTCTTCTTCTTCTTCTTCTTCTTCTTCTTCTTCTTCTTCTTCTTCTTCTTCTTCTTCTTCTTCTTCTTCTTCTTCTTCTTCTTCTTCTTCTTCTTCTTCTTCTTCTTCTTCTTCTTCTTCTTCTTCTTCTTCTTCTTCTTCTTCTTCTTCTTCTTCTTCTTCTTCTTCTTCTTCTTCTTCTTCTTCTTCTTCTTCTTCTTCTTCTTCTTCTTCTTCTTCTTCTTCTTCTGCTTCTTCACCTTATCCCTAATATACCACTTATGGTGGTAATAGGGGATTCTTGTTCCTCTATCCCTTGAGGTTGGGTCTCAGGAACCAAAAGCCTTAGGTTTGACAGAGAACCAGGATGGGTGATCAGCCTGATGCCTGGTGTGATGGTGAGAGCAGTGGATGATGTACGAGGGCGCGATGAATGAAAGGAAAGGTGATGATGGAATTGGTGGAAAGATGGCGGGAGAAATCAGAGATTCCGGAGAAAAGCGCTCCATGTGGTGTTGTGAACCCCACAGCTCTAGGCTTATCATATTTGCATATAAACCTGCAATCAGTATAGTATAATTTTATTAATACTTTACAAATTTAAGGGCTGTTTAAAACTAGTGAATGGCATACGTATTAAAGTGACTTAAGTTTTCTCGTAGAATTACTTGATCTGGCTTTGTTTTACGGCTTTGTTCCTTAAGCGTTCCTGCTTTTAACAGTTTATCATGAATAACCGTCTTGTCATTATTGGCTTTCACACAATACTTTTGGTGTAATAAAAAGCACGGTTTGATTTATATCATTGTAAAGTAAGATAAACAAACTTTAGATTTTCAAACCTAATTAAAGTTTCGAAAATTATATACATTAAACGTCTCAAAATTTGCCTAAAATATGCACTATATAGTAGGAGGAAGAGATGAAAACATAGGACGCTGCAGATCGCTGACAGACAAGACATAAGACGCGCGGAAGTACTTAAGGATTTCAAGTTCGAAGACTTGACCTCTGTTAGAGAGAGCAATGAACGACCGTCGACCAAGTGCCCTCTAGTGGCTACCAGGAGAACAGTTTCCTTGCAGCAAGCACCCGTGGCATCGGCTGCCTGCACCAGAAGTACGGAACCCAGCTGGGAAAAGTTGGAAAGGAAATAGTGGTACTACTAGTATCCAAGTATCCAAGTATAGTGGTACATTAGTACTCATCATGGAAAACCATGCCACCCAAGTTTGGACCGTCGACGGAATAAAAACAGCTATTCAATTCTCAATAAAAACTGTTACGTTTTGTTTATGAAGCAATCGTAATAAATCCCACTGGAAGTTAAAAATTTCATGAAATAAAGTTGTTACTTCCAATGGGATTTTCTATGAATAAACAAATGTTAGCAGGCTTTAAAGGAACACAAAAACGCCAAAATGATTTTCAACTAATGGATTTCAGTATATTCAAAGAGCCGTTTCAAACATGGTCAGATTTTATAAGTTTAATAGATTAAATTAATTTTCAGTTCATATGTATTATTCAAAAATGTTCCAAAGAACATACAGTTACAATATAATCTATGTACACTAATACAGTTCCGCTTCCGCGAAACCAGGTAACCATAGAAGAATCTGTAAACTTTTAGGAAACCTCGTTTAAACAATTGTAAATGCGGATATATCACAAAATTAGCATGGAATTCAGAAACGGTGCATATAAAAAGAATAAGGTTCAAAATATAATAAAGTATAAAAATACCAAAATCAATACTTTTGAACAAATCATACTACAACTTCCCCTTTAATCATATTGCTTTTCCTAAAATTTACGCATTCTTAATCAGAATTTGCTGAAGAATATTTTTTTAAATTTCGTTTACTAAAGCTAGCTGTACATCTATGATCCATTTTTATTTTAATACCTACATAGCAATTATTATTTGTTCACTGAAGTACTTAAATTTGCAACTATCCTGAAACGTTTCTTATTACTTAAGTAATACCATCCCCAATATTATTCCTAAAGGTAAATCAACATTATCTTTCAGGACAAATGAGAATAAAACTTAAGGCTATTCATGAAGTACCAGCAATTGACGTGAAGTACTATAGAAATTATTGTGTTTAACTTTAGTAATTTTTGTTAAATATTGAAGATCTTTTTTCGAAAAGATAATGAAATTCTATAATGAATTAGTCAATTTATAATTTAAACATCATTTCTTTTAAACCGAGTAATAAAACATCAAATCTTCTAAAATATTTTATTTTTGAGATCTGAGAATATACCTAACCAATGCCGACCACTGATTTAATACAAGGGAGAATTATTTCAGGATAAAATAAGGCACCTCAATTTAAAAGCTTTTAGAACTTGCTTTTAAAGTGATTTTGAAATCTCCTCCCAAGCTTAAATTTGACATATGTGTCACACATTATCTCGTAAGTCATTTGTGATATCAAAATGTATTATTTACCAGAAAATGACATTTGGAAGAAAATCTTTGTAAAGAAGAAAGGTTAAATAACGCACATATAATTCAACTGGAAAAGAAAACCACACAATTCGAACACATACACTTTTAATTTTGAATATTAACACCAATTTTTAGAGGTAAACTTTTCCTAAAAGAAGCTGCGGACTTAGAAGTGGTTATGACCTCTCCCTGTGAAGTTGTGCATAACCCATAGTAAAAAATGTCGCATATTGTACTAATTTTATAAATTTATTTAAAATATAGTATTATGGCTACTGTAATAATTAAGGAGGGAAATTCTAATTTATTAGGATGCATGAAATGTAAAATTATAGTTCTTGGTAACTTGGTGATTTAAGTTTATGAAGTTATATAATCAAGGAGGACATATCGGGCACTGCAACCAGAACATATCTATTGGGCCTGTTGGTAATGACGCGAAGGAATAAAAGTAGGATGCAGAACACAGATAAACCACAGAAACATTGCTGGAACTAATGAAAGTTCGTCACCAAGTTGCCCTCTAACATATTGGGGACTACCCTTGAGCTGGTATCCTCACCATCATTTGGGATCAACATACGCCATTAAACCTAGAAGAATACATGAAAGGTAAGAGGAATATGAATAGAAGGAAATTTTTATAGATGAGATGTTACGCCTTAATTTGACTGTCAAGCAGTGAATACTATGAAAAATCCGATACCAGAGTGGGCGGCTGACAGGGGGTCGAATGCGAGCCTCGTATGTTACCGCAGAGTATTCCATTCAGCAATTTACTCATTTAGTCTCTCCTCAAGAATAAACACGTTTTCGAGACATGATTTCATGACTTGCAAATTAAAGTATGAATGACTTTATTTCCGGATTTCTCGTCGATTTAAGAAGTACTTGAAATTTAAGTTTTGGATGATGCAACCTTATACCTTACGTACACCATAGTAGTAACAGATGTAGGTTAAGTGTTATAAGAGATAAGAACACACATAAGGAACAAAAACGAATGTAGGTCAAGAGAAGGGAAGAAATGGTTTGTAACAGCTTTGCAGTAAAATATTCCATTGTTATCATTCGCGGTCATTCTGCAGTTAGAATCTAATTGCACTTAAGTTTCCGCTAGAACACCTCTGTTGTTAAAGAAAGCTTCATATTAAAGTACAAAACTAGGACACAATTCCCGAAAGAATAGCACGGAAAATGCTCAAAGAATCATATTCCCAGTGGTAGCAGTTATCAGACGCATGAGGAAAGCAGTGTAATGTAGTGCACAACTCTTTCAAGGAAGCGCTTTTCTCATTCTTGTTTTCCTCCCTAGCTTACAGGATTTGCTTTAACGCGTGTTGCCCGTCCCCTCTGGGGCACCATCAGTCCTCACCTCCATTGAAACACAGAAAGGGTCCGATTCTCGAGGGATTTTTGGCAGGCAAATTGAAACCTCTTCGTCTTTGCATTGGAAGATGCTCCACCTTCTCTATCTCCTTGGGCTATCCTAGCACCAATTTCCATCATCCACACTCTAGAACACTGACCGAACGCTTCGGGCGTTGTCAACTCTTTCATTCTTTATGACCTGATCTGTAAACGCTTTAAAGTTAAATAAGGGAAATATATGTCAAGAATCAGAAAATGCTAAGGCAACTGAGAAAATATACATTACCTACAGCTCTAGTAAATAGGGACTGTTAGAGAAAAGAAGCGAAACCAAGAAAAAGACGAATAATAGGGAGAGTTGGCCGTTATACGCGTTATTTAATATCAACACATTTCAGTTGTCATAACAGTTCCATAAATGTAGAACCACTAGGTTTATAGAAATTCCATAAATCTATACATACCTTTCTCATAATGTAATATTTAAATTTAAAACCCCTGATATTATTTATAATTTATAAATTTGCTGGTATATCATAAGTAACTTGCTGACAGTAATTAACTGGGAATTTTGTATGCCCAGAAGTTCAGTATTTAAAACTATGTATATATCTCCCTTGTTTCTTGTGCTACAATCCTGTAATTCAGAATCACAAATCAACATACATTTTCTACACTAAAATAGTGCAGAGTTGTTTATTAAACTCCTATTACAATTTCAATCAGGACTCCCATATTTTCAAGCTATTAACGAACCTTAAAATTGTATTTTACGTAATGAACGGATTTTTTATTTTATGATAAACACTGTTTAACAGCTATAGTGCACAGGTGACATGTTATATCGGGCGTGAAGTATAATTCCGATATAACTTACATTAAAGGAAGCTATATAAAAAGAGAAAAACAGTTAAATTTCCCTCGGAGGTCTCTTTGTCAGGATTGATATTCTATAACATGCAGAAAATCTATAACAAGGAAATACTGCCAATAATTCTTTTTCTAAGAAACCCAAGCAAGGGAAATTTAACCTCAAAGAAGATCCATCTTTCTCTGCCGTGTTTCAACATGTGACCTTGTGAACCAACTGCTTACATTAGTTGCCCTATAACATATTCAGATATTATAATAATCAATACTACATATATCCAAAAGAAAAATATACAATAATAAATGTTTCCCACAGATACAACGTATTAAATATTTAAAGAAATAAACCAATTTGGTGAGTTATCCACATAAACAGTCTAAATGTATTTCCGAGTTCGACATTAGTATGAGATAAAGGTGTGCGCGGAAGGACATCTTCAACCCATTTGCCCCGATCGGAACCGAACTTGGTTCTTCACCGAGCTCAAGAACAGGTTTCAGTTTGCCACGGCTTTTCCAAAGCGGTAATTAATTTCAAAGGAAATTATAAGTGTGCTACTTGTAGCACCTGGCGGTGGGTTAGTTCAGGTAGGTCCATGTCTAGCTCCCACATTCAATTCCAAGGGTCGTTTAGTTACTTTCCCCGATCTACCACTTCAGTGCCAGTTTGAAAGTTCTAAACATTGCGCTTGAGGTCCCTTCTGGTTCTTTCATCCTTTTCATTGATCTGGTCTCTAAAATGTATGTAGTACGTATCCGATGAGGTTTTTATACTGATGTCTTAACAGTATCAAGGTTTTTGCCATATATACACATCTTGAAACAGCACGATCCTTTGTCGGAGAAGCGACAATTACCTTCGTGAGCACTTAATGAAATGACAAGGGCGGGTCACCTATATCACAGGGAATCACTTGTAGTTGGAAAGGCCCCATACGGCTCCTAAAATTCGATTCTCTCCGTCTCGGACTCGAGATATGTTTCTATAATGAGGTATAATTTAATGATAGAGAAAGGTAAAGGAAAGCGCTGTAATGCAGTACAATCCTATATATGGTAAAGGGATCACTTGGTCGTCTCAAGAAGAGGAGGGACAATGCATTAGTGATCGTAAGAGGACTGCTATTCTAACCCCTGGATGGATGTAAACGGCGAAGAAAACGAATTGCACCATGCTTTAACTTTTTATCAATCATAGCATGGCTTGGAGCCCAATAAGCATTTATTCGTTTATGTCCCACTGCAATGAAAATCTGCAATTTTCTGAAGTCGCTTGTTCTAAATTTCTCTGATTTTCTTCTATATGATAGCCATGCAAACTGAGTCTGCTATTTAAATGAAAGTACACCTTACACAAAGTTACAACCATTCTAACATGGTGTTGTAATACACCTAATTGTAAAACGATGACACATCTACATCATATGTGAGAGATTGTTAAATGGACTGTTTTGCCATTAGTCGTTATACTGAATGCAGAAGTAGAAAAAGTAGGCCCTGTCGAATTCTAAGCATGAACTAATGATGATGGCATATGTCATGATGACTTAGAACAGCGAGCTATGTAAGATCTGACCTGACGCACCCCAGGTGAGGAGGCAGAGGGTAGCCGGACCTAGGAGACTTGTCAGCAGAGGGTAGGGACCCATACAACTTAAGGACGGAAACTGCCCGGTGGCAACTCGGGTGGCAACCATTGGGAGGCTTCGGATTCGAAGACGCCCTCAATCCGGAACACTAAATTTCATAGAAAGTATTTTCCTTCCTTCGCAACGCCGATACCCTCGTCGACACTGAGGTCCCTGAAACAGCCAAGCTGGATGAAGGAGTGAACAGAAATGAGAAGTAAGATGAAATGGAGTTCCAGGAAATTGGGGGCCTAACAACCTAGAGACTCCCAAAAAGATACATGGGTCAGGAAGGTCGAATCAAATACACGACTTCCATTAACATGGCGACATTTCGCTCGGTAAGCGTGATCAAAACCGGATCACTTCTCTTGAATTTGTGCGAACACAGTCTAATGCTTACGACTGTTCTTTCAATAACTAGAATATACATACATAATTATTTATAAATATTGGCTCCCCATTTAAGGATATGATGTACGCTCTACAACATATATGAAGGGGTGAGTAAAATACAGACCTCAAAATAACGAATAGAAAAAGTTGAACAACATTAAAAATCACAATACTTTCAAGCATCTTGTAAGTTCTCTACAAGCAATTTAAGTTAATTCGTTTGTATATTAGTTATTATTTCAATAAAAACCAGTCGGGCCTTGCAATTTTTGTAGACACATTGAAAAATTAAATAACATAGGCGGGATTTCAACACGGATCATAAGGTTTCCGTGAGGTTGGTATAACCAATGGGAAAACTTGGCAGCTTGTCGACATTACATTAAATTCCCCAGCTAAAACCAGGTAGACCTAGCAAGCCTCTCACTTCAGACTTAACATACCTCAATGGTGACTTAAAAATTAACAAGTAATTATTTTCTTGGTGCTTCCCTCAATTTAAATCGAGATCAAGGAAATTCGCTCAAATTACCCTAAATATGTTTAGAGGTAGCTTCACAAATAATACTTCACAAAGTTTAATGTAGCATTTTGACACAGTATGTTGGAATTACCGTATAATTTAAAGCTGGAGACGGCATAATTGAATATTAGAATTTTCAAAACTACATTAAATTTATTGTTTGTTAACGAGTTGTCAACTGGCAGCATCTTATCAGTGTCACCGGTATGCTGGAACATCGTGCGGCAGGTGTTCTTTAACATGCCATTAGAGCTATTGGCATGGAGTTACGTACGGTTATACAACATCGGCCAGGGCTAGATTTGAATTCACGATCTTTGGATCAGCAGCCCAAAGTCTAAACAGATCCACACAAATTTTTAGAGATAATGCTTCTGCGCTCTATGAAAACCAAATTTTCTGTATATAAATTTTACTAATACGTTATAAATAAAATTTTGAAATGATGTTCCGAGCTTTTAAAAAGTTTGGGTTCTAACATGATACAAGTTACATGCTACATTGAGCATCTTGTTGGAATTTAAGATAAAAAAATGATTCTCTTTAACAAACTGAGTAGATTAAAAAAGGACTCTTAAATTGTTTGGAGTTACTGTTTATTCACAAGGACGTGAATATCAATGTGAATATATGAATTCGTGAGGATGTATATCTGGCCTTAAAGGGGATAGGACGCGTCACCTGAAAAAAATGGGTTCGTTGACAGCAGGGTTGTACAGCAGGCCTGGGGAACAACACTCCCAGGTGACAATCCATTCTCCTATTTCCCCTACTTTCGTGACCACGAAGGCGAAAAATCGGTGTAGAAAACAAGGTTCACCTATTGCGTGTGTAAACATATGTACTACTAGCTATGCAACAGGAGGGGAGCGAATACACTGTTCATACTATTCCCTACACCTGCTGGATAGATGCTACGCCTGATTGATTCTCGTTGGACAGGTATCAATCATAACCCCTTGCTAAACACTAGTGAACGTCCAGTAATCCTGAAAGTTCATCCCACAACTCAAATATTGTTAAGTTAGTAGATAATCACACTTGGGTATAACTTTTAGTGTATTATCGTGTATTAACGCTTTTCATTACAGCTAAGTATTTTGTACAGTTACAATTTTGTTTTAAAATGTAAGGCGAAAGAAAATTTCCAGTTTCTGGAACCAAACGAGAAAATCTGAGCTTTAATGAGTTGCATTAAAGCGCTTTTATAAATTCCAATAGAAATAGCGGTTGTCACAAGGATATCACAGAACGAGCTCCGATTTTATTAGTGAAATTAGATAGAAAATAAACATACCTTGGTCTCAGATCTTTTCTCCCATAAGCCCAAAATTGTCAAGAAAACGTGTTTACAAATTCTAATGTACTAATAATATAATGCTTTGCATATATCGTGTTAAAAAGTATTAAACATTTGTATCACTTCGCTTTTTTCTCCCTTAGTGGAACCCATCACTGGGGAAAAAGGAAAGTAACTGCGGTCGATTTTCTCTTCGCTGCATGTAATCTTCCTTACACGTTATCTGTAGTGTGGCCTTGAGCGTAAATATTTGTACTCTGAGTGCGTTTCAATATTTACTAGTCCATGCAAGGTAGCTGATTATTGAGAGGAATACATACCTAACTCAGCCGTTACGAATTAAAACATCAAAACTTCTTTCAGCAAATGGGAATCCAACGGCAGGAAAAGCCGAGCAATGGATATTTTTATTTTTGCTGTATTCTCAATATGAAGAAGTTGAAGTTCAATGTGCTAAACTAAGTGACCTTGAATGTTTAAAAAAGAGTTAACACCTGGCACGACAGTCCTAAGAGGGCCAAGGCCTACCAACCCTACTGTCGGCCTCACGCGCACTTAAGCAAGGCAGAGGTGGGCGATCATCCAACCGATACGGGGAGGAGATGTAAGCATTTCGGCATCTCCCAGCCAGAATGTTGGTTTTCGTGGCCACGGCCGCTTACCTAGCGTAAGCTCCTCACTTTCCATACCAGGGACTTAAAATCCGCACCCCATGGGTGGGATCGAATCCCGGGCCGCGGCATGCTGCCTTATTCCGCTACATCACAGCCCACGACGACCTTAAATGTAAAACATAGCTAAATGCAAACAAAGAATCCTTTAAATTCTCAACATATATAGCTGAAAAAGGCACTAAATGTTTGCGAACTGAATTTGAGCAGTGAACAGTTTAAAGCGACGACAACAATTATGATTCAAGTCACTTAAAGCTTTTAAATAAATATGCTGTACTATCTGCAGTAGCGCAGTTTTAATCTCTGCTAACTGGGCTTTGTCAGTTGTTTTATGAAAATGTAATACACCCAAGAGAAAATGTATACACGGAAACTAAATCCTCTGAGCGGAGAAATAAAGACAGGAAAGGATTACACAACCAAAGTGGTAGGTTTGGAAGAAGGCAGTTGAAATACAAGATTTCTAAACGTACCTGGAATTTGAATAGCTGAGCAGAAAGCATTCTGTACCGTTTGAAGGTTTGTTTAAGTAACCAATTATATACAGTGTAGCAGCCGTAAGGGATGGAGCCTAATTCGCGCTTTGACAGTATAAGTACATGCATGTATATTTTCCCCACAAACCGCTCCCACTCTAACTCTTCCACGCGGCCAAGTTTTGCTTTCCTTCCTTATTCCCGATTTCTCTCCCCCTACGCTCGTAGATGTGGTGAGCACGTGGTACGGCTGAAGGATCTACTTTGAAAGCCCTATTCCCTTCATCCCTGTTGCAGGATCATGAAGATGCTACAAGACCACATGGCCTCAAAGTAGGGGTTTTCTCCTATACCCTTTTCAATCCCGATATCCGATCGTCCAGCCGGCACAGGTGCTCTGGGTTCGAGCAACTACTCTGAACTTTCCACAATGAACGTCTGTTAGGGATGACCAAACTTTTTAACCGTTACATTATTATGAAGCCTGCAAATGTAACGGGGATAGAACGTAACAAGTTATTCAAAAACAACCGAGACAAATGCTCCCGCTCTAACTTGGAGGCCGCATTCGGAAGGTCACAGTTTCGACTCCTCTCACGTTGGACTTTTTCGGTTTTCCCTAATTAATAGACAAACGCTGGTGTGGACATTTATCTATATGGATATCATTTCACTCGCTTCCATTTCATTCCATTTCCTTTTCCAGTTTCAAGAGCGCTTCTCGGTATCGTGGCATGAAGCGGTGCCGGCTTGCTCTAAGGAAACATTATTGCCTGTGGGCACTAGAGGGCTGGCTATTTCAACGGGTCTTTCATAGCACTCTCTGTATAGCTCCAGTAGTAGGACGGGGCTTCAAACAATTATGTCTTAGGCCAGAACGATTCTATTTCAAACATATGGGAATGGAGAAAGAGAGAGACAGTGACAGTGTAACGGGAAGCTATTAGGCCACTGATTGATGGAGGAACAGTCATGGACATTTGCAGAGGCGGTTATTGCGAGAAAAAACAAAAGAAAGCAACCATGAGTGTATGTGTTTGTTCAAGTTAACTAAGTGATAGACTTAAACATGTTAGGTAGAAAATGTGAATCTTCCAAAAACACGTAATTTAATTCAAATTAAGTAATTAAATTTATTATTAAATTTATATTTATTTTATTAATGGTTACTTTTATTTACGAATTACTCTTCAATACACATTCGTTTAGAGTTCTATCGATTTTTATTTGTTTCTTACGATGTCATGAAGGAGTAAGGACTTTTAAGAACAGTATATGGTGTCCAGTTCATAAAAATTTCACTATTGCAACATCCTATATGTTTACAACAAATTAATGCATAATTTAATTATTTTTGCAAGGATTTACATCGATAAAAATGAAATAGGAAAATAAACTTTCGTAACAATAATTTATGTGCTAACTAATAGGAGAAGAGGGTAGAGGAAGTGTTCTGACTATAATACAACGGATTGTATTATTATTTCCTTTATATAGTGATCGTCTTCTTCAATCTTCATCCATTACAAGGAAGCGACAGTTACCGTAGACAAGGTCGCACCTGCTGACACTAGACCCAACTCAAAGAAAAGCGTTAGAAGTTTATGCTAAATTTTGGAGTGTACATAGAATAAGTTTATGAATTTTACGTCTGAACATGTGTTTTGAAATTTGCAGGTGTCACACTACTGTATTATTTATCAGTATATTAATATGTGTAACTTTTTTAGGTTCCGATTTAAATTCATTTATTTTTTATTTAAGGTTAATTTTTATTACTTTTCTGTACACAAATGTTTACTGCAAAAGCTCTAGCAGTTCTCAATTCATTGTTTAGTTAAATATATTAAAGTTAAAGAAAAATTATCCATCGTATAAAAACTTTAATCTTTTTCAGTTTTAAACATGAATAACGAATGGAAATTGTTTTCTCCGCTAGCCGTGTGTAGGACGCACTCTATGAAAGGGCAGAGTCAGGACTGAAAAATTGAATGCAACAGCCGGGATTTGAAGACGTTCTTCTGGTCTCCGTCCAGCTGCTGTTAACCACTAAGCTACGATGGCCAACGTGCCAGTATGACATTAAGTTCTCCAGTTTTAAGTCGGACTCTATCCCTTCATAGTGCGTAATACCCATGAATAGTGTGAAAGAAAAATTAATTTCCATTAATTGTACCTGATAGTGGTCCGAACTATAAAGCCACGGCCGTAAAGTACTTACAGCATAGTAAGTCACCAATAAGGTAGCTGTTGCACGTGTTTATGAGAAATCCTAGTGGTTTAGCGCTAAAAACACGAGTCAGCTGGCGAATTTAATGGTATGCTGACACGTTGGCCAAAGTAGCCCAATGGTTGTGTGTAGTGTTTAACGCCCGCTTTTACTACATACGGCACCGCAGGCGATTACACTGGTGATACATGAGATGAAGATGAAGCACCGGTGGAATGAGATGGCGGGGGAAACCGGAGATCACGGAGTAAACCCACCCCAGCGCCGTGTTGTCCACCACAAATCTCACTTTGCGGTCGCCTGGGATCGAACCCGGGTCGCCCTGGTGAGAGGCAAGCCACGGCGTGGCCAGCTCAATGGTTAAGAACAGCAGGACGGAGACTGGAAGACCCGTGTTTCAAATCCCGGAATAGCATTGAATTTTTCAGTCTGACTCTGCCCTTACATGATTAATGGATATTTCAGAAAAAAATGGAAACATGTTCAACGAGGAAACTTTTATGCGAACTATAGAAGTGTGAATTTTAGCCGTCTTAGAAACAATGTTTCTCACTAATTATTTTAATGTATTTAATTACGTATTTCAAATAATACCGCTTCAAATATAATCAAAAAGGAATTTTCGCTATTAAAGTTCTTATAGATACAATTTTGGGTTCCTCTGCCACGGAAAATACGAGTCATTTGGAGAATTTAATGTCATATCGGCACGTTGGCCATAGTAGCTCAATGGTAGAGCAGCTGGACGGAAACCAGAAGATCCGTAGTTCAAATCCCGGCTATGGCATTGAAGTTTTCAGTCTGACTCTACGTTTCCACAATTTAGCCTACACACGGCCAGTGTGAAAGAACTATTAATTTCCATTAATTGACCTAATAGTGGTTTACTATATGAAGCCCGGGCCTTAAAGTACTTACATGTTGTAAGTCGCCATTAAGGTAGTTGTCTCATGTGTTTATGAGAACTCCTAAGTGGTTTACCGGGAAAATACGAGTCAGTTGGAGAATTTAATGTCATATCGGCACGTTGGCCATAGTAGCTCAATGGTAGAGCAGCTGGACGGAAACCAGAAGATCCGTAGTTCAAATCCCAGCTATGGTATTGAATTTTTCATTCTGACTCTACGTTTCCACAATTTAGCCTACACACGGTGTGAAAGAACAATTAATTTCCATACATATTTCTTTTATCACGTATTGTAAAATGTTTACGTTTCAGTTTTGAGTAATTTCAAATATACGTTCACGCATACATGCCAACCAATAATGATATTCATTACAGTGTTTACGTTACAATGCATTGTTAAAATATAATGGTATCTACTTTATTTATTTGTATTAGCAAATCTATATGAGCTAAAATATGTTTTTTTTTTTTTGGTTGTTAAATACACTACTCTCTCAGTTTTTGCAAAGTCCGAATTACGTATTTATTGGAGTTTGATTAGTTTGGCGCTCGTCATACACCGCATAGGGAGAACGCAAAACTACAGCACCGCAGGACTCCGATCGGTTGCTCACTAGTAGCATTCAAGGACAAACATCATCCCATTTGAAACACATAATAAGTCTTCAGTTTTTTTCCTTTTTAATCTTCTTGATACAGCACTGGTATGCAGTAGCTGAAGCACATCATGGTTTCAATGGCTGTGAAGTATCTTTTCATGCTTCATTGCCATGGTTCTTATTTCTTCACTGATGGTGTCCATTTTAAGTCCCTATGGATGTTATCACTCCTGAGGTACCATGGTGCATTAATGATACAACATAGTATGTTGTTTTGAAAGTTTTGTATAATTTTAAAATTAGATTTCTTGAGCAGCTGCAAATATGCAAGCCATATATCCGATAGGTCTTAATATGTGCTTATAAAAAGCAATTTATTATCTCTCGTGAGTTGAGAATGTCTTTCTAGCAACCAATACATTTTTCTATACTTTATGTCTTCTTTCTTTTTTAAACATTTGCCTTGCATTTTAGTTTAGCGTCAAGTGTCATGCCCAAGTACTGGGCTTCGAATGCATGTGGAATTATTTGTTTATTTATAAATACAGGTAATATTTTTACTTTTGTAATTTTGACATTTATGAGTTGATTTTTTCTCGTTAAGCTTAATTCGCAAAATTTTAGTCCAGCATAAATGTTAGAAACGTACATAGTTATACATGTCTATACAAAATTGATTTAAATAAATATTTTGCATTGCTCTGATACAGTTTCGGGTGCAGTCCAAGATTTGCATTTCACTCCCAACTCTTTCTCACATATAAATACCTACCTAGCTAAATATGGATTACGTAAAGCAAAACAATGGCGAAAACATGCCTATAGAAGGGGAGAAAATGACAAACCAAGTGTATACAGTTTCCACAGAATATTTTGGGCATGTTTGCAAAGTTGAATTTGAACATCAATTTCATTTGTAATCCTTATTAAAAGTTGGCATTCATATATCAATGGAACTGGATTCTATAAATCTACTCAGCATAAAATTTAGTTTATTGTTTATTATGAAATAAGCTACATGTTACCTGAAATGACATACGTGACAGACATCAGCTTTGAAATAATAAGCTTCACCAGACTCCAAATTTCATACAAAAAGTTGTACCGAATTTTTCAGGTCACTGGTTACCCTCCTCTCCCCTTCGGAGTGCCATACAATTCCTCTCGTGGCATATCAGCAAGCCGTTTCTCTGCTTTATAATGCTCACGATGCGAAATAACATGAGTATGTTACTCATACTTTTCGTAATAAAAGGTGTTTAAAATTACACCTCTATGTGTCTATAGACCTTGGTATCTGGTGATCACATGGCTGAACACGCACGAATTTCTACATGCGAAATATTGGAAAATACACGCTGGGTATTGTCTTCCACTTCGTCGAGCACGTATTATTGCATTAACTTTATCTTGAAGCACTTCCAACAGATAAATAATCACACGTATACGCTCTACGCACCTGTAGACCGAAAAGGACAGTCAATGAATCCTTGTTTACTATTATTACTATGATTACTATGATTATTATGATTATTATGATTATTATGATTATTATGATTATTATGATTATTATGATTATTATGATTACTATGATTATTATGATTACTATGATTACTATGATTACTATGATTACTATGATTACTATGATTACTATGATTACTATGATTACTATGATTACTATGATTGCTATTATTATTATTATTATTATTATTATTATTATTATTATTATTATTATTATTATTATTATTATTATTATTATTATTATTATTATTATTATTATTATTATTATTATTATTATTATTATTATTATTATTATTATTATTATTATTATTATTATTATTATTATTATTATTATTATTATTATTATTATTATTATTATTATTATTATTATTATTATTATTATTATTATTATTATTATTATTATTATTATTATTATTATTATTATTATTATTATTATTATTATTATTATTATTATTATTATTATTATTATTATTATTATTATTATTATTATTATTATTATTATTATTATTATTATTATTATTATTATTATTATTATTATTATTATTATTATTATTATTATTATTGTTATTGTTATTACTCATTGACATCTGAATTTTGAGACATGAACGTTTACATGGCTAGGAATCCTTACAGGTAAAAGAACTTAAAATGCAAATATATTATATATTAGTATTTGCTTTAACTCTCATAAATATTGGTGGTTGTAGTGTTCATGTTAGAAATATCTATACCCTATATTAAAAATATTAATTTTATATGATATTAATGCCAAAAGGGATACTGATTCAGAGAAGTCTACTGAAACCTTAATCATAATAATTTACACAATTTGGCGAATTTCTACACGTTTAGATGTATGCATACTTGGTTACGTTACCCAGGTAGTGCAAGGAATATGAGACTTTTTATTTCATTTTATTTAACGCTTTCCACGTAGAATGAAATGATAAAATGATGCTTAAAAAAGCCCAGGATCCTTTAAGCTTAGTTACTCATAATTCATCTTTCAGGATAAGGGAAAACCCCGAAAAAATCTTACAACTCACCTTGAACGCGATTCGAAATTGGGACCTCTTCAACGAGAGGCAGATGTGCTGCCACCTACGCTACAGAGATGGGTAAGAAAATGAGTCCAGGATTTATAGCGTTTAGGATTACCCAACACTCATCTTTGAGTATAAGAGTATACCCTAGAAAGGCTAACCGAGAATCTATTATGGTAGCTCTTAAATGTGAAGGAGACACGCTACCCCTATACCATAGAAGACGACGAGCAAGAATCTGGTTTTGTGAGTTTCATTAATACTATACTGTAGACCTTCTACATATTCCGCTTTTTCCACACTACTAAGAATAAGCATAAATGCTGCCTGTTCCATCCTTAAGGATCTTCCAAACATCTGCTCCTCTTATTGACCTACACATCATTAGCTGTTTTTTTCGAAGATCAGTGGTCCATTTCTTCCAGATATTTCTCCATTTTCGCTCGTAATTTCTGATTTCATCATTAATATTTAAATATGTATAATTTTTTGTGTGTATCTTCATTGTTTATGTGATCAAATGCTCCTTTATTCTTCCAATCATCTCATTCTAAAAAATTGCAGCACACTCACTGCTGCAGTCCCAAAGAACGTTGCGAGTTGCTTGTATCCCCACTTAAAGCAAAGCACTTTATTTACAAACATATAAATTTGTAATATGACAAATAAGCAGGTCTTAATAAGCTAAATTCACAAAGTAGTGTGGCGGAGCGTATCTCTAAAAAAGAATGCTTCTTCAATATTTTTATTCCAACTCCGCAATTTCAACTTAGGGCGTGAATCAAGCAATGAATATGTCATATTCCTGTGGAACATATGCGCTTTTGAGTACCGGTATTTTGGGAATATGAAAGCTTTGATGTTTTGTACGTTTCTTGCACACACGCGCACGCACTCGCATGCACGCACTCGATATTTGAAAAGGAAAGCAAACTACGGGAGATCCAAGACAAATGAGAATCCAGCATTTGTAGAAGCAGAGGTGTATGTCAACAAAACGCGCAACCCACTGCTATTTCCTGTTAGGACGGCTGGATGTAAAACAGAATAAACTTCTCCACTACCTAACAAGTAGGTTGCGAGCAGCCAAGATGATATCGGGTTATGGATCAATAAGGAAGATGACACGGTAAGGTGCATACATATACAAACTTCAGAAAGCAAAGCTTCTTAACTACGTAGTTGAGATAAATGTTCTTGTAAGTGTAAAACAGGGTTTATTGTCTAACGATTAGATAAATTACCTTAACTAGTTGCCCGTTAGTAGTTAAAAGTAACACAGTCACATGATATATAATCAGCCAATCTAATTATTGTATCTTGAATTCATTATGCCACAAGTTCATTAGAAACTACTGACTACCTACCACAAGAAGGCAAGAGGGGCCTAAGAGGGAGAGGGATTTGAATTGTTTATCTCCTCTGGCAGTGGATCTGTTTACTACGAAATGAGTGTATGAGAGTGCATATGAGTCAACCATGCTGCCAGATCTAATGCTCACTTCAGTAACTGCATTATGCATTATGCATTGGTGAATTATGTCACAACACGGTGCATTTCACATGAATCTGGCATTGGTATCATATCTAGCAGGTGAGCATAAACATGCAAAAGTGATAACGTTACACGTTCCTCTGCCTTGCCTTGTTGTGTTGGGCAGCCAGTACCTAGTGTGTGTTCGTATCACTAGAGTTAGCCAATAGGCTAAATTGATAGCGTTACAATACCCCGTAAGAGAGCTTGGCAGTGGCATTGTGTTGCATCGTTTGTCAATAGAGATTTGAAGTGCATATTTATTGGAGCTAACATTTCCTTAAGTGATGAAAATACATCTTATGGGTTCATTTTAGTTAAAATATTTACGTTAACTCTGTCTACTCCCACTGCATTACATTTTAACATACAAAAACGTGTTGGGTTGGTAGACGTGTTGCATTTTTTTTTTACTTCATTTTTCTTTTTACTTTACTTCTTTCTTTTTTCTTTCTTTCTTTGCTTTTCATAACTCTTGTAGGCCATTTTGTACCCACCTTCCAGTTCCACTGATGAACTCCAGAATGAGTAAACTCATATAAATTCCTTATACGAATGCATATATTTGATATGAACCTATATATTTGACATGAACAGATAATTAAATTTAAAATGAAGAAAAAGACCTTCTAATAGTATTACACAACTATATAATTATACAAATATATAAGGTGTGTAGCACTTATGTTATATAATACTGATATAACACTGCTACTATAATTCTTAACGTACCTGACACTTCCATTTTACAGACATTCACTGTTGTGAGGAATATCTTTAGCAAGAAAATCTAATCTGAAGGGTTAAAATGCAAATCGTTTCTTGAAATACCTAATAATTATATATCAACCCTCAAACTGTAATATTTGATCAAAATGGTGAAACAATATACACATAGCGAAAGGCAAAGAAGCAAAATCTGGGCCTCTAAATAGATAAATAAGTAAAATAAAAAGATAATACAATAACAAAACATGTACAGCATCATCAAAATAAAATAATTATTTATAAACTATTATGAATCCTAGCATTTAAGGAAAGATATTTCACATTTTAAACTACCATGCACTGAAGTTACACATACCTTCATATTTTATTAAATTTTGAAGATATATATTTAAACATTTTAAAAACCATAAAAACCGCTATCTGAACTACTTTACTAATTTTAAACCGCCACTTACATATAAATACAATAAACCTTGTGGTCTACCCAGGAAATTGGGAATTATTTGGAGAACTTAATGTCGTATTAGCATGTTGCCATCTATGGTGCTACAGTTTATAGAG
>CM060950.1:116718805-116801305 GCA_030765055.1 Mantis religiosa
CAATAATAACAATAATAACAATAATAACAATAATAACAATAATAACAATAATAAAAATAATAATAATAATAATAATAATAATAATAATAATAATAATAATAATAATAATAATAATAATAATAATAATAATAATAATAATAATAATAATAATAATAATAATAATAATAATAATAATAATAATAATAATAATAATAATAATAATAATAATAATAATAATAATAATAATAATAATAATAATAATAATAATAATAATAATAATAATAATAATAATAATAATAATAATAATAATAATAATAATAATAATAATAATAATAATAATAATAATAATAATAATAATAATAATAATAATAATAATAATAATAATAATAATAATAATAATAATAATAATAATAATAATAATAATAATAATAATAATAATAATAATAATAATAATAATAATAATAATAATAATAATAATAATAATAATAATAATAATAATAATAATAATAATAATAATAATAATAATAATAATAATAATAATAATAATAATAATAATAATAATAATAATAATAATAATAATAATAATAATAATAATAATAATAATAATAATAATAATAATAATAATAATAATAATAATAATAATAATAATAATAATAATAATAATAATAATAATAATAATAATAATAATAATAATAATAATAATAATAATAATAATAATAATAATAATAATAATAATAATAATAATAATAATAATAATAATAATAATAATAATAATAATAATAATAATAATAATAATAATAATAATAATAATAATAATAATAATAATAATAATAATAATAATAATAATAATAATAATAATAATAATAATAATAATAATAATAATAATAATAATAATAATAATAATAATTTGCTATCCAAAAGGAGCATTAAAGGAAGAACCCTAAATTTACCATTTGCCAGCATTCTGATAAGGTTTTGTTATTCAAATGTTCATCTCTCAATATTAATTGAATTAAACCGTAGACTTATAGAATGGATTGCCGATTTATACTCATGAAACAACAAGCTGTTCCGATCATACTAGTTTGTCTTCTCTTTTTACTTTCCCGTTTCATAAAGACATATGTTAATCGTATATGTTTAACTATGTAACACAAGTAAAGTAAACTTTAAACCTCATGTGATCTCACACATCCATCAAATCGTTTCATATAGACCAAAATCGTCGAAGATGTGCTTTACAAGAATCAAATAATTAGAAAATGTTTTTCGGATAATCATTTATATCACCACAGAAATGAAGACCTTTTAATTTAATTACCACGGATATTTAATATATGCTTCTATAGCTTGAGTACAGTTTGCAATCTTATTGAAAGTCCCACAAAAATCCCATACACAGGACCGTACCTTTAACATAATTAATGGAATATTTGACTTAGTACTTATCTTTACAACTCAACCGGTCTTCATTTTAGTATTTATGTACTGCACTCACCTGAAACAGAAAAATACAAACTTTAGGTAAAGTGAGGATGAAGTTTTTTTGTGCACTAATAGGATCATGCATAACCTGATCATTTTTATTCTAATTATATTGACAACTAGTGCACAAAATGAAGGAGTTATACATTAAAGACCTGTGCAGCGGATTGTTGAAATTCACATTCCAACAACGTAACAAAAATGACGGCATAATGGCAATTTATAGACTTTAGTCCGCATGTTGCTATATTGTCAACTCATTAACTCTATACGTGACCAAAGGCAGGACTCATAAATGGCGGACATCAATATTTCGTTACGGCAGCGGAATGTGATCGAGTTTCTTGTTAAATGGGGTAAATCAGCTGTTAAACTTCGCCTCAGACTCTGGCGTGGTTATGCTGATGTCTGAATGGGCACCAGCTATGTTAAAATATGGGTGAAACATTTAAAAGGTAACAATATGGGAATAGATGAGTCTCACATCGGTCAACCTCGAACTGCCTCCATGAAATGCAACAAGTTCAATGAGCTCATTAGAGAAGACAGGAATCTCACTGTGGTTGAAATCACTGCAAAGTTTGCAATGAAACACAGTGTGGTATAAGAACTGATTGAAAGCTTATCGACCGAAGGCCACTAACTTCAGGGAGGGATCATTACCCAAAACACACTTCAGAGATTTCATTGGGGAATATTGTAAGAGGCGATGAAAGCTGATTCCATCATAAAGAGCCTGAAGGAATGGTACCACTTGGACACGAAGAAGATGGTTCAATCTGGTGGGAACATTCTGGCATGAACAGGGTTGCATTCTGGTTGATTCTCTTGAACCTGGACAAATCAGATCCTTTAGAAACTTCGCAATGCTCTGTGTGATGCACCTCGAAACAGGACGAGGCACATCCTAATAGTGTGGAGATCAGGGCATTTGGGTGAGAAACTTCTGTTCTTCCCACACTCAAGTCTTTGGCAGCTTCTGATTACCATATTTTCGGTTCTTTTAAAGAATTGTCGAGGGGCCAACGCCAACGCTACGAGACGATCGAGTACATATGGGCAGCTGGAAGAGATTCTGTAGTAAGGGCGTTTTCAGAATCATGTGAATCAGGCACCCAAAGAAATGGAGGCTATAACAATACAGTTGGTTTGGCTAAAATAAAAATTGAGATTTCTAAAAATTATTTTTCCCAGATTTCAGTGTGTAACCTCATAAATAACTGAGCGATGGCTCAGACGTTTTCATCTGTAGCCCGCATTCAGGAAGTCCGGGTTCACTTCCCGTAGCCGACCTACCTAACCCATGGATTTTTCGGGGGGTTTTCCCGGGTCACCTGACGAATGCTAGGTAGGTGAATTACATTTCCGAATTTCTTGTCCCTCCACTTCTTTAGGGATAGAAGTTTCGGAGGGGGCCTCGGCGCTGCATGGCAGGATGATATGCTCCTGATAAATCTCTCCTTCTCTGGTAGGACGGTCTCAGGTCTCTGGGCCGGTCTAATGGGCCGTTTCAGGATCACGGTGGGTACACTGCCCTCTGCACTGTCGTGACTCCTTGGGTTGGCCGTCGTCTGTCTTCTCTCACCTCATTCCTCTTTCTGGGTATGCCACACTTAGGGGCATAGACACAATAGAACAAGTCTGGTAGACGTACCGAATCCCCTTCCTAAGATTGTACACTATCCTAATCTCATACATAAAATGTGAGTGTATTTATTATAATACAGCTCTGAACAAGTGTTATGTTTATGGAGTAATGTTGGTTCTAAACCGGATTTTCTTTCTACCATTTAAAAGAGTAATCCCTCATTTCAATACTTTTCCTAGCCATTTTAATGATTGACAGGAAATTATCTAAGAAATACGGCATTCATGAGTGTAGTGATATAAGATCACATTAAAATACGAAAGTAATAAACGAAAACAGGAGAGGAATAGCTGAAATGAAACAGAAAACCAAAGAAAGGGGTGAAATAATATGAAATATCAAACAGCTAGAATACACGGCAAGCAAAGTAAAACAAGCATAATATGTATTCTACGATTAATTATCTATTCTCGTATTAAAAGAGAAATTCAAATAATACCTAAATATCTATTTAATATGTTACAGGTAGGGGGAGGGATTTCAAAGTTGCTAGCGAAGGGATTCACAACACAAATGACTGGATAATTTGGGTACCGGACGTGAATGGGTCATCCAAGTAGAGAAAGGACAAAAGAAAGCCGTTCATGTACAGCATGGACTTGGCAGCGTCAGACAGTACGGGGAAAAGCAGACATTGGAAACTTATTCATGCGAACGGAAAAGGCAACCAAGCGTATATAACAAGATGATAATACTATTAGTCGCGAAATTTCTAATATCATAGAGCCAATCGGATAATTAATCAAGCAGAAACCGGCCTAAAACAAAAAACTGTATAGTTGCGGAGCTGTGGTTTCGTGTCACTGGCGGGTAGTGTTCAAATTTCAGGAATATTATCGTAAATATAGTCCATTTGATAATTAGACTGACATCGCTTTAAGGTTTTCATAACAGTAAATAGAAACCAGCAGGTTTCATGTGGACAATATACTCTGATGGCTCCGATTAGCTATATTTAGATATGAATCGATTCCTGCTTTATGGAAGCAGAGTATCAACGAACTCTAATCTGGCTGGATGCTTTCGTATCCAGTTGGAATTGATGTATATCTTACTGTATGGAAACATAAGGCAGAATAAAAACAATCTAGAAAATACCGAATGGCTTATTTGAGTCAGACATCGTTTAAAGTGTAAGGATACTAGTCAGAGATTTTGAAGAAACACCTTTTTTTGAATAAATCAGTTTTAATACAATAGACTTGAGAGATTTTCATGGCAAATAAGATGTGCCTTAAAATTTATATGAAGTCCCTTTTATTTGCAATTAATGTTGAATATTTTGTAAAGCTAGGAAACCACAAGATGTAGGTAAGTAATAAACTTATATGAAAATGTTGATATCATTAAATTATTTGATTGATACAAAATAATATTTTCGTAGTACTCATCTGGAAGCTGTTTTATACCTTCCAAATGTATTTTTGCTTATGTATATAATACATTATATACATTATATATTATTATAATATATAATATATTTTATATATTCTTTTGCAAGATATGACCATGATCACCGCAATGTGCTTCGGGAAAACATCTGAACATTGTTTCCGTGTAATATGTATGACAAACTACTTATTAATTTCTGGAAAAACGTTTTCTGAAAGAGAATTACTTTTCATAAATTGTGTAAAATATGAGACATGGTTTCGAATTATATAAGTTGGAAAATGTATGAATTAAAAGTAAGAACATTCAAAGTAGAAAAGTAATATCCTACCTAAGGATGGGACTTACTTTTCAGAATTAGAATAAAGCAGTATATACCTGGCTCATTAATTTAAAAAATGGAGAAAAAATTAGCTAAATTAAAAAAGGATGCCAAGAGATTATTGGTAGCAAAAATGAACTTTTGGGGAACAACTAAATCTTCAAGAATGAAAAGAATTGCAAATGAATCAATTTGGAAGAAAATGGAAGTGCAATACACTATAACAAATGAAATTAAAGAAAGACAACTTGTATGGACATGTTAAAAGTATGAGGGAGAAAATATTTCTATATTAATTCGTTCGGGCTGAAACCAAAGAAGTAAGCCCAAGAAGACATGCTGTTATGGAGTGCAACAATACATGAAGGAAATAACGTTCCTTAGAACCTATGGGTGGATAGGGAAACTTGGTGATTGAGAATACGGAAGAAGTGGGCATGTATTAAAAGGCGTGATGGTGGTGTTGATGGTTATGGTAGTGATGCAGACGTTAATAAAACCGTATATGACTGCAGCATACCAACGTTTTAAAATAGACTTCTACTAATAACAACTATCAATGCCATATGTCCATATATACTTCAAATGCTCCCAGTCAGTTTTGTTCGCCACATCATCAAAGCTAGCTGATTATAACAACTAAAATTTCAATTTCCATATTTCTAAAGAATACGGGGTATTGAAGTAAAGCAGATGTTAGATTCTAATTCAGTTCTCAGAAGCTATTTTAATACGATTCTCGGACAACAACACTGGAGATAAATTTTCGGACTGCAGAGCGGTGTAATTGCTACAATCCCTTTTATTCCGGTGATTGTATTTGAAATAGTAGCAGCGTTGCCTTGTTTATTTCCTTTTCAGTTAGTGTTTACAGTAGCCTCTCCTAATTCCGCGCTGAAAGTTCCTCTTTGTCGACTGCGGGAAAGGCGTGGGATGGGCATAACTTTTCTAAGCCTTAAACATCGAAAAGGTGAACACAAATGGAAACAAGTTGTACGTTTTCAATGGCAACTCCATTGTACAAATCACGTTATACTTCATGCGTTCATTAAATTTGAGGGTTAAACTTTTCCACCCTAAGACAGCTTAGCCTTATGCAATACATTTTTAAAACTCTATAATACCCTCATGAATATTTAAAACGCGACAGTGCTCAGCAACAGGGGAGCATCGCGATTTTTTTCTTTCTCTCTCTCTCTCATTTTTTTTTTCTTCGAAGTGTTAAAGTAAAGAACATGTGCTCTAAGTTAGGGAACTAAGTTTCAAGTTTCTTCTTGAGTAAATGAGAAGGCGGAAAAGAAAATATAAAGGTAAACAGAACAGTGAAACTACAGGTGAAGAAAGGCAACAAGCAATGGTGGAATAATGAGCAGCGGGGAAGTATTTGATCCTCGTTGGAACTTATATAAATTGAGATGGTGTGAGTTTACAAATTTACCAAAAAGTAATAAATTATGAATTGCACATACTCGAAAAAATTGGTCATTGCTTTTAATACATCTGTTCCTATTCCTTATGTTGTTATACTTTATCTTTTAATTTTTCTGTACTACCAAGAGATAGTTCTGGAATTTACATTTTTGATATTCGTTACACACGTCTTTCTGCCAAATGCTAAAATGTCTTTAATCCTATACAATTCATAGATAGCAGAGCCCACCCACTTAGGCAAAATAATTACTAAACACAAAACTAATAGCTTTCACTGGAATTTTGGAGTTTATCTTCTAACATGGAACGGAACATTAAAATAGTTCAGGAAGTCAGAAAGAAATACAAAATTCAAGCAGCACATCCCAAAACTGTTCTCTAGCACAGATATCCGTTAAATACACAATGGATTTATGAAGTGATTCATTCTGACACACATACATAAGTGGGTACCACTGTACTGTATGTTAAGGTGTTGAGTATATATTCTGCTATTTTCACTTTCTTTTTTCTGAGTTTTCCATTGTTCTTAATCGCAGGACTTGTGTCAAAGCAGTGAAGGCTTGAGCTAAACAAATGCAAGGCAATTTCGTTATCGCGGCTTGTGCAGCAGCTTAGCATAATAACTTTTTCATTAATTATTTGGTGCTTCAGTAACAATTTTACTGCATTTTATTAAATATTAGATGCAGTGTTTTATTTTGTGTTACTGCATCTATTAAAATTACCAAATACAATGTTATTTTTGTACTCACTAAATTTTACTGAATAACTGTGTGAATACGTGAACTATTCATATTTATTGGTTAAGAGCTAACGGGAAATTTGATTTTTTGTTTAATTAAATGTTTGCGTTAAACATACATTTGCTTTCATTCTTTAATTCCAATTCCGTCAATTAAACAAACGTTTCTTGGTTTTAGGTACTCACAATCAATTTAGAAGTTTCGCAGCAAAACTCTTTTGGCGTTAAAATAAATACCAGAAAGTAATGCCTGTTGTGATATATTCCTTTGACAAAAGAAACTCAGCGCAAGTTCTGCTATAGCGGAGATGTATAAATAAGTGACATATACACATACGTACAGTCCAAAAGTGACAGTCCACTGCAATCAGGTGCAGTAGTTTTCAGACTTACTGGCCGTGGTCTAATAGATAAAACTATTAAAAATGGTTTTTTATTAAAACTAAAAAAAAACCAGTCAACTGTTTTGCACTGACAGGATCATTGGAGTATTTTTATAACATATTTCAAAAGTAACTATTGTAAAAGTTGCGCAACGTAACAGTGTAAATGTGTGTATTGCGAATCTTGGAAATATCGGACCTGGATACTAAATGAAGGCGATAACGCGACGAGAAGCCTTTCGAAAATTAGATTTATTACGCTATTGAACGTGAAGTGCCATTTTAGAATCATCAGTATCACGGAAATTTATACTGTTATTTTAAAACGGTTACACTTTGGAACCCAATAAATTTTGAGCTGAAACAGTCGTAATGTTGCTTAAAACAATTTGTATCGCTTCTATTGTAAGAGCAGCCATTACTCAAATCGGTATAATGAGAGAGTAGCTGCAATGGCTGTGGTCCACATCACTTCCCACAAACACGTTGGTAAAAATTGAAATTTTCAGCATTAAGGCAACATGACTAGTCTTATACTATAGTGGATAGACTGTATAAAATTAAATATTACAACTACTGCCAAATTATCATTGAATCTACGATAGCAGGCTAACAAAAGCAATATTACGTAGTTAATTATGACGTAGGAATATGCCGCTAACACAGAAGTGGATAATAAATATGACTAAAATTGCGCATGTGATAGAAGACACCATCTGTTGGAATGCAAACTCCCCTATGCATATGTTGGCATATGTATGTTTACTAAGAAAATGTCAATATTTAACCTGTGAGTTGACAAACAATTATTTGAACGAAATGGGTAGATTGGTAGATCGAGAAAATGTATCCCTGCGGCGCACACAAGTATGCATATATATGATGGTATATATGGTGGTATACAATTCAGACATAAGTTACTGTATATACTTCATAAGGGCATAGGGATACGACATTTTAATTTACTATCTTGATGTCAAGGTGATGACTGAACAGTTTTATTCCTGAGTTTATAGGGGACCATTATATACATTTTTCTGGTTTATCTTCCTAGCCCCGAATGTTGATCAATATAGATAGTATATACGTACCGGCAAAGACAACTTTATGAAAAGCGGGAAAGTCAGTTTCGCCTGCACATAATTTTCACCGAGCTATGACGCATTCATGGGACTCAACCTCCGTAATGCTTGGTTATCCGAACGAGTAAAGGGGAAATGCTTTATGTGCAAAGGAGACACGGCAGAGAGGCAGGTGATATAATTAGCACATAAAAATATTTGTAGAAATAGGTCCTTGGGTGTGCAATGTGTCTATAGCAAAATATTTTGATTAAGCTAGGTACACATGTTAGTGATGCTAGCATGCAGATTAAAATGTACAGTTTGTTTCCCTTGCGAATATTGTGTGAAGTTCACTTAATTCTGAGTTAACGTTTCATAATTCGTAACTTCGACTTGTAAAAAAATACTACAAGAAAAGTGTAGAAGCCAAAGGATACATATACAATTTGGTTTAAATAGCCTTTACTTATTTTAGACATTTCCGATATATTGCATTTTGTGTTTAAATCTCATCTAACGAAGCAAAGCCCGCCTCGGTAGCGTAGATAGTAGCATGTCTGCCTCACGTTCAAGAGGTCCCGAGTTCGAATCTCGGTCAGGGTGAGCTACCTGGATAAAGTTTTACCGGGGTTTTCCCTTATCCTGAAAGACGAATGTCGGGTAACTCTAAGCTCTATGGACCCTGGACTTATTTGAGCATCATTTCACCCAATTCATTCACCGTCCGATATGACTTAACGTTGGAGGACGTAAATTACACAAAAAACGAAGCATATTATAAAGATGGAAATTCAACTATCTTTTATTACACTTATGATTAAACACAGGCAAGCTATGAAAGTTCGTATTGTAAACCATGACTTAGAATTATGAGAAAATGAATTTTATAATTTGAACTACCGAGAATTATATTTCGTGTTAACATTTTATTTTATATGTAGTTAATACATTCACATAATTTTCAAATTATATAATATTTAGCAAACTTTACAAGGCTCAGCGTTAGAAATAGATTTCATGATAATTTGTAATTCTTCCTTCCTCCATCAATATTTCCATTAGCAGGAACTGCATTCCGTATATCGTATCTAAATGATTTCCCAGAATAAAGACATGCTGTTTTCAGTTTGGAAAAGCTGCATAAGAAGAATTGGATATGTACTATCTGTTGAACTTCCATATAATACTCCCCCTATCGAGGAAGCAAGATTCTTGAAGAAAATAGTAAAACATTAGAAAATAGTATACTATAAAATATTATTGCTACCAAAAGTAGCACAACAGAGATAGATATCTTTCTATCTCATTTTATGAAGAGGAAGCCTTTTATCATGCAAAATAATACTATCTATAAGGGGTTGCAACATGTCAAAAATAACTGGAACGCCGTTTCAAAATTATCTCATCTAGCACAGACAAAGCAACCAGTAGGTAATTTATTTCACCTTTTTCACTGTAAGGTTTGAAAGAATATAAAAATATTGCACATTATTGTGTTAAATAGTGTGTAGGTATGCCAAAAAATGAATCTAAAATTAAATTTGCAGAATAATGATTTGCGCCTCCTCAAAATAATTTAGAGCAAATATATTATTTGAAAACATAGCTGAATGTCTTCATACTTCGATTTAATATTATGTCTCTTTTCCGTATACTTTGTCTCTATTTCCTTATGTTGTGAATATATTAACATGTCAATATAATTGAATACATATTACTTACCCTTAATCATTTCCAAGCAAAACTTAATCACGAATGGCGTAAAATAATCACTTATTACATCAATAATATTGTATTTAAGTGAATTTGTAGAGGCAGAAGAAGTAGTGTGAGGGATGTTTGGCTAACTTATCACTTTGTCAGCGCCTACACGTTCCCGTTAAAGTATCCTTAAGGACGGGCATTACGTCAAACGCAATAAAACATTTCACCCAGAAACATCTAACTTCATCAACTAGAATCCGTGCAACATAAATAAGATTTCCGCGTATTTTGCCGAGGCAGGTGTGAACTTTTAAATGGTTTCCGTTTCTCGTTTCAGCTCTCTCCAATTACCGGAGACAAATTAAAGAAGTTTACTAGAACTGACAGGGCGACAGAGCTTTTCACTCCCCCTTTTCTCATTTTCTAGAGTCTAACAAGCAGGTTATTTCTTTGGCTGAAGAACGCCTAAACGATGATTGGACGATAAAACGAAAATGTTCGCAACCTATTCAGATGAGGGAGACAAATGCTAATAAGTAGTTAATTGGAAATGCACGCACATAGTTTTAATTATACAGGTCAGTTCCTCAACTTGAACTGAAGTGAGCAAGAGCCTACCTTCCGATATTACTTTCCGTTGCTGGTGCCTAGTCTGCAACAGACAAAACTAATCAATGACTGTAACTGCAGTAATTATTCACTCAAAAAAAACGAAGTACCATGTACCAGTAGGTATATAGGCAGTACTCGGTACCCTCTCCCCAACAAAAGAATGTACACATAGAAATAGATAACTTCCCTTGTTGTTTTTCAAATTACAATTTATCGGATGGCATCCTATTTCTCCGCTACACACAGTTTTTGTCTATGCACACTTTGCACTGAAAATATTGAGAGATTTCTCTTCTATTAGACTAATTACTTAATTAATTATCTCTACTTGTAAAAGAAAAAACATTACAGGAAAATTATAACCACATTATAGCGGGCTATGCAGGAGATATACAATATTTTTCTCGTGGGGACTGATTAAGCGGACGTGGAAATATTATCAGACGTATTTTAAGCTGAGCTACAAAATGATCCAACAGACACCTATAAATTTAATTTGGTGGAAATATGGCTCTCCACCACATTACAGCTTACCGGCAAGGGAATGTCTTGAGAGGAGCTTCAATGAGTGGATCGGAAGAAGTGGTACAACATATTGGACCCCTAAAGTGATTGTTTTCACATTCGGGAATATTAGAAAAATTATGGTTGTTTTTTCTGTAAAGCTCTGCAAATTAAAACATGTGAGATTCATTATCCAAGAAGGGAAAGTGCTAAATACTGCAAAGTTTTGCCCAAACGTTTGATTAATAATGCACAATAACGTCATCAAAATTATATTGAAGCATTTTAAAAAACTGGTCCAGAGTTTTAAATTCTAAATTATTTAAGTACTACGGAAATTGACGCCGAAAATGTTAATTCCTTGGCCTTATGTTTGAGTTTTTCAATTTCTTGGCTGAACCTTTTATTCTACACAAGGAATAGAAGAGAAAATAATATGATTAATTTCTGAAAAATGCGCAACAAGGAGATTTGAGAAAACACACACACACACACACACACACACACACACACACACACACACACACACACACACACACACACACACACACACACACACACACACACACAAATACACACACAGGAAGTTTAACGGGATAGCCAATAAGAGAATTTAGTATCCTATAAAGACACACGAGAAAAGGACACATGTGATGTGAAAAGCATATGGATAGGAAAAATAAAGCACGAGTGAGAACAGAAGTCTGTAGACTAAAGCGTCTAAGAAGAGCTATTTCTTAAATGCAATGACTCATTTGTTGGAAGTTAATATCTTGAACGTCTAATGTTTAAGTGTAAAGGACCTGAAATTTCTTGAAAACCGTACCTAAATTAGAAATGGCTTAATATAGATATAACTTAGCATAAAAGTATTGCTATAGATGAAATTTTTTATGAATGCAGTAAAAAGGTACGACAATGTTTATGAAAAGTGAAGCACACATAGTTCTGGACAGTGAGTAGAGTTAAACAACAAAATGCAGACTAGAATCACGAAATTAATTATATTGCAAACTATGAGTGAGACTTGCAAAGAGCCTGGGATGAATCCAGCCATATGCACTTCTATATAGTTTTGTATTAATTAAAAAATGTAAAAGAATCGGAACATCCTTATTTAATTACTACACCTAAACCACAGTTTTCAGAGAACTTAAAGCTCCTTCCTTTAAAAGTAATTTGAGGGTTCTGGTTGAGATTTCACTGAAAAAGCGAACTTCGAGCATTTACAGATCATTTGCCTGCAGGGCTGATTCATACTCTACAGACATACAAGGAAAACGATTTTAACCGGGACTCTTTGGCAAGGCAATTTATTACCTAGTACAGTAGAGAGCACAATATTTCTCACTAAACTGCAGCCTTCTCGCGCGTAATCCTAGCTCCAAATCCTTATTTCCCCATTTCGACCAGCCTTACCAATTACATGCATATTTTGTGCTCGAAGTTTCTCATTGTGCAAACAAATTTTCTTGAAATATCTGTAAGCATTAAGATAAAATTTTAGGATTTGTTTTTGTTTTGCGTATAGGTGCTGGCGCTATGATGCAGTGTTGTGGAGATTAGGAGCACAGACAGACAGTGGCCAGCAAGCAAAACCTACAGAAGGAGATGAAGTGCGCAAGCGTATTACGTCGAGCTCTATATATCTACAACTGTGACTGCGGCTAAGACCGGAAATTAGAAAGAGACCGAATTTGCTCTCAACGTTGTTTGGCTCCGCTTGCTTATCCCAGGCTAAGGCATCTGTTGGAAAAGCTACTTCTTTGTACTGGGTTTTGTTCACGCCCATTCTTGTTTCTTTTGTCTCTGTTGTGTCTTACAGCCGAAGCTTCTGAAGTGCAGCCGAATAAAACACATTTTTACTTTCATTACTGCCATCTAGAGTAAGCACGGGAAACCTTCGACCCAAAATTTCGATAACGAGATTTTATGGAAAATACATGCTTTGACACTCCCTGAAATATAAAGTAAAAGAGGTGGTTTAAGAAAAATATCCGTCTGCATGTCTAAACAGCAAAACTAAAAGGAAAATTAGGTTAAATATAAAACTTTATGTTTATGTGTAGTGCTTAACGCCCGCTTTTACTGCATAGGGCACCGCAGGCGGTGACACTGATGATGTATGAGATGAAGATGGAGCACCGGTGGAATGAGATGGCGGGGGAAACCGGAGGTCCCGGAGAAAACCCGCTCCAACGCCGTGTTGTCCACCACAAATCTCACTTTGCGGTCGCCAATAACTTTCAAGTATGTAACACGAAGGTTTTCAAGAAGTCCCCCGTCCGAAGACCTTACACTGAACATCTTTTTTTATTATTTTATTTTGTTTAAAATTCAATCAGTGAAGGATATTTTCGGATAATACAAAATGTATATCTTGAATTTTCTGGGAAAACAATGTGACATTCTTGACGTACGGAAGACATTTTATATACTCTTGTATAACTGGTAAAAATTAAGCAATAGAAGAAAACGTGTTGTACAAATTTGTAGATCACTGCAAACAAACTTTTTATTTCCTTTTCAAATAAATATCTGAAGCATCAGACATTTCATAGTTGTGTGACTAATGGTTTGAATGGTTGAAAATGTTATTATCGTTTTAAGGACCTACTAAATTTCAGTCATTTCTCGTAATAGTGCGGAAGGGTTATGGAATTCTAAAGCAGGCATATAGTATCCAGTTCTAAAACAGGGAAATATGATATTAGGAGGGTCATCTTTATACTTTTTCAGAGTCTCTATCTACAGTGTGCTTCAGACGTGTACAGCTCACCAATTTAGAAAAGATAAAATGCTACTATTAATATCTTAAGCGCTATCGGTTCTTTCAGTGCGAAGAAATAGCTGTCATTTCAGGACCATAGAAAACAAGCGTCGTTCTCCAAACTATTACTTTTGATATAATAAAACGAACTGTATGTACCCATACATTAATAACCTTTTATCTGAAAAATAAGATTTACTTACTACTTAAATGGAACACATTCACCATTGTAAATAGACTAGATACATTTGAAATACCCCAAGTAAAATGTAACAATGTTATAGATTTGCCAAATATTTGCCTGATATTTACAAAGGAAAACAAACAACTTCATCAGTCCTAAATTTAAATGAAAACTACGGAATTTTGATGTGTTACCTTCAAAAGGTTTTATCTACAAACGCAGGAAACTATTTTAGAAAACTCGTCCTGCTTAAAATTAACTGAGATAAGCAGCTGCTGCAATGGTGTAATTAGAAATTTTCTTGTAACTGCAATTGGAGTAGAAATCCCTTTCTTTTGCATAATTAGAAGTTTTTAAAATAAATTGTGTGTTTTAACGAAATTTACAATTTTTGTGTACTATTGTATATTTTGGTGACTTTCTCTGTCAGTTACGGTTTACCACTTTTGCAGAGGTCATTCAGAATGAAGAGGACATTAGGGGCTATTCTCAGAAAATTCAAGGTATAGTACAGTCGTTTGTAATGGACATATCTTAAAGATATCTCTCTTTAAACGAAGTCGTTTTTTTAATATATATATATATATATATATATATATAAGACCTATAAATATTTCCTGCGACGAATATATTCAAGATGTTCTCGGACTTCAAACCAGGTGTAAAGATGATTAAACGTCGGCGTGCATCTCTCCCAGCATCAGGATGATGAATGAATAAAGCTCTAAATGTTATTAAAACACTAAATGGAACACAGACAAAATAATACCAATACTCGAGTCCCTGTAATAGAATAAAATACTGTTTTGTAGTAATTAGATACTACGCTATGAGATGGCGTGGGTGTAGAAGGCGCAGGTGAGGTCGTATAAAATGTGACTACCTAATTTGACGTTCAATCTGTCTACATTTGTACTTCTTGAGCCGATTGATTTCCATTTTTAAGGGCAGTTTCCAAGAAGAGCTGAACTGAAATACCACATCGCGATTTTGCATGCTTCTCTCAGAGGAAATGGGCAAAGCCTCATTAACTCTCCACTCCCAGTAACTGCTGCCTTTTGCCACGATGGTCGTCTCAGAGTGTTGGCTCTATGGTCCTCCTTAAGGTACTGCTCTGCCAGTCCAGACTTCTCAGGTTGCATTAAACAAATGATCGCTCATGTTCGTTTATTCTGATTGCGATAGTTCTTCCGGTTTGTCCTATATACGGCGTCCCACATTCACAGGGAATGCGGTACACTTCCGGAACTTGGGCGTCCAGTTTGTCTTTCACTGATCTCAATAGGTGTTTTATCTTCTGAGGGGTTTGTGGATGGTTCTGATGTTATATTTGGTAAGAATTGTGCTGATCCTACCTTATAAGTTGCCGGTAAACGGGATGCAGGCTGTAGGGTAGAATTATCTGACACTTTCTGTGTTACATGTTTCCTTTTCTTCGCTATGGTGATTGAGGCTTCAATGTCATATTCAGAATAGCTGTTTTAACGGAAAGTGGGTATCGGGTGCTATAATTCTTGCTTAAGTGGCTCGGATCAGAAACAGACAAAGAGCTGGGGACAGAGTATTGAAAGCTGTCATGCCATCTCCTGGCCTAGTTTTTAATTACTACAAACAGTATTTTGTTATATTCGAGTGATTTGAGTATTGATAGTGGTGTTTTCCTCAGTTCTGTTCTGTCATTTTATTATATTAATAACATGAACAGCTTTATTCACACTTCATCCTGAAGATGGGAAAGGTGCATGCTCCTCGATATCTAATTGTATTTACATCTGGCTTGAAGCCCGAGATCATCTTGAATGTAAATTTGTTACAGTCATTTTTGAGAAAATGCAATGTTTCACGATAAAAATACCCACTTAAACGGTAGTTTAGGGTTTAGTGCCTTTTTTTAATTTTCTTGTCAGTTCGTGGAAGACAGGAAACATAAATTACAATTTTTATCTTAAATCGACACTTCGCTTTTAAGTTACACTGTCCACAGTTTCTCGCACAATTAAGACATACGGAGCTTTCTCGAAGAAAGTTTTTTTTTTATGTTTAGGGGCCTCTAAACCACTTTCTGGTGAAATCTCGTTACCAAATAAGTTTTATGGTCTGCAATACTTCTCCACTTATTATGCATAGAGCAGAAAGCAAAAAATATATTTACATAACGAGAAAGATGAGAAATATGGAAGTAAGAATGGTAAAATGTCTATCTTAATTCAATTGTGTATTCTACTGAGTAAGTGAGTAGATAAGCAAGAGAGCGAGAAAACAGTAAGAGATATATACGCAATGGCATGTCGGAAACACAAGGAGTCGTCTTACCTTACAGCAATAAGGAAACGGAAAGAAGCAAAGCAAAATATCTGTGAATCAAATAAAGCACGCCTTTACAGAAGGAACGTACCAGCTGAAGCGTTAAACGTAAGAAAACATCTTCCATCCGTTACGTTCACGTTAAGACAGAGCTTTTCTACCGCATCCGAAACAGAAAAATCAAATCTGTTCTCTTTGCATTCAAAATATACCTATAAACAGGAGGACTTGTATACAAATTTGCTGCATTCCAGACCGTAATTGTGTACCGAACCGCAACAAAAGTTTATTTTAAATCATGTTACAAGCGATCAAAGTTAAAATTGAATCAACTCAGCTTAACCATAACGAAATAAAATCAAACACGTCCATCAAACCAATCAAACGCATAAATTCAGTTATAAAATCTGGATTAATAATGCAGAAACCATTAATTCAATAGAGTTTGTAATGAAGTTTGTAATTTCTACAGTGTAAAATACGCATGCATGTATTGAATTATGCACTGTAGTTGTTTGTGAGGTGGAATCCAGGAAGGGTTCGGGTTGTGTTTCGGCAATGTACTTATTGGCGTAATAGCTAGTGGTGTTCATTTGTATATAACAAAACCTTTGCGGGAATTTTAGTACACGTCCATAGACTTGTAACTCTTGAATTCACCATAAAGTTTAGGTCCTAGTTTGAGACATAAAGAAAAAATCCACTCTCACAAGCCGGTCTCCACTCATTGTTTCACTAATATTCTGCAATCTATTCACATATACCTGTATATATTCACAAGAGTTTCATATAAGTTTACATAGTCCAACACAATGATTGTAAGAAAGTCCTACTGACGTCAAATTAAGATTACGTACACTGGCGTACATAAAAATGTGGCCCACTCCCCTAGATACAACGAGATTTCCCTTCCGCAAGATTTGCATCTACGTATGCTTGACTATACTCAGTCAAAATCACTTCTCTTAGTTAACGATATGATAATTCTCTGTGTGATACCACAGAAGTTCTTTTACCAGCCAGTAAATGTACTGATATGGGGCTGTCACTTAAAAGTCATTGGTCTGGAATGGCTTTGAAGTCGCAACCTTGTGAACAGCAGACCAGCAGTTAATCAACTAAGCCACCCAGAGTAACAAAAACAATTCAGAGACACAAAAACTAACCACTGAACGACGTTCTGGTTATGTGAAATGAGGGGGTGGTTCGGGCACCATCTGTATCAAAGCATTTTGCTGGGATTTGTAAACAGTGGAACGCTAAGCCACTACAACATAAATCGACTTTTTTAGGGACTTAGGAATAATTATTTACATGTGTCCTTAAAATGGACGACAGATACGACAGCCCTCATCAGCGATATGGAGACCGACGTAGAGGTTATTGCCACTATCAAATGGGAATAAGAAAACCGATATTAAGGTAACGGTGGAGTAAGACTTTTGTTTTCTTATACTTTTAAGTACTTAAACTAGTTTCTTCTCCCCTCCAACATCATCCGAGTGGCCCGGGAAACGGAGACCTCCACCGATCCGAAGGAGAGGAAATTCTCTGCTGGGCATACCGCCCCGCCGACACTAGAAACTTGAAAGGGCGAACCAGGTTGAAAGGTGAAGAGATACGAGAAGTGAGTTGAACTGGAGGAGAAAAAAGCCAGTGGATTTAGCTATCCCTCCCAGTGCTTTCCCAGTGTCGCTGTATAAACCTTCCCACCCAAAACACAGAAGGATATTCACGGGAATCAAACTCGTGAATTCCCCAATGCGGGTCACAAACGCTACAGCCTGAGTCATCCTGCTCTGTATGGCTCTACCCTAGTGAGAAAACGTACAATTAGTTTGTCCTTTTTGCATATTTATGGGAGGTAAAGTAAACGACGAATACATTGGCTAGAATTATGCTCGAGGAACAGAAGTGTCGCAGGCAGAGGGTTGGATAGATAAACAGCTGCGTTAGATTTTGGGGCCCGTCTATGCAAATCAACAGAGTCAAATATTCTATATTACCATAAATAGGACCTTATTATCCTCCCGTGAGGATTCCTACTACATCCCTTCCCCCGTGGCCCAATAGCACTTTCCAGGCTTTGACCTACCGTCCGACCTCTGCGTCTTCCACCTCTGTCCAATACAGTTTCATGATAGGGATGCAGTGCTGGAGGATGGGACCTGATAAGCGTTACAATCCCTCCGAGCCGGTGTATGCAGTATTCGCAACCATCTACAGCTAATTAAGTAGCTCAATATGGTAGCACCTAATTGACCTCCAGGCCGATTGCAAACTGTACCAGTTCTGGTGGGAAAACATTTGCACGCTAATATCGGGAGTTGAAGCCTGGTCTCCCGCTACTATTCTGCTTAGTAAACGATTTTTGGTGCATTTACATTGAACAATCAGGGACGCTTCCTTCATGGAATTACTTTTCTTTTTTGCATTTCTATCAAAATCTCTTGCACTGGTTTTATTTTATGCCCACAGAAATTAACGTTTCTTACTGCAAACGCGGACTACTTTGGAAGACAAGGTGGCCCGGGTTAAATCCCAGATGACCGCAAAGTGAGATTTGTTGTGGACAACACGCCACTGGGGTGGATTTTCTCCGGGATCTCCGGCTTCCCCCACCATCTTATTCCTCCGATGCTCCAACTTCATATCATTTATCATCAGTGTCACCGCCTGCGGTGTCGCATGTAATAAAAGTGGATGTTAAACACTACACTGCAAATACACACACACACACACACACACACACACACACACACACACACACACACACACACACACACACAGGCCATACTTTGAAAGATTTTCCAGTCCTTGAACTTCACAGATATTTGATAAAATGCAAGAATATAAGATGTGTAATTTGAAGCACACTGATTATTTAAATATTTGGGAAGAAATATATATATATATATATATATATATATATATATATATATATATAAATTTAATGCTGTTTAATGTTGTGTTAAGCGAAGATCGTTTTGTTTTTGGAAAAATTTTGAACGATTGCTCCGGTAACTATAATACTGTATACAACTGAAGCAGAAGCAAAACTATTTGTAACCTCACACAAGAATAACTTTAAATTCCATGTAGCGAACAATTATTGAAGCCTACCACATAATGTCCTATAACAAATCTAAGCCAAATGAGGTAAAAACAGAAGAAAGTATATCAGTAACAGTAGCTAAATTATGAAACGCGAAAATACAGAAAATGCTTATATAATATATAGCTATGTGAATCCTGCAGCGTTTTCTCACACAACGTGATACAGTTAGTTTGCTTTCTCGCTCAAAGTTAATCTCCAAGTTCAAAATATGGATACACGGTATATCTCAATACTGAACCGTAATAAATCCTTTGCTTGCATTACATTAATTAAAATAGAATAATATTTAAAATATGGCAATTAATCCCCTATGCCCAACGTGGTTCGGAGTCCACGGTAAAAACTGTAGGTCCTCTCACCTCACCGCCATCTTCACTATCACCCTATCATCGGAGGTAATGGACACCGCCCTCTGGGTGCCTCCACCTGAGAAATGGGTCCGGTCATCACTTGGTGGGGTGAGGTTATCCCGAAGGCCAAGGTTGCCATGTGGGGAGTGTTAGTAACTAACTAACTATATCTCAAATGGTTACATAGATGCACATAGACACACTTGCATATGAAGAAGTAAAGCGGTGCATTAATAGGCGAAAGGAGAAATTACGCAATTCAAAGAAATACAAGTTCAATTGCGTAACAATAAAAATCATGAAACATGGGGAAAACTTAGCGATTAGGTTAGTTAGGAGAATCTGAATACAATAAATATTATTACTTGATATTATTTGACATTTTCAGAAACTGTTTAATAAGACACAACTTTCAAAAGTAAAGTTGAAATAAAACACACCTTTAATTTGTGTTTTTTACAAAGAACAAGATTATTTAGATTTACTAGTTATATTAAAGTTAAAAATTTTCAAGATGGCGAGGCAAGAAAAAATTTCCACTTGGCCTTACATTTCTTATATAATTTCTACATTTCACGAAAGAATTTTTTTCCAAAATAAATTGAGAATTTTACAATTAACCTTTAGAAAAACTGTACCCGGCGCCTCCGTCAATATGTGACGACCTAACCTAGGATTGTACACGATAAAGGACACATGGCCAGATCGTACACGGGGGAGAGTAGTTCAATTGGTGGGGAATGCATGCTAGGCGAGAGGTTGGGATTTTCTATTAGGTTTTAATTATACAAAGGTGCGGTAATGCTAATTAAATGTAGAATTCACTTAATAAGAATATTTACTACAAATAAGTAGATTACAATGGTGGCCATATCGGCCAGTTACTTGCCCTCAAGAGGTTGCATACTGTTGCATCTATCCGAGCCAAAACCTAGCCCAAGAGAGAGAGAGAGAGAGAGAGAGAGAGAGAGAGAGAGAGAGAGAGAGAGAGAGAGAGAGAGAGAGAGAGAGAGAGAGCAACTCGCTTATGCAAACTTTTAACCAATAAGTCATGGAGTGGGGAGAGTGACGTCACACGTACTACTGAAGTCACATCAACTATTATTAGTATTAAGTCATACAGTCACTTGTGACAATACTGTCACTGAGGTCGCTACGCTAATTAATTATCTATTGTGGAAGAATTAGCGCATTTCGAGCTGGCCGGCTAAGGGCTGGTCTTCGTGGCTGATCAATAGCCATTGTGTGATGTCTTTCTGCTCCTGAGGATTCGCTCGGACCAATAATAATAATAATAATAATAATAATAATAATAATAATAATAATAATAATAATAATAATAATAATAATAATAATAATAATAATAATAATAATAATAATAATAATAATAATAATAATAATAATAATAATAATAATAATAATAATAATAATAATAATAATAATAATAATAATAATAATAATAATAATAATAATAATAATAAAAATAATAATAATAAAAATAATAATAATAAAAATAATAATAATAAAAATAATAATAAAAATAATAATAATAAAAATAATAATAATAAAAATAATAATAATAAAAATAATAATAATAAAAATAATAATAATAAAAATAATAATAATAAAAATAATAATAATAATAATAATAATAATAATAATAATAATAATAATAATAATAATAATAATAATAATAATAATAATAATAATAATAATAATAATAATAATAATAATAATAATAATAATAATAATAATAATAATAATAATAATAATAATAATAATAATAATAATAATAATAATAATAATAATAATAATAATAATAATAATAATAATAATAATAATAATAATAATAATAATAATAATAATAATAATAATAATAATAATAATAATAATAATAATAATAATAATAATAATAATAATAATAATAATAATAATAATAATAATAATAATAATAATAATAATAATAATAATAATAATAATAATAATAATAATAATAATAATAATAATAATAATAATAATAATAATAATAATAATAATAATAATAACGATGATGATGACGACGACGATGGCGATGATAAACCCATTTCCCATAACAAACCCCATAAGCTCACAAGGTGACTTTCTGTATATTTATACCGCACTGTACCTTTGAACTAAAGTATACGGTTGTAGAATTAGCAGTATAGTAGCATGTAATATCTTTCAGTATGCGTTATTCTGGCTTCCTCTTTGTATTCATCGTTATACTTTTAGGTTGTAGATTTCACAGTAATGACACAAGGGATCGTGAAGAAATGTTCACTGATACGTAGGTTGGCAACCAAGAGTTGTGACTTCCAATTTCGCCCCGAAATGGGCGTTTTAAAGTGTGTATGTGTGTGTTGTTTGTATGAGGGGTAGAAAGGCGCTCAAATCACAAGCAGTCCCATTACTTGTCTTAATTGGTTCTTGAGGTTTGTAATGAAACTTCCATGAGCATCATGAGCTTGCTGTAATGGGATGTATAAGGAACAAATGACACTACAGGAGGAAATATTAAAATGAAAGAGCATTGCAGAAGCAGTTATACTGAATAATAATATGAACTTTACTATGTATGCGATTTCTTTTGCAAGGTTATTAGTACTTCAAGAAATGTCATTGTTTTTTTTTTGTAATATATAATATTATACCTCGTTTAGGCTTACTACAAACACTTATTGGATAACGTGTTGTATTTTCTAGGTTGAGGTGGAATATTACATGTCATGACGCTGCAGAAGTCATAATTTTTCCTTGCATAAAGCACATAATACTCTTATCATTAAGCTGTTAGTTTTAAAATTAATATTTAGACACTTTCATGACTAAACAGTATATCCTTACTTAATCACTAATATTATTTTTCAGTGAAGTTCAGAGTGACGTTAAGAGTGCTCCTTTAAATCATTAAGGAGACTTAAGTTGGGTAGTGTTTTAAAGAAGAATTACGAAATGGTAAACTTTGGCTTTCGTGTGTCAAAGTAAAAAAGTTAGTAGTTGCTTACAAATTTTGACCAATGAAATGCGTGGACGTGGAAAGATCCTCCTCAGAATGCATACCTCTTTTAAACGATAAATCTTTTATTTATATATATAAACGAGACAATTAAACTAACATCCAATAAAATAAATAAAGGGACGTGCGATATTTGTTGTGAAATACAATGGAACTATCACAATGTTCATACCTGTATTCGCTTGAGAATTTGATGCCATCATCTCTGCTCTGTTGGGGCTTGTGTGCCAAAAAATTGCTGCGGAGTAGAATCGCAAAGCCCAAAACTGAATACTGAAAGTTGCCGCATGCGACCACTTCCAAGTAATTGCTGGACATCCCTCGTCAGCTTTGTGCCGACGCTCCTTACCTATACCGTGTGAAGACGCTGCTCGCAGGGGTAAACAATCCTTCACGTAGCATGCTGTGATATTATGCCTATATGTTCCTATATATTCTGGGCTCCTTTTGGGGTACTTCCAGCTAAACTCCGCACCTGATTTTTGGCACTCAGTTCTCCATATGGGGCAGAGATGATGCCACCAAACTCTCAAGCGGATACAGATATGAGCATAGTGATAGTTCCCTTGTGCAGGGCTATAATGAGGGGGCAATATAATTTTACGAGATCAGCTATTCAGACTACTGTTGTGACGTAATTCCAATGCAAGTTATTACTTTCACGAAACAGAGATGCTTAGTCAGACGAGGTAGGAAGTGAAAGTAACTGAATAATATTGATAAACTAATAGCTAACTAATACATCAGTAACAGTTGTTTAGCCATACCTATTTGAATTACGTGACAGAAAGTGCACTCAACTTTTGTTTTCCTGGAGCTGAAAAGAACCGTTTACGACTTTATTGTTGTGCTTATGCAAGTAATATTTTTAATGGTCTGATATCACACGACTAACGTTTAGTACCACACGTTAAGACATCTTGCTAACAATGGTCAAATAGTTTTCAGACTTAGATACTTTGATTTCATTGAGGTTGAGCATTGTTTTATATAACACCATCTTGAGAAGAAAGCCTTTTTTTTTCTGAAGCACACTACCAGCATCAATGCTTTGAGGTTTCTCGTAAAGAAACTTGAAGAATCTTAAGGGTTGGTAAAAGGAAGAAAAGCGCTGCTTCATTTTTTTTTCCCCATTTTCTTCCTCTTTCTCTAGATTTTTTCAAGATATTCAAAAAGGAAAAAATAGCTAACGGAAGATAAGGGTGCTACGCAGAAGCACGCTACAGTGTTAAGGACGTTCTTATTTTGGTATTCAGGATAAAACTAGCCCATTATGTGTCCATTTACTTGTTTATAAGAGATGGTGCCTCTGAGCCTTGGCAGACTACTTCTCAAGAATACCAAGTAAACACTGAATGATAATTAAGATGCTGGAAAATATTTATGCGCATAATATAATGTGCTCCTTAGTGAAATACTTAGAAAAGTGATTTGGAAACGATGGTAACCTTAGAATATATTATATTGAGACTAGTTGAGATGTACGATATGTGAATTTTCAAGTCATGTTTAAGAGGCAAAGGAGCCTCTAATATGGGAAGTAAAATTACTTTCATTTATGATACATAAACTAATATACATTCTAGTGGAGGTGCTATGCGCGATGGAAACATGGATGTCATCCTTGACCTCATTGTTTTATTCAAAATGCTACATTATTTCTGACATTGATTTTGCATTAGGACTGAAAATTCTACAGCGCACCTGAAGGAAAGAAAGAAAACATTTAAGCAATTTAATTATTGTATCTGGAGTGTTCATAGGCTATTATTAAAGCTATACCTAGCGTATGCATAAAATAATGGATCAGTTTTAGGATGCGATAGCTAGGTAGTAAGAGATTAATAGAAATCAAAGTTTTGTTTCGACTACCAAGCAGAGTATGTTTTGGCCTACAGTTTTCTAGCAGTACGATTATGCTGATCATAATCCTGCAGTGTCATTCTGGTAACCCGAATAGGTTGCAACAGACATCAATAAACGGTGGTTTGCTTTTTACCAAAGTATTTACAGCTGTTCAGTGATGTTAATAAGGTATGCGGGTTAATTCCGTAATAACGGTAGTTTGATAGATAAAACGGTGTATAAAAATGTAATTAAGATGATGTGAAGGAAGTACATTTTATTTAAAAACGCTGTTTCCAAAAATGATAGGAGACACATCGTCATCATCATCATCATTATCAGATAAAGTGATTAAAATATTAATCTTTTAAATGTATGTTTTGAAAGAAAAGTACAGATTCGGTAACTCTACATTTATTAAAGATCGAATATTATAAAATTTTAGCGTGTAATTAAAACACCATGCCTAAGACTTTTAAACCACAACAAAAAGGCATATAAGCACTTTATAACAGAGTTTATAACATAATTATGTAGCACTTTTATTTAAAATTGAATAAAAAATAAGAGTTAAGGAATATATTGACAAGATGCTGCAAACATAGTTTTGAGAAAACATATTTTATACTTATGTGCACTTGCATGCACATTTCTGCAGATTAGTTAAAATATGGTTACCACCTCCATAATCAATCACATATTTTCCTTCATCATTCAGCGGCTTAAGAGCGTTCCGTTACGGTATCTCTGTTCCTTTTTTTTAATCCCCCTCCTATATGTTTACAGCAGGATTGTTCCATTTTGGAACAGATTGTAGCTGCAAAAGTGAACTAGTTCACTAGGATTATTCACTTCCAGAAAACATCAATGACAGCAACACTGAGCTGCTTTTCTTTCACAGCTTTAAACCCAGAATCATTTAGCTCATAATAGTTGCCACATTCACCTGAATTAAAGTATTTTTTAACATTTCTTCGTCCGTATCTGCTAACTTCGTTCCAATTACGCAGTGTTTGATCGCTGCCTGTAGAAGTAAAGACTCAGATCAAGGGCTGTTTGTTTGTTTGTGTGTGTGTGTGTGTGTGTGTGTGTGTGTGTGTGTGTGTGTTAGTGTGTGTGTTATTTTTAGTTATAATTTACGTCCTGAAACGTTAAGTCATATCGGACGGTGAATGAATTAGGTTAAATGATGCTCAAAAAGTTCCAGGGTCCATGGAGCTTACAGTTACCCGACATTCGTCTTGAAGGATAAGGAAAAAACTCAGAAAAAACTCTATCCCGGTAACTCACCCTGACCGAGATTCGAACTCAAGACTTTTTGAACGTGAGTCAGACACGCTACCCTCTACGCTACCGAGGCGGGCATGTGCTAGGTATATCATGCAGCTCTCACCGATATTTGTAATTGTTTGCGGGGTTCTGTGGTGCTTGGTGTTGTGCAAAGACATTTGTCCTCGGAGATCCATGGTTTGTAGCTATGAGAACTGAAGTACGTACAGAAGGAGTCACTGAACGTGAAAGAATCTTAAATTATGGTATTTTATCCCAATATACATGTTCAAATTATTTTACAAGCTCTCTATGATTGTTTTACAACCCCTTATAGACAAACCTACTGCTTGGTCAATCAGGTCGGAAGTTTTTATATTTAGAATCTAAGACATAATGAAAATTACACAAACCTATTACACAACTTCACAGAAACTACTACTGCTTATATTTCCCTTCCTATTCTACAAACCGTCTCTATTGAACCAATCTGTAAAATACTTTGGACATTTATGTTTTATGTACCCGTGTAAGCTGCAGACAACTCACTTACTTACGTAATGTACGTGTCTATGAAGTGCCAATTAAAGTAGATATTTGTTTTATAATCGTAAGAGCATATTTGCACACCCCTGGGAAAGCTGTCGAAGGTTAGAAGCAGGGAAGAGGAAAAAAGTCATAAAACCTAGGACAGAAATTACAGTTGGGCTGACGGTAGTAACTGGATGAGGAAAGGGTGAGTTTGGGGCAAAGGAAAAGGGTGCCTTTAACCACTGGCTTAAGTTTTAAGTCTCATCAACATTTAACCAATCCCATTTCCCAAATGAGTCTCTGTTCCTCCGAAAAGGGAAGGTAGTCTAAGAAGCTAGAACGCAGCAGGATTGTATGGGGATGACTATTTTCCATTAAAACTAAATAAAATTTTAGCGCTAGTAGGTATACGTATACTTTTGCACAGAATATGATAGACAGTTCATATGCCCGGAAAATAATTAAATCATAATAATCTTAAGGCAATACGGTAAAAGTTAAGTAGCACTTTCATATTAATAACGAACTATGTATTTATTAGTGTTGGACATGCACTACATCCAGGAAAGGCACATTTTTATGGAATTAATGCCACATAAAAACACATTTTATTGTAAGTATTGTATAAAAGTCACATTTTAATCTAGGTTTCATGAAGAAAATGGCATGAATTTTTCTCCTTATTAAGATTTTTCATTTCATGCTAATGAAATAAATAATTTGAGCTACTAATATAATTAAAATTATTAAAATAGTTTTCTCCTGGGAAAAATCAATATTTATATCCATCTAAAATTTCGATGTAAGTTAGCGTGCTCTAACAGTAATAAAACATACCTAAAATACCCAAAACTTCAATTACTACAGTGTGCCAAGACATTCATTTATTGTTTATATATCCATTATCATATTACTTTAAATGTTAAATTTTAGAAGCTCATATTTTCGAGGAGATTGGATTCTTTAGAAATAGATATCAATGATGAAAATTTTAAAATGGCCCACATTTAAATGAAAAACAAGTATGAAATATACGTCCATTAACATGAAACGTTAGTTCTTTTGAACTCATTTCAATTTTCTTTAAAAAATATAACCTCAAACAAAAATTGAAGAAAGCTTTCTTTTAAAATAGAACCATAATCATTGAGATATCCGTTGTGGACTGTTAGTATATATGTTGACGTTTCAATTTTTCATGCTGAAACGTTAAAGCAGTGTGAACAAAACTCAGCTTTGTGAAACATCCAAAGTTATGAAAAAAGCTGAAAATAGTGTTTTAAATTTCGTATCCAATCGCTAGGTCACCAAGAATTTAAATCACGTCAAAAGGCATTTATATAAGAAGGGCGTGGAAAATACAAGTACATTTTTAATTACAAGATGTTTCTTCATGATAGCAGTAGAGGAGAAAGGTTTGATCTGAGATCTCGTAAACATTTACTTGGAGCACAATTTTAAGATTTTCTCACAAAAAAGTGTATATATCTGGCCCAATAATGGCCTCATGTGCACAGTGTTGCAGATTTGGTCTCAAATCGGGATAATTTAATTTCAGTTTCTTAAATGAAAACCTACCGTAAAAGAATTATATTGGTCTTTAAAATAACTGCTGCGGGGACAAGTTACTCTCCATCAACGACTTTTATATTATTCTGGTATTTTATAACGTCCCTATCGAATGATTATATAAACCTATAAATGGCATTATGTAACTATTCACAAAAGCTAACAATGCCATGCACATGACAGAATATAATTCAAAGCTTTTGTAATAGCTAGTATTCTGATGCGGAATACTCTTTCATAACGCAGATACAATGACGCTTTCATTAGTATAGATTTTTGGCCCTTATCACTGAATAATGCGGCGCCAACATTACTAATAATAATAATAGACTTTAGTTGCATGTTTAGCCATTGAAAAGAATTAGCCAAGGCATATAAAAGAGAACAGCAACAATCAGCAAGAAAGAATAAATCACGATACAGTCTTATAGAATTCTAAATTGCATTTAAACAGTTTAAGCTAAGAGGACAGCTGATTAGATGAATTTACAGAAACCAGCCGAAATTTTGACATTATGGACATATGAACCCCGAATTAAGCGTGCTGGATTTTAAAGAAAATCCTTATGAACTTATGTCCTCGGAATTGTTTGCAGAAAGAACCTCCCATCGGCCGTGCTTTATGATAAATTGAAAGCTCTTCCATTTTATTGTGCTAAGTTATTGAACGTAATATTCACACTGAATCAATCGGAATGTCGTGTAACATTATTGATGTTTTAGTCACCGGAAAAATCACGCTTGCGTAGTTAGTGAATGCGTTGACTATAGAGCAAGCTGTACACAAAGCTTCTCAAACAGAACAAAAAACTCGAAGTCCTATCATGCATTCTCATCCACTCAAATGCTAACTGATGGATACGCGTATTTAAGCTCTATGGGAGCAATTGAGCAGTAATTTCTAAAACGCACCGTTACGTGATTTTATTTTGTCAGGATACATTACAAGCTGGCAGTGCAAAGTGTAGCTCCAAACCTCAGCATATTCATTTTATTCAGAAAGGATTCCAGCAGCCACGTGTAATCTTTGTTTTATTGAATAAAAGAATAGGCATATATTGTGAGCGCCGTTTATAGAACAAAAATCGTAAACAAATAAAAACTGAAATGTATAAAACAATGCAACGTTTTGAATTAAGCAAGGTACAGGATAGGTATTGAATGGAAGCCTATGTGTATTTTCCAATGAATATTATATAAAGTAACAAAGGATTCGTGCAGTTTATTCACGTTCCATTAGTTTTTATGAAAGGATTTTGGATATCACAATTTCCTCTTCCCTACCACGGGGAGGTGCGGTGCGTCACAACACCGGTGGCTGCCTGGAAGGATGGATGGATGGATGGATGAATGGATGGATGGATGGATGGATGGATGGACGGACGGACGGACGGACGGACGGACGGACGGATGGACGGCGGAATGATGGTTGGACGGATGGATGGCTAGTTAGTTGGGTAGCAGAAACAGCCGGCCTTCCGTGACATCAAACACTGCAAATTTTAGTTGTATTAGGTGAGGGTGGATGGGGGTGATGTGGACGCTAACAATAGTTGCAAGCATCGTGTCGGAAACATCAGTTTTATAAACAAAACAGGTTTCTATCTGTAGGGGAGTGTAAAAGGAATGGAAAAATGAGAGAGGGAACGTCGCTTTTGTGTCTAGTACAAAATAAGTAATTGGTTAGCTTCCATGATTAAAACGTTGTAAAACACATTTTATGTTCACCATGAATATACGTAATGAATCAAGTTCGAACTGCCTGGAAAACCTAGGGAAACCTAGCACTAATTCCTATTTAGTTAAACTGCTGAAATCCAACGACTTTGGACGCTTAAACACAAAATTGGCGAAAATATTGCTAAGAAACGGAAAGACTACTTGTCTAAACGTCAAGTTCTAAAGAATTCCATGTCAATAACGAAAAATATACCGATTGAAAAATATAAACAAGCAATTATAGTTAGTTGTCACATATGTATGTACTTGGTGTCATTCGTCTTTCTCTGCATATTTGAGCTCAGCCTCTATTTACTCAAGATACTTAATTGTTATGCTTTTCACTTTATTTCAACTTAGTTTATAGGCATCCATTACTATATAAAAAGCAGAGATTTTTCTTTAAACAAAAGTTATTAATCCCTTTCGCTTGAATCTGTTTCTTACTTCAATTTTAAGGAAAAGCCAAAAGTTAACGTATTGCTAAAGCAAACCCATTTCAAGCAATAAGTCAGTTATACGTACAGTGGCTATATGAGATAGAGATAAACGTTCTGTGCTATTATATTCCTCAAATTCATGCAAGTAAAATGCCCCCTTCTGCCATAGAACACTGCTAACAATGATTGGAAATTACTTCCTGGATTGCTGCTAAAGGAATATCACTACACGCATGTTCAATATTAAGTCTCAGCTGTTCCACTGTTCGTGGATTTGCAGTGTACTCTGTGTTCTTTTAAGTTTGTCAAAGATAGAAGTATGGATGGGCTAAATTCGGAGATGGAGACGAGAACTCCGTAATACTTATCCTTCACTCTGTCCAGCTCTGGTTAAATGTAGATTGAGAAAATTCATCACATTTACATAAAAGTGATATAGGGCCCCATCTTGTTGGAAGTAAGGATTTTCAAGGATGAAAATGTAGCTTAAGACACCAAAATGTACTTCCCAACATTTACAGGTTAGACTGACGCGCCACATTCTCTTCGATTGAGCATGGCCCAATTACCACTCTGTTAACCCTGAAAGATTGGCGGTCTTTTCTTTGAAGATGTCCTGATATTTGTCACCCCAGTACACATAATGTGTAACGTTGAGTCAATGTATGGTAAAATGAAGCCACATTGATAAAACTGTGCAGTATTAAAAATTATCCCTATTTTAATAATTGTTCATGAACTACTCATAAAATTGCAGTCCCCTAATTGGATTATCTTCATTTAGTGCATGTACAAGTTTCAAAATGTAAGGCATCCACACTTTCATCTCGCAAATTTACAAAAATATTGGATTTGTCGCTACCAATTTCACGAGAACATTGCCTCAGTGACTTATTTGGGGATTGTGCAAACACCGGGATGCCTGCAACATCCTCGTCATCGGTGAAACTTCTCTTATTTCCTCACCGCCTCTTCAGCACATCTTGCAACGTTCAATCGATTTGAAACTTTGCTTCTGTTTGTTAATCTTCTTGGTGTTGGTATGCCAAATTCAGCTCTTCAAGACCATTGAGACTCAAAAATCTATCACTTTTCAGTAAAATCTCAGTACCTACTTATGTTCATCGTAAAGTAACCGTACTGCCATGTTTGTTTACAGTCATATGAATGCTCCCTATGGTCACTAATGTGTTATAAATCAGGAAAAATGATACATTTCTGTTATTGAAAAATGGTGTTCCAAAGAGCACATATCAATTTGAAATATCTCGTAAGCATGTATTGCGTAAGTCCATTTTATAATTGGACTGATATTGCAAATAAGGTATGTAAGGTACAGCGGTGAAGCAGTACCAGCTCCTATCATGTGAGTTATTCCACATGAGAAAGATATTGTGATGCATCTGACTGGTTCATTTGATCGCAACCTTCAATGAAAAGAGTAAAGCTCGTTGCTTCCCAATTCCTACCAATAGGAGTCGAATCCCATCTAGGTTTAGGAAATCAGGGACATCAGAATATCTTCCCCACGTGGAGTAATTCACGTGATAGGGTTTGGTTCCGCTTTACTGCTGTGAGCCATCTTAATGTTGTGTCGGTCTAATCTTAGCATAGGCTACACATTCGATAAGTCCCAAATTTGATTCCCATTGTACCGGCCATTCTGACCTTCAGTTCTTTCTCAGTTTCTCATATCGGAACGTGAATTATATAGTACCATAAAGTTTCTTGTCAATGATTCGTTTCCTTTCATCTTGTTTCCAAGATCAGATAGTAGACGGTTGGATGCGGTGAACTTATATAAGGAGAGAAGTGTATCTTCCCACACCTTTCGGCGAAACTGACTATGAAGATAGAGGATCGGGGAAGTCCCATCTGGAAAAGATAAGGACCCCGCTGTGCCCATCTGGCCGCATTTTCTACTCGATCGACCAAATGCAATGTACTTTTAAAAACAGAAAACGTTTGGCTTCATTTTCCAAGTTTTGTTTCTAGAAAGAGAGATAAATAGTAATCACAATTAAATGGCTAACAGGGGACATAATTTATACACGTGTAGCAAGTCATACAGAGAAGAAATAAAGCATTGGAATTACAACCAAATTCACTTTATAGTTAACACACATTTGAGGAGACGGAAAAAATGGAAAATAAAAAAAAAAACCAAAAGCCTTACAGATATTAAGATGAAACTATTGCTTGTTACTAACATTTATGTATGTGTCTTAAGAATATAGGTAAAAGGAGGTTTACGCATCACTGGTACAGTATTCACCTGTTTAAATCTAGCAAAACTTACGTTGTCTGTTATTATATTTGGATATATAGAATAAACTTTCTTTAAGAAAATCATTGGAATGCCTCTGGCATAATTTCTTTCAAATATATATAATTCTACTCTCATTCTTATTCCTGGATTTCATTTTTGGAGGTGTGGAGTGGAAGGTCTAATGTTATGAACCCCATAGCAATAATGTTACAAATAAAATGTTTCTGTATACATGCTAAATATAAGTTGGGGCAAATAATTTGTTTCTAGGGTGTTTTGAAAATGAAACACTCTAAAATCTACAAGTAAAAGCTTTCTCATCAAAACAGGATTATGAAATTCCCAAACGCCGCTTCGTAAAAATAATTAAGAATATCCAACATCATAACAAAGCACTTCTACACGTTAAGGAACCTTCAAACTTTTACTTAAAATGTTTTACCTAATGGCTGACGATGAGAAGTGCACATTTACCAAAATTATTCAAAATATCAATTTGTAATACGACTGGGTCATTTATTAGCTATATCGTCAACTTTATTAATGCGTGACTCATTTGCTATGTTATTTCTTTTTTGTGCTTATTTCTTCTATTCAAGGTGAAAATGTACCGACATATAATGCAACAAATATGAGAAGTTTTCGAAACCAATTTGTCTATAACACGGAAGCAACACCTCTGGAGTAAGCGATACTAATTCTTTCTACTGTCATTTATTTATATTTTTCCAAACTGTATTTAAAATATAATAGTGTAACAGTTGTTTTGGTTTAGGCCTCGAGAATTGTGAGATTATTTAAATATGCGGTTTAAAAATCGAGTGAGTGAGTTAAAATTCAGTACGTCATAAGATGACGCAACATGTAAATGAAAGGATGTGAATGTTTTATGATTGGTAGTATTAAAAATAAGATTATGTAATGTGTGACGTGGACCAGTAAAAATTACGTTTGATGGCAGCGAGTGATGGAAAAATTAATAATTCTGGTAAAACAGCTAGGAAAGAAGGCGTTTTTTCGATTGCGTAATGTCGAAGAGAACAAACGTATTTTGGATAGTGGAATGTCGAAGTGAGCGGGGTAAAGTATTAAAAATAATGAAAACAGATTTTCCGAAATTTTTATCGAATAAATATCATTATTATATAAAGTGTTGTATAAAATGGCATAAAGTATTACATTTAAATTATATGTTTGAATGCTTATACTTTAAACAATATGTGCTTATTTCTGAATTTATTTAAGAAAATGGTTCCTTCGCTTGCGACCACGCTTTGGAAAAGGATTTTCTTGTAACGACTGAAGCAAATCCGGAGATTTTATATACATCGATACATACAAAGATTCAGATCGGGAATAAGCAGCTGCTCGTGGCTTCATCTTCTTCCTCCCGGAGGGCTGAATACAACCCACAACCCAGCTACAACGCGGGACGAGACCAAGTAAGAATAATCCCGCTACACATGATCGCCGCAGATTCCGAGAACATCATCATCCCATCATCACCATAAAATCCCGCTACATATGATCGCCACAACGCGAGCATATAAAACGTCGTCTTCAAACATTGCATCTGCTGCATAAAAAATCCGGCTTCAATAATAGGTTAAAAACCGTAATAAATTTAAATTGTTTCTATATAAATGTAACAATTTGCATGATTCCATTGAGATAATGTACACCTGCCGAAGTTTTAAATAATTTTTAAAACTGTGCTTTCCCTTTACATTTATTTCGGTATACGCCACTGAAGTTATAAGTATATTTCAAGTTTACACGCTTCTCAGTTACTGTCAGAAATGATGTTCTGCTCTGTATAAAGAGAAGTACAAGCAAAATATCAGATGAGCCTCTTTAACGTGTGATATTCCAGCGGAAAGACGCACCTGATAAAGTACTCGTTGTTTCGGCGCCTCAGCTAACAGATGACAGGGAAAATGGGTAGCTTCTCGCTTAGCCTTTTACCACAGGGAATTGCTCCTGTCACTTGCTGTTACAGGATGAAGGAATCCCGTACCAGAAGACTGAAAATCTGCGGGGAAAATGTTTCTAGTCATGTCTAACTAGAGTGAAGGCTATGCATCGTACTTGTGCGTTGCGCTGAAACTTCAGTATCACATATTGTCTTTAATTTTATTTGGTTTGCTGTTCTGTATTTCTGATATTCAATAAGTTTATATAATGGATATCGTGATACCTGTGCGATAAGCACATATTTGTAGAACGGAGTTTGAAAATACAGACCAAGCGGAGTATCTTCAAAAGTTTCTATTTCTGTAAAAGACTCAACTCACACACTACATTTTAGACGGCACGAATAATAGAAATGCTTCCTAAAAGTAAGAGAATCACTGCCAACATTTCAATAGGAGTGAAATGATCAATCGGAATAGCTTGTGAAATGGCGATCGGTTAATTACGCCTGGTCGTGTTCATCAAATAAGTTCATAACTGAAGGTGAGCTGTTTCTTGCGCGGATAGTTATCTATACTTAAAATACTACATAAATTATATAGCTATATGTTTTCAAATAAAGTAAAGCAAGGACATTAATATTTAAATGAAAAAATTCAACTATCAAATATGATTATACTTGTTTTCTATCACAGTAAAACACGTGTCAGTGTTTGGTGGATTAAATACATTTGTTAAAGTATGAAGTAAAACATTAAACGTATAGAGTGTAGGCATTCCAAATTCCTGCATGATCAGTAAGTCTAAGAAGAAGGGTAAACGAAAACACTAATCAAATACATATAGATATAACTTCAATGCATTCACTATTTTAACTGGCGTTGCACGTTTTTTTAAATAAACTAACTTAAATATCGATTACAGTATATGTGAAATTTCATGAAGTATTCCTAGAGAGACCCGACGTCATCAGACAGCAATAAAAATAGTGGTTGCTCATAAATCAGTTTTATAAACGTTATCTGTATTATTTACAAGCCAAAACTTCCTGCCAATGCATAATTCATTGAAGCAGTTTAATCAAATATCTGATTCTCAAGAATTGCAGCTCGCTCTGGATGTCCTTAGGCTATTAAAAGCCCAATCATTGAGGCAGCTTACAAACGCTATAATGTGAACTACTGTCCAGGAGAACCCAACTCAGTCTAAATAATGCAGAACACGACGTATGCTACACTGTAAAATTTCATGATGTGAAATCTCTGGTATCAATTATCGTGCATAGCCTGTAGGTATGATATATGAATTCGAGTTCGATTTTTTTTCTACATTTAAATTTAGAAGTCTCAACATTTTTTTTCTTCAGAAAACATTTTAAGTAAATTTCAATAATTGATACTTTATGTTCTACTTTGACTATGAAACAGTGTACCTATGAAAATTATCTCCCTACTGTTTCCGAGAAGTTAAATACACTACGAAGAAGCACTCTTCATTCATTGTTCCGTGTACCACAGTGTCCGAAACCTATTTAATTTTTTAAATTAATTTCCCTTTTCCGTACGTTTACTTAATTTTATCTGTAATCTTATTAAGAGATGAAAGTATATCTACCGCATTCGTCTACTGCGCTCTAAAATAATGACCAATTTTAGAATAGCACGTAAAGGTTACACTCGCTGCACTAAATTATTGTTAACTGCAGTGACATGGTCAGGTAAAAAAGAGAAACTGTTGCCATATATCGAACGAATTTGTTGCTTCAGTACACATCTCTCTTCACTAGTCGGGTGAAAGAAAGATTTATTTAAAGTGGCGCTCGGTCTCAGGTGTTCGGTGTGCGTTTTGAATTCAAGTGCTTCCATTTACTGCTAAGACTATCGCTTTGTGAGTACTAGACCTTAGTGCTACGAAATATCAATCATTACATTTGTGTTCAATTACGTAATTGCTATTTTATGTAACCAAATTTAGAAACGGAGATGGAAAAAAAAACGTTCCATTTCCATAAGGGAGATATAAAGTGGTACAAGTGATCTAAGTGACACGAGTAACTAATTATTTGATGTTCTATCTGGATACAACATCGATGCATTTCCAGTAGGAATTAGTTCACTATAAAACTATACATCAAATTCAACCAGATACAACTTCTAATTTCACATAATCCAAAATTATCAGAATATTCTTTTGAAATTATGATGAGAGTCTAAGAACAGACGGAAAACAAAGGCAATAGGCAACATTTTATGATTAATGGTTTATAATGCCAAGCATCCTACATTGCTACATACATTTCCTACTACCAACATTGAAGGAGGATTATAAAGTTTCATTGTAAGAAATATACATCAAAAGCTATAAGACTAATTGAAAATTAATTTACAATGAATAAATAAGTTATCTATTCAAACTTATGCATATTAAGAAAGCGTAAAAAGGAATTAACCAAATGTTATAAAAAGACAGTGTTATAACATTTTATATGCAGCATTTAACCATGGGGAAGTTAGAAGTATACATATATAATATTTTGTAGAAAAAATCCATTTTAAATACAGGTTGAAAGATACGGGATTAAACGAAGCTAAAAGACAAATGTACCTTTCAGTAGTGCAAAAGCATATTTTAGTATCCTTTAATAAATTGTCTATCCTAAAATTATAAAGATTAACATTCAAAAAATTGCTCATATTTTAGGGATTTCCAATTATGTGCTGTCTCAACTAAATTAGTATTTCTGAAATATGCGTGCATGCACCTGTGTCAAGAAGTGTTTTTGCATCGCAAAAGCTGAAATAGATTCTTTAATAAGGATAGTACTTTGAAGTGAGCAAAATAAAACATTTTAGTCCAACATATTTTAAAGATATGTTAATGATGCAGTCCGTCTTACAGAGATAAAGGGAGCTAAATCTTCATCAGCCAGAAATAAACTGGCATAAATTACTGAAATAATAAATAAATTAATTAATTAAAATTTAAAAAAAATTACGTAAAGTAACACTTGGTTTACATTAAGCCTGCTGTTAGAATTTTATTATTAATTCCGAACAAGCAAGAGTGAGGTAGGTGACAAAACATTTATGGGATAATGTTTATTCTTCTTTTAGTGATCTAAATCCGAAGTTTATTAATAATAATAATATTAATAGCAACAACAATAGCAATAACAATAATAACAACTACAATAATAACAACTACTATAATACGGAAACCAGGAGATCCGTGGTTCAAATCCCAGCCATGGCATTGAATTTTGTCATGTTGACACCATCAGAAACTTTATTGTTACTTCTCATTTTTAATGATAATAATTCTAGAGATTTTTTTTGATGAAGGATCACAGGATGATGGGTTGTATGGTTAGAACTCTGCACAGAATTGCTTTAGTTCCTCGTAATATGTAGAAGCATCTATGGTAATTATTTTTATCAAAAATCCTTATAATAACGCCAAAAGTTTTGTAAATATAATGAATTTCAGCTTGCCACCAAACGGGTCGGATAGAGCGGTGCGGCGCGGATTTGACCCGTTCTATTCCGCGCTGGTAATCTTGTGTGCGAGTATCTATGTTCCTCAGCTCGGGCCAATTGTTAGTTCTGGTGGGCACACACGTTTTGGCAGTTGTTTTATTTTGGGTCCAGTGACTGATAACCATCGGAGAGAAAACAATTTTTTCAGATAGTGGTAAATACATATTTATTCTTCTTCGCTACACCAGAATAAACGTTCAATGAACAACTTATTTTCTAAACATTTTCAGCTGATCCAGCCAGAGCTTTGGAAAATCAAGAATAAAATTTCTAGTTATTAAACCTTAGTTCATCAATAGCTAATAGAAAACGTTTTACTCTACGAAGATCTCATTTCTTAGCATTATTTTTATTATTGACGTATAAATTAAACATATTTCAATGTGGCAATTTTTAACAAAATGGATTTTATAAAATACCTGTCACCTTAAACACGCTTCTTCTTGCATTTATAAGAGTAAGAAGCATAGAAAGAGCGTTTTGTTCTATGTTAAGTGGGTAATGTTATCTGTAACTCAGTTTCAAAATTAAGGACAGGAGATTTGGAAATAAGTTCCTCACATACCATTACGCTATGTGAACCAGTTTGGATATCAGTCTGTATTTCAAAATGTCACCAAATATATCAAAACAGGCCACTCCATGAGCAAAATTGTACATCTCTCTAATTACTTTAAATCATTCCTTAGACCATTTCAATCCCACGACGCAGAATTTGAGACATTTCCAGAAGATATTGGAGAACACAAGGCAACGTTCCTATTGCAGAATTTGTATTAGATGGATTTTACTTCCTAATATATTCAATAATTGATTACATATGTAATCAGTTATCTTGTCTTCACATAAACCTCACTGAAGTACCATAATTTGCACTTTCGTTGCTTTTCACTTCACATTTTTCAATCTCCATAGTGACATTAACAGCAGTTCAACACTTTTCGATATTCTATGCATCCACATATGTGTTAATACTCGTGTTGTTTCCAGATAGAGAATATCTTACATGTTTCCGTTCTTAGAACACATATATTTAGTTCTTTAATATGAGGAAGAATGCAGTGGAATATTTCGCATGTTTTGCTTTCCGTAAGGTAGTTTTAGGTTTAATGAGTAAGCTCATTCAAAAATGCCAAACCTTTTCCTTCAGTTATGACCTTCACAAACTTTAAGATGGTTGAACTCCCATGTTCATCACACATTTTCTATTTTTCATTTGTGACATGATGTAGAAAATCCGGTTTCCTCCTTCAGACAGACTATTTCATACACACGATTTGCTGCGCAAGCAAAGCCCTAGCCATGTGCAGTTAGTTGGATGAGTAAGCAAGTTAATCAAGCTGAAGAGGCAAGGAATCCGTGCATGACTCGTGAGGTATTGCATTGGCATGGCCTAATGGATGCCAATCCAAGGTGGACCACTGAACAATAGATAGGACTTTACATCAAACACTTGCATGCACATTGCCAATATTGTAGCCTGCCACATTCACTGAAGCAGACATATGACGATCCTTGAGGACCAAATCACTTATGTATATCCAGGTGCTTCAATAAGGCATAGCTCCTATATTGCAACAGAACTTGGTTTGTTCGTATTTATTCTTATAACTTACGGGAAGTAAGTTGCTTGTTAAAAGAACATTAAATTACTGATTTTTTAAATTAAAATAAAAAGATATATAACACTTTTTAACATACAAAGAGACGAGTGGCTCCTTTGATGTACACAATATTGATTAGTCAAAAGAAAATAAAGACCTATAGGCCAAATATGAAATGAGCCTTTAATAAGTGTGGTAAGAAAATACCTTCAAAAACCTTAGCCTATAAACGGCTAGTGTGGAGAAATGATTAATTTCCTTCAATTAACTAGAATAATAAAAGTTAAATGATGAAGCCTGGGACTCAAGTACTTACAATAGTAAGTCGCCACAAAAGGTGTATCTCGGATGCGAGAACCCCTAGTGGTCTACCGGGGAAATATATGAGTCAAATGGAGAATTTAATGTCAGGACGGCTCGTTGGCCATGGTAACTCAAAGGTTAAGAGCGACTGGACGGAAACCAAGAGATCCATGGTTCAAATCCCGACCATGGCATTGAATTTTTCATGTTGACTCTATCCATCAAAATTGTTATGGTATTTCTTTAAGCTTATTATAATGCTTTTGCGCCTTCAGTAATTTTCAAGGAAACTAATTTTATACTAGATGCTAGAATTAGAATTTACAGACGTTTCGCCCGCAACTGAGGTGGACATCTTCAGTGGCGCGGTCGTAGGAACGCTACGCTAACTTCTCGTAGCAAACTGCGACCGCACCACTGAAGATGTCCGCCGCAGTTGTGGACGAAACGTCTGGAAATTATAACTTCAGCAGATCACGACATAACAGCCAGGAAATAACTTCCAGTTGTTTTGACTACGGCCGTGAAAGCCTACGCTTCGTTTCTTAGCTGTTTAAACGCAAATTAAGTCACACTTTCAGGCTGTTGTGGATGAGGTAAAGCAAGACGGTTTTCACCGTTTTTTTTTTTTAAATTTCACATCCATTTTTAAAGATATTATAAAGTTATGTCAACTGACAGGGTTGAAGATTTCTTATCAGTTCCAGGCTATCTTAATAAATACGTGGTAATTTAAAGAATAAACCTCAGCCAAAGCTACACCAATAGTTTTCTTGTTATTTTTCTAATATCTGATGAACAAGTCGCACACCTTCCTTTGCTATATTTCACTGATATTCCCTATATATTACCATTTTTGAAGCAGCTGATTTTTATTACATTAATTATGATAAACATGCTTTCCAGAAAGATTTCAAGTTAAGTATCACGAATTAGATTACATTGGAAACTATCATACACGGATAGGAACTACTATATATTCTGTAATCTTCATAAGGTAGATTTGACAGAATTAGAAGTCTTAAGCATACACTAACGGATACTCCTGGAAAGAAAAAGCTACCAAAACAATTACTTGGCACACTTTTCTTTTAACTATACTTAGAGTATTAATAAGCTTCTGTCCATTATAGCTGTACATTGAGAAGTTCATATACAGCATTTAAGCAAATATGGACGTTTTCATGAAAAACAAAGAAAATCTTTCCTTGTCGACTTCATATCAATTTTGGTATATTATACTTTTTATTTCCATCTTATATTAATATCTCTCTATCCCTCTTCTCCCACACATAAAGAACAGTTTTCTCGTAAAAATTTTTCTTGGGTTTGGAATATATAAATATAACTAAACTTGAATAACGTAAACGACTTTGTGGTCGAACGTACTGCATCTTCCAGCATTGGGTTGCAGATTGCATTTGTAACGCTGTTTTGTAACAAAAGCCGTGTATGTATTACATTACAAATACAAAGACTTTTGAATTACTTTCGGAAAATGAGTTATTTTACTTTTGGAAGGAGGATCACATTAGCTTTCGCTAGCACATTATCTTTCACATGGTGACGCTGCCTTGTCTTCGCTGACTTTTCCTTCATCTTATTCTGGTACACCTCAGTTTTCTCGTTTAGGGTTCCTGACTCTAACTGACAACTTCCTGGCCCATAAAAGCAAATAAAATGTAACACGTTAAGGTATTTAAGCGCTGGAGGTGTTCTCCCACCCCAAGTGGAAATTACATCAGCACACTCGCCACGTATCTCTGCACAACGTCGTGGAAAACAAGCCGAAGCGTGAAGCAAGTTCACCGTCTACGAAATACAGCTGCCGAAAAAGGTTCCTTTGTTTAACGGCAGCAAACAAATTTAAAGATGCACCTCAGCGCGCTGCCGCTTTTAGTGCGAGTTTTGTGTAGCTGGTAAAAAATTTAGCACCACTTGTCTTCTGCATTTTTAGCAACACATGTTTTGTGATCATCTATACTGAAGGTCTTGCTAAGAACACTAGGGAATAATCTGTAAAATGTCTGAAATGTTTAACAGAGACTAAAGAATGGCCTAAAAATGAGATTATTGGGTTTTATGAACCCTCCTAATTAGATTACTCTTTACACAATACATTTTTTGAACTTTTTAATTACTCAAAAATGGCTATAAAGATTTTGATTAAAATACTACATGTTTAAGGGATTTTCAAAACAAATGGAGTGTAATCTTAAGTTTTCTTTGAATGTCCTCTGAAGTACTCCCTATTTCAAAAAAGACAAAAGGAAAATTATAATAAACATCATAATAATCAGACAAAATTTGACTGCACAAAAAATGTAGATCTCGCAGAAACACACCAAATTGTGTCAAATACATTTTTGTGGAATGAATCAATTTCGAGATATTCCTTGTTATTTGTAAAAATGTCCTACTACTCATTATTTCGCTAGAAGAAAGTAATTTTCTTATTTCTTGGCCATGCAAATAAGATGAATTTAAAACAAATCACTGAGGAACCAGCTCTTAAAGGAATTGCTTAATGCTTAAAGTCCACCATATTCGCATATTTCCCTTGCATCTATAATAAAATTAGCAATAAAATGTGTTATACAAATGCTTATCTCGGCATACGCGTTTGTACAATAGGGAGAAAGTCGAGTGAATTCTACACCACTTAACTGTATATTATAACATTTTTCAGACTTTAGTGTATAGAACTATACTGTAACCATTTTTACTGAAACGTAACTTGGAAATCTTGGCTATGTCACAGAATCCTTCGTTCTGATTCTGCATTTTCTATGTTGATGTAACATATGGCGTAAGTGTGAAATGACAATTAATTTCCATGATAACTTCTTTTCACTCTAGCCATACTGATACTTATCAGTGGATTTATTGTGATATAAATCACGCGTTTTCTTGGAAAATATTACAGATAGCTAAACAAAATTTTAACCTGGCACTCCAAGTGCTCTTATGGATTTAGCTTAGTGTAAATGAGATTCTTAATTATTTAATAAAATAAGTGTCTATTAATGTTTATAAAACAATGGTATAGTTAAGAAAATAATACTGTTTTTCTTACTCGTTTAAAACGAGTTAAGTGGTAGTCTAAGAAGAGAACTATCTACATCTAGTCGGTTATTTTAAGTACTTTGTAACGCAAGTAAAATAGATTTGGCAGACTTAACATTGATAGGATATTGAATTTAATATGCCCCTAACGCAAGGTTGTATAGCCATTTTCAGGTTTAGTTACCTCAAGGTCAAAGTAGAATTTCCAACTTCCAATAATTTGAGTGCTTAAAATTATTACATGAATACGTATATATAAATGTATAATTCTGTAATACTGAAAATCCCAATAAATAAATTAATTATTAGCATATTAGGTGAGATTTATAATAGTTTAACAACAGCAACAAGCGTGAATATACTGTTAACATAAAAACTTTATTTTTCAAATTATATCTTTTAGACAACAGAAATATTTTATACAAATGTTCTTAAAAGAATATATTATATTACTTATTTATATGTTTATTATTATTATTATTATTATTATTATTATTATTATTATTATTATTATTATTATTATTATTATTATTATTATTATTATTATTATTATTATTATTATTATTATTATTATTATTATTATTATTATTATTATTATTATTATTATTATTATTATTATTATTATTATTATTATTATTATTATTATTATTATTATTATTATTATTATTATTATTATTATTATTATTATTATTATTATTATTATTATTATTATTATTATTATTATTATTATTATTATTATTATTATTATTATTATTATTATTATTATTATTATTATTATTATTATTATTATTATTATTATTATTATTATTATTATTATTATTATTATTATTATTATTATTATTATTATTATTATTATTATTATTATTATTATTATTATTATTATTATTATTATTATTATTATTATTATTATTATTATTATTATTATTATTATTATTATTATTATTATTATTATGATTATTATGATTATTATGATTATTATGATTATTATGATTATTATGATTATTATGATTATGATGATTATGATGATTATGATGATTATGATGATTATGATGATTATGATGATTATGATGATTATGATGATTATGATGATTATGATGATTATGATGATTATGATTACTATTATTATGATTATGATTATGATTATTATTATTATGATTATGATTATTATTATTATGATTATTATGATTATTATTATTATTATTATTATTATTATTATTATTATTATTATTATTATTATTATTATTATTATTATTATTATTATTATTATTATTATTATTATTATTATTATTATTATTATTATTATTATTATTATTATTATTATTATTATTATTATTATTATTATTATTATTATTATTATTATTATTATTATTATTATTATTATTATTATTATTATTATTATTATTATTATTATTATTATTATTATTATTATTATTATTATTATTATTATTTGCCACATGATTGACAAATATGTCTTTTACATTTACGGAAAGAAGGTACAAATTAGAATAGTTTAGTGCCTTGCTGGTATCGTTTCTTCCCAACAGTTGTTCATTACGCATGAATATTCAAAGCTATAGTTTAAATGAGTCACAAGATAATGAATTTCATACTTCTTGGATTTCTCGTTGCCAGGAGAGGACTTTAAATCTCGCCTTAAGAAGTTATAGCTTTTCGTAATTGCTATACATGCACATAAATTATTGTTCGATGAATTGTAATATTTTCCGGATATGTGTGTAAAGGTTTAGTAACACAAGCGTAAATCACAAATATTCTCCTTCCTTTTTTGGCGTGAGAGAGATAGTAAAGTCGGAAGCAGACACAGTGGACAAGGTTAGAAAGGAGATTAAGAGAGGGAGAGAAACAGTGTGGCAAGGAGAAAAGGAGGAAGAGGGAAGAAGAATTTGCGAAGTTAAATCAATTACGCAAGCAGAGCTGCCAATTCTAGTAGTTAATAATTTTAAATGTTTAAGGACGAAATACGAGACTTAAGTTAATTTTCTTATAAGCAAGTTTGTCTAAATAGCGGTATACTTGTATCATATGATACAACTTTAATGTGCGTTTCTTTATTTAGCATTTAGTACAACAGCATTGGCAGGGCCAAGAGAAGACCGTGGTACAAGTTCCGGCTGTCGCAGTAAACATTTTAATGAGATTCAAATGTCCAGTCATTTTGTTGTAGTGAAGACATTTTGTAACAAATTCATTCATTCCTGTATCTAACCAACACTAGTAAATAAATGTTGTACAAAAGAAAATAAGGTCTATAAAGTTTCAAAGCGGTGGATTACCAAATGTCTCAGATGCCACAATACATTTTCGTACTGGGTACCTTTGGTAGCAACAGCTGTTGATCTGCAGAGCCTAATATTGTTTCCAAAATTAATGTTTATTTTATTTTAAGCGAAACTTTTGGAATAAATAATAACCATTATGTATTTGTTGAATTTACCGCATTCCATGCTTCTATATACTCCAATGGCTTTATAATTTTACGAAATTAAATCTGAAAAATCAAAAGAAATTTAGTGTTAATAAAATAAGTATTGTTACATATTATACTGTTCATCATGCTTCTAATGCACGAACATAATATTTATTTCCATTATGTTAATACTCACCAGCTTTTCAAAATATTTGCAACAGACATTTACAGCAGATGTTGAAATTCAGACACGTACTTACATTTATAGATTCCTTGAAACAATTACTTATTCATACCGCTAGTTTACATATCCTTAGTTCACAGTAAAATTAGCACAGAAAATGTGGACGAAAATACGTTAGTGTCATTATGAATGACCAGAAGCGAAGTTATTAGTACACAACCAGGAACGCACGTCCATATCCCACGCAATTACTCTTAAGCTCAGGATTTGGATTTTAAATTCTAAATCTATGCTCCGTTAGATGAATTTCGTTAACATCACATTTTCCCTAATGACAGTTTTTTAATCTCGGTTACGGCCTTTATCAAATGTAATAATTTTATTAAAACGGAGGTGGAGACTAATATTTACGTATGTAGGTCCCTCTAGCGTTGGCTTCATTCCTGAGCAAAGACTAATGGCTGATTAGTATGAGTTGCTTAAAGTCCCCCCCCCCATTTATACCCCGCTTTGAACTTCAATGGTCTGGGGAAGATGAAAAATTATCTTGGTAGGAGAAAAATCCCCATCCCCGCTGCCGGGAATCGAACCTGGGACCCCTAGCACGGCAGGAATGTGCTCTTAAAAATTTTGTTTCGCCGGGTGGAGTAGAAAAAGAAGGTCGAGGGCAGATACATTTTACTCCCATGGTGCTACTGTTTCTTTCGTGTTACACGTTAATTGTGTAGAACCTTCTCAGTCGCCTATCTCTCTGGGTCAGCTGCCTGAGAGGTTCATGCAGAGATTCATAAACAGCTTTATAACTTTTGAAATTACGCTGGTTTCCATGCAACAGAATTGCTGATATTTTATTCGAGTATGAGTAAATAATCCCGTATAAATCTTTAAACTTCAAATATATTGAAAGGTTGTATACAACATAAGTTTCAGAAGAGCTTTATCTGTAAATTGCTACAAATTAACATAATTTGTATTTAGCACCAAATGAAATAATCAGTAAGAAATACAAGGGTTTTACTCCACTCCTCTGTATGGGATATTTTATTTAGGTTCTCTATAATCCAATATTTAAACAAGGCCGGAAGAATATTTGCTAAGTTCTAAAGTAATTACTTGAAGTTTCTGCTGTTAAAGGAAATACATGAAGAAACATTGACACAAGTAGACGCGAACAAAGATCTTAATAATTTGTTTGTAGTCCGTGTACATGTTTTGATTTATTATTTTTAGAAGTATAGATTGTAACAACAAAACTAAAGCAGAGAATTCGTGCAGGAAGGGACGGAAAGTATAGAACAATAACAAAAAGTATTTAATCTGTTGAAATAATAAAAAGTGGTAATAAATTACGATTTCGTTAACATTTCCTTTGGTTTGGTAATATGAATAATGTTATCATTTCCCTAAATCTCGGGCATTTGCATGTAAATCTTTCGTGCCATATCTCTGTTATTTCTAATGCTAAAGAAATTTAAGGAATGTCTTATCGTATTCCCGCCGTATTATTCTGTAAGCAAGCAGTGCATTTTCCCTTCTTGCTATTAAAATGAGATAAAGATAAGGTATGCGGCAAGCATGAATACGAGAAAAGAAATATGAGGTTTTTAGAGCTTACAAGAGCTTACATGTCATACACAAGCAACATTTCCGATATGAAGTAACACACGGAATTGTTACGTGGGACATTTTACCCATTTTTCGAATTTGTCTCCCTCCGTTCCTGCCCTATTATCTGCTAACTTTAATTTGTAATTATATTATGCTATATTCAGCATTAGTCTGGGTGGTCCAATTGCTTGTTCGCCGCTCCACTGAACCCTTATTTCGTGGGTTCAAACTCGGCCGAGGTCGAAGGTTTTTAAGAGTGCTTAGTAGAGACATTCTCGTCAGTAGATTTACTGGCACGTAAAGAAACTCCTGCGGGATGACATTCTGGCACACTGGCAGCACTTGATGATCTTGGCAACCTAAAAGCTCGTCAACAAACAAAGTTATATTTCTTTCTGATATTCGGTCAGTACTATTTTAATTTATTTAATCATCAGAAATTCCTTTAAACAGAGTGTAACTATTCACGGATCTAATATTACAGGAGAGGGTGGTTGCAGTATTCAGCCCCAAATTTAGTACATTTTATAAACAACCTATATAAATTCACGTTTATTAAGCAAATAACTTCTGCATGTTGGTACTAAGTTCTAATTTAAAGATACGTAGCACCCACAAAAACAGAAGGGGAAAAAATAACCAATAAATATTGTTGTAAAACTCACACACTAAGTAGTTCAGAGGGATTTGGAGTCAGTTTGACTCACAAGTGCAGCTCCTTCTCTGGCTAACTGTGCAATTGCTTTCTGTACCCAAGTGACATAACGCGTGTTGCATATTATTGACTCCCGGAAATGCGGTATTTTCGCCAACGCGAAAATCAGTAATTTGAAGAAATGCTAGGATGGTAAAAGCAAACTCTTTGATTGTAAAGTAACATTAAATATTTTCTTAAAAAATAGAATATTAATTTTAGTTCTCGTTTTTAGTTAGTTTAGCACTACAGTACTCTATAATATGAATATTATCGGAATTTGGAGTATATTCTACTATTGCAAAGTGACTTTTGAGGTACAGCTCGATCACAGGACGGTTCCTCTTCTCTTATTAAGAATTAGCATGCCAAAAGTTTTGGTTTCAAGTTACAAGTTACTAACTTGTATTATAGCAAAATAATTCACTCTGTATTCTCATTTCTGTTCAATAAAATTTACTTGTTTTAAGTGTTAATAGTATAATTATCTGCAGGTGTGAAAGCAGAATTAGTATACCAGATTTCATAAATTTAGTTTTATTGTGAACGGGCCCAAATGACCTAGCTGTCGACGGGCCCTAGAACTCCACACACTCACTCACCCTACTTACTGAATTATAATAAGCTGACTGGCTTACCGTTGTGTAGGCGACTTCTTAAACCTCCAAAAGTCACTCAATTAATTATCTTTACCTTCCGGCGTATCTGTTTGAAGCTACTGTACAATGAATTAGAGGATTCTCCCCTTTGGTTCTCCGTAATATTCTTAATAGAAAATCACAAATCTTCCAATATTAATGGAAATGTATATGAATTATCATTTGCGGATTTTGTATTTGTAATTACCTTAACTCCCTCCCGACAGTCTCCCGGTTCTGGAAATGATGTAAAATCTATATTTACCTTTTGGCGGTGAAACAAGTATCGAATAATCTTAGGCTGAGTATAGCAGTTGGAACTTCAAACATATGTGCGTTCTCTTTGTTTACATACTTAATTTATTACATATCGCAATAACATAAGGGTTTCAAATAATGTAGAATCTTCTGACTTTAGTATACAAAGACGTAGGGCTGAAATGATGAATCTGAAATCAGGAAGTTAAAATTGAAACTATCAAAGTTATGAACTTACCTTTGTTAATTATGAAATACCAGTTGGATAATTTCTGATAATGCGATTTTTTGGAGTGCATTGTCGTTTGAACCATTATGAGCAGATCCAACTATCTCTTCCTTTAATATATTCGGTATTCTGAGATGTTAATTATGACCGCTGTTGCGCAACGCATGAAAGGAAGTATCCATGGATTTTGTTTTACTTTTATAAAAGTAGATGTGCATATCCTTTCAACTCCATCAAATTTTAAAAGAAAATTCAAAACGCTATTTGCTGGTATATACTGCTTTAAGACCCTAACCCCTAATATGTCTGTGACTTCTTTATCACATGCACATGATGCGTGAACTAGAGTTAACTAAGAGGCCATTCACAATGAAAATGAAGCATGAACTTAAGATATACTATTAGATAAGCTTAACACGATGTGTTATCATTCACATCGATAAATGCAATATAAACAGCGGTCGATCATAGGAGAGCGTTGAACAGCGGAGCTATTTTGGCGGCTTGCGAAGAAACAGCCGACAATAGAGGTTATGTGCAAGCATCATAAATCTATTTTAGGATAAGAATGCTATCCAGTTAAAGGAAGTTAAACCCAGCAAAAGCGATTGCCTATAAGCATAGTTTGTTTTTCCTCTCTTTTTGCACTGCTGGAAAGTCTTACGGGTTTTGGCACGATCCTCCGATGAAAATCATTCTCTGATTGCCCACCTTCTTGAAATTGAAGTGCACATAAATTTGGAACCTTGAATCTTGCAGTCTCTGAATATATGTTTACTTCTATGTTATATCGTACAATTTATGTTTAAGAGATTCATTCTGAATGGTTCTATTACAATGCCTACGAACAAGTATTTACGTTTACGCTATGCGAACCTATACTTTATTTTCATTACGAATGGGTGCAAATGTTTATACATGTGGAAACCCACTATAGGACGCTAGGTTGATATGGCATATTAAAACTAATGTATGCTATGTGACGCAGTAAACTAAAAATTGTGGGGAACCATACGCGATATAACGAGACTTCTCAAGCTATAATATAAGCTTATTGTACCGATAATTAAATAACATATTTAAACTGAAACTTTCATGCTTATTCACTGCGCAATCTCGTGTTAACGTAACGTAATTTCCAGAAATTCAAGGATATTTCGCAACATAAAGCCCTATTGGAACTTATTTATGGGGAGGTGAGCCCCGTGTTTGTCATCCTTCGATGGCCAGGAGGACGAATTTCTTCAACATTCTGCCCTGTACCTTCATTAAGGAGGGGGAGGGGTAGAACGGTGTCCCTTGTCCACTCTTTACGTTACAGATCCATGCTTCAGCCGCAGTGCGACTAGGTTTGCTCCTTCATATGTTTCCCGTACACGTAGCAGCGAATTGCTTCTTAAAAGGCAGTGCCTTATTTTCCATTAGGAAAGGTGGGGGAATTTAGTTGTTATTGGAGTCGGAGCCTGAAGCGGGAAGTGCGTGGAAACAACAAGAAGTATTGAAGGCGTGTGGAGAGTAGGTGGCAAGAAAGAAGAGAGAGAATAAATGAAAGAAAATAAAAACAAGGAAGGAGAAAAATGAGTGGGAGGGGGAGAGCAATATCAAAACGCGAAATAAAACACATGCTAGAAGATTGAGGGTGAGAAGCATAGAGGGGGTGAACGGAGAAGTGAATATAAAGAGCTCCTGCACTTCTCCCCCCTCCACGTCTCCATCCTTATCTGTTTCCCTCTGCACCTTACCCTCCCGTTCTCTACGTTACATGCGTTTGATTTCTGCCTCGCTAGGCTGTTTAATTGCATCCAACACGATTCTGTGCTGCTTGCATGTGTATGTGTGGTTTATAATCAGGGTGACTGCAAACCTCCAGGGTTTGCTTGCTGTGTGCATCGTGGGTTTTAATTTTAGATTAAAAACACTTCCTGGATACAGCGACGACATGGGAACCCAAGGGCTGCGTATAAATACTAATATATGTATTTTCCCCCCTCTGCTTTGCTGTTCTGGTGTCCCCGGGTATTCGAGTTTTGGAATGCGGTTTTATTTTTGCCCTTATGGCATACAGTTCTTCCTTGCAAAAGCATTAATAGAGCGCTTACCTTATAATTGGTACCACGTAATTTCCAACGATGCAGCGGCTTCCTTGGCCACTAAAATACTTAGATGTGTCTCCTATCAACATATGTACCTGCTGACCTCTATGTGCTAATCTTGAAATGGTGCTCTATTTAAGGCTTCCACGGGCGTAAATTCTTATTTATGCTAGTTTAGAGAAGCCTCAGAATGTGTAGGATAACACTGATTTGCGAATAGTTTGCGAGTCGAATTTCTAGCCGGAGGTTTCGGATTTGTAGCAGGATTAAGGAGTAGGAAATCTTCCTTAATTAAGATTATGACCTACAGTTCGGAAGTGTGAATGTGCATGTGATAATAAGTTAAATGAACAACGAAAACCTACAGTAACCCAACGAAATATTCAGAGTAAAACCCCATCACTATACTTCGGTCAAGATTCCGATATGACCATAGCACTTGAAGGCGGTTACAGAAATTGAAGCAATTGCAGCAATAACGTAGGCACTACTCGTAAACTTCATCATGAACCTGGAATCTAGTGCCACGAACGCAGACCATGTGATTTCCCAAAGTAACAACTGAGCTTCGTTGGCCATACTTTACTGTTACCATAAAGCTGGCCATCGTAGTCGTGGTCGCTAGAGTATACATCTCTAGCTTCCACCGCATAGAGTTTCGCGGTTCGAGTCCCGACTTGGGCATGGGTGTTTATGTGTCTAGTGTATATATACAATAAAATAAAGAAATAAACAGTAAAACAAACATAAACAGTAAAAAGCGGTTAAATAAGGAAAAGAAATAAATAGATAAATATATTTTTTAATTTTCAAAAAGAAATGCCTTCTACTTGTTCGCGCTACTCAGTTGCTTCTCTCTTGTGCTAACAGCGGTTTAATTGTGTCTTCAACCAACCCAAACAACAGTTTTTGTATACCTACTAAATGCCAGAGGCATATCCACCATCGACATCATAAACTCCTATAAATAATTAATGAGCTCATGTGTTTAGCTTTTCACCTCAGCGGTTGACTAAACTGGAAATATATACAATTGCAGAAATTCCACTCAAAGGACTTTTATAATAAAATTTAAAGTACGACTGCGTAAAAGGCATCGAATGGCATGTTGCCGTTTTCCCAACAACGCCACCTGAGAGATCAACATAAAGTTTGGGGGCAGTAAGTGTCTTGACTGTTTTTGTTTTGATAGTGTTAAATGCTGTTCTTACTGCATATGACACCATTGGTGGTAGATGCTGATGACACATATAATCAAATTATATTTGTCCAAAAGTAAATTTTGGAAGGAAATATTCCAAATCCAGGTTTCAGGTTCCTCTCTGGTATTTACCAGTTATAGGGACTGAGGAATACTTGGATAAACCCTCAGAAAGAATGGCCCTAACAGGATCTGAACCGCAGATCTCCCGTATCTTAATGACCTCGGTCACTCATGCTTATACGTATAAAGGAAAAAATGTGCTGTATTAGATTCACACGACTTTCTTTAATCACTAACGTTGTTATACTTTATACATATATAACTTCCAGAAAATATGCTTGCAAGGGTTTAATTTCCTTTCCGCCTACTGCAAATGGAGATATAAGTGTTTGAAGAAATGGTATCATTACACGATAGCTCCAAAGGAGACCAGAGCGATGTCACAATATACTGGCCTAGAAAATGTATTCCTTCCACAACATTGCGAAATGTAACTAATGGTATGAAAGCTTAAAAATAGATAGAATATTGACATAATTTTGAGTCCAACTAATACTCAATGCTCCATTTATTCCTAGTGTTTACCTAGACCGCGTTTGGTTAGTATATTCGTAACATCATCAGCTGTTGCCGACTAATAGATGTTGGTTTGGTGAATTTCTTGGAGGCGATAGGTGCGTCTCTATCGGTATTTTGATGAACTTGAAGTTTGGGTTTTCTTAAAAGGTATTGTCGAAATTAAACAATTTTCTTTCATATTTCTTTGTGAAGATTTGTCCCACGTTGTTAATGTAGCTGGACCTTGGACACTTTTTAATTAGTCGATTTCTCGTTCTATATCATGATTCTCCTTCCAAAAATGGTACTCTACCGCCGATTTATCTATTTCTTTGTTCCTGATGTTCCTAAAATTCTCTTTAAGTTCCTTTTAGTTTTTCCAATGCAAACGTTGTCACAGCCTTTGCGGTTTACCCGAAACACACCTGATTTTTTTGTCTGTTTGTATCTCCTTTGTATTATGTGATTTCAAAAGGTGTTGTACACTAAATTTGTTCTGAGGAACCAAAGTAATATTGTGCTCTTTGAAGACTTTTTGGAAAAGGTGTGTAGCTCTGGGATGATAGGTAAATTTTCTGTATGAAGTTTCATTGCTGATTGGGGATAGAGTAGTTTCTTTTACATTGGAAAAACTGAAAGGTACTTGAACTTTAGGCTTAAAGAGCATTTTAGGAACATCAGGAACAAAGAAAGAGATAAATCGGCGATAGCGTACGATTTTTTGGAAGGAGAATAATGATATAGAACGAAAAATTCACTTATTAAAATATGTCCAAGATCCAGCTGCATTAAGCACGTGGGAAAAAAACCTTCATAAAGAAATATAAAAGAAAATTGTTTAATTTCGATACTACCTTTGAAGAAAACGCAAACTTAAAGTTCATTAAGATACCGACAGAGACGCACCTATGGCCTCCAAGGAGTTTACCAAACCAACATCTCTTAGTCGACAACAGCTGATGATATTAGGGAGATCCTAACGGAACGCGTTCTAGGTAAATACTTCCAATAAGTGAATCATTGAGTATTAGTTCGACTCAAAATGATATTAATTTTGTGCTTCCTTGTATCATAGCCCTTACACAATATAGTATTGACAATTTAAAGTTCATCATGAATAATGGCTCAAAGGCGGCTCATGCCACAGAAACACTACTATCACAGAAACAAACATATCTACACTTTGAAAGACATTTTAGCATATGTTCTGTGGTTATCTCTTACTTAAATTATACAATGTCCTCGAAAGCAATCAATTTCATACCCTAGTTTCATAATGTGCAACAAAAACAGTTTATTTTCGTGAGAAAAACTTTAGTAAATAGTATTCCTATTAAAATTCTTCGTCATCTTCGAGAAAATCAAAACGTAGAAAAACGTTGTCGTGATATAGCAGTAGTATATGATACTTTTGTACATTTTTATTTAAGGGCGTCACAAAACATGGATTTCAACATCAGCCTATTTAGAGGGATGTAATAGCTGCTTTATATACTAGGTACGTGGTAGGAAAACTGCTAGAACCTTCGTCTTTAAAAGACTTTTTAATTTATGCCACTATCAATATGTATTTAAAAGCGCTTTATGTATTCAATATCTATTATAAGTCACTGATGAATTTAAAATGAGGCTCGATATCAAACTTAGACCATTCTCTCCAAATGGCCGGTATGATGACAGACTTAAAAATACATTTTACTACGGTAAAATTTGAAATTCTATGTATCACTGTATTGAAAACCCTGGTAAAAGAACGAGGTGTACAAACGAGGGGTTGCTTTCAAACACAAAGTATGCTTTGTTTTCCTTATACTAAGCTGGCTATTGGAGAAAATAATTTTATTGACGCGTTTGTTACCTACTACCTTAAAAAGACTTCTGTGAAATATACTAATAATCCATCAACGACATTTACTAGTCTGCAGCAAAAGATATTTTCTCACGGATCAATAAAGAATATGCAGTTAGTTGTTCGCATTATTTTCGACAAAGTAAATTATACACGCAATAGACACTTAGGTGTTAATCTTCCGCGGATTTGCATTTCCATGAAAAATGTGTCAATTTAAAAATTAATATTCTCCTGAGATTATGATTTACAGAAATATCTTAGTAATTGTAGTATTCATATTAAAATAATTCTTATAATCTCCTAGGTATAAATTTAATCATGACAATAGTACGTTATACTGTAAGCATCTAACTTAAACAGTAAGTACATATTTGTTTAACATGTGAAGAAAACGTTCAGGCAATTAGCAAGCAAAGGGTAATACTTTCAGAAGTCGGAGTTTGACCTTTTGCGAAGGAGATAAGGGAAGGAGAGGGGAGGAAAACAGAATGCAAAAATTTCAAATATCAACGGTCAAATGAGGCGCACGTATTTTGTATATAGGTATCAATCATTTCTGAAACCACTAGCAATAGAAAGATAGTATTACATAATACAAATTGTGTATGTACTCCCCATTTGGCAACTACGGCCCTGAGGTAACCTCGTCCCACCACATGATGACCGGACCCATTTCTCAGCTGTAGGCACCCAGAGGGCGGTGTCCATTAACTCCAATGATAGGGTGATAGCGAAGATGACGGTGAAGCGAGAGGACCTACAGGTTATACCGTGGACTCCGAACCACGTTGGGAATAGGGGACACTTCACATGAGCTAGACAGAGGAGAAGGGGCGGATATTGACACCCCAGAGCCGGGAATCGAACTCGGATCCTCAGCACCAGACTGCGCTACCCCGGCACCCATAATACAAATTGTATGTTTTAATGCAGAAGCAGTTTCCTTCCTTCTCCCCTTTATCTACCACAGCCTCTTTAGTAGAGGGTATTACTTAAATACAATTATACTTGAGCAAAGAATATATCTTTATTGCATAAGAAATCTTATAATAATTATGTGTAATACACTCCGCAAAACTCACTGTAGTCTTATATTTCTTAAGTATTTTATTTTTGACTTCATTCTTTATGCTTGACTGCTTCTTATTTGCCAAGAGAAACTCTGTCGGTCTGGGTGGCTAAGTTGAGTAGGAGCTAATTTACTGATTCGCCGGTTCAAACTCGGCCCAGATCGAGGCTTTGAAAGTGTGCTTAAATCTGACAGCCCCATTTCAGTAGATTTGCTGGCATGTAAAGAACTCCGGCACAATGACGGCGCTGATATGGTAATGGAAATTGGCAGCGTCGTTGACGGCAAAAATATTTAAGTGTTATTAAGAAAAATGATCATGAACTTTAAATTATATCCTGAGATTCATGACTATTACAAAAGAAGTACCCGTTTTAATGTTTAAATTGACTTATTTACATACAATATTATTCAAAATTGCTTTACCATAACTGCACTTCATTTATTCAATAGACTTTTTAATAACATTTAAGCTCCTCTTAAATACTTTAATAGGTCAGTGAAGTGTCCTTTTTAACAAATTATTTTCATTCTCTCAAAGACGTTTAGGTAATATATGCACTTTAACATTTCTATATCTAACGGAGATACACAGTGTATTTGTTTTGGCAAATAAACCATCTATATATAATAAATAATAAATCACTTCATACACAATAACAAGGAGTGACAATAAACAGAAAATTACTATGTATATTTCATTAACTACGAGGAACATTTTATATATGTGCTATATTTTAATATAACCATTATATAAATAGTACAGAAAATGAAAAATAAGGTGTTCTTGAAAATGTATTTTTTTCTGTTTGTTAGACATAAATAACATGTCAATTTTGCAGATATGTAGTTGTATTAAAAATGAAAATGCTCAATTATATTTTGTGACAAATTTGTATAGCTTGAGAAATCCTGGTGAATTAAAAACCAAGGAATCCTTATGTTTCACGTTATATTTTTTGTTGCATGGACACAAAGGTATAAACCTGTTGATGTCTTGTTTTATTCATGATTTCTGAGTGATCATCAAAAAGTACAAATGTTTTCAAATATAGATTAAATAAATTGTTAAACTGCAGTATACAACAAAAGTACAAAGCACTAAAGTAGATGACCTCGGTCATATTGTTTGCTTATTTTTCATGTTTTAAAGATGTAATAGAAAAATTTCACAAACACAAAAATGATTAGCACATTATATCACAACATTGTAATATACACAGAATAGCCAAAGCAATGAAACATTTTATACGTAGCAATAAATTACTAAAATGTGCCATTTACAAACGATTCTTATAACCATACATTTTTTGCAATTATGCTTAATCCTTTGCCGATGAAATGCTGGAGATTGTAGAACGTGTTATCGAAAAAAGCAATCAGATATTCGATGGCTTTCCTCTTTCCCTGTTACCATTAATTCAGTTACGTTTGTATTTAAGGTTTTTCCTTGTTTGTAGAATCAATTTGCTCCAACTTCAGAGAATGCGCATCAGACACAAAAACACCTGTTTAAATAAATGATTCGACAAACTGGACAAACCCTTGAGCCACAAAAACGACTGGAATTACTATAGATTATAAAATACGAGCACCTATTCCAATCCCCTGTGACACGTTAATCTGGTGTTCAACACGCAGTTGGCTGTGTTTCGACCACCTCCCCCTCCCCCTTGGAAACGAAGGAAAAAAGTTTCCCTCAAAGGGACATGTTATTGTTAATTGTTTACCTCCTGAGAGTGGCTGTAACGCTGCAGAGAAAGAGAGAAAGAGAGAGAGAGAGAGAGAGAGAGAGAGAGAGAGAGAGAGAGAGAGAGAGAGAGAGAGTGGTCCTCTCAAAGTTTAAATTTGGTTGTAATAACTACATTTGGGAAGCGGAGCGAAACCTGATGGAAATTAGACACTGCTCTCATAAAATGCATTCCATAAATGAATGTCCCTTTGCTTTAAACGCAGAGTGCCGACTACCTCTCATTTGTTTTTGTTTTTATTGTCTCTTTTTAGAAAAGACGCCTTTCTCGGTTTCCCAACGTTATTAATATTGCGAAATTTTTCATTTGGATTTCATTATTTTGCTGCTTTGTTATTTGATTGTTTACAAACACTAGGCTGTTTTTGTAACATAAAGTATTATAATACACCTGAGAGAATGCATTCACTACAAGTTATATAGCGGAGGTAGGCACATCGTACGCGACCTACATAGTTCAATTATTGCTACCGCAAAAAGAAAAAGTTAAGGTAAAGTATCACACAGACGCTCGGGAGTCATTAACAATCTCGTGCTCGAAGATCCATCCGGCTACTGGAGCTGCCTAAAAAGGGCGACGGGCAAACCTTTGACCAAGCAGCCGTAATATTTCCTTTCTGCAAACATCCGCCCCATTTATCCGGTACCACGTACGCTAAGAAAACCTAGAAGAAAACCTGAAAGCAGAGAAAGAAATGAAAATAAAGAGAAGCTATGATAAGAAAATCGTGGTAGACGAGAAACCACCCCTGTATTCGCCTAGGACCAGGGAAAACAACGAAAAGCATCTGCGTTGTTCGGTTTCAAGCTTGTAGCTTAGACTTGTAATCAGTCGGGAGTTAATTTTTTTATTTTATTCCAGCTTTCTTAACGAGGTGTGTATAATATTATAAGACCGTGAAATAAGGAAAAAGAATAAAACTGTAGAAGCTTCTTTTAATATAAAGAAAAATATTTCTGGGTACTTTGTTGGAATTGTGCTGAGTCAAGAGACAGTGGGAGAAGATAACTATAAAACTTTGCACTCCCATTGTGAGGAGGTGGAAGAAAAGGATGGGCTGAAGCCAGCAGCAAAGTTGAACCGTTCCCTTGCTGAGTCAATGGGGAGTCAGAGAAGTTGTTTTTCATGTAAATGAAAAGAAAATGAGCTATTGCAAGCCGTGAAATTGTTTGCAGTGTTCGCGTTTAGTGCTTGGCCTCCTGTACCTCCTCACGTTTGACACTCCCACAATTTTGCTCGGGGATGCAAGGTAAGCGTTCTACATTGCAGAGTTAAAATAACTTGAAAGTTTTCACTGTCCTTGTTTGAAACAAACTTGTGATTAGGATCTCAGGCCGACATAAAATATTGTTAGGAAGAATTTTTAAAACTCTATGGTCATGGCTTATTAATTAGTAATATCATGAGCAATGATGGCAGTATACTTATTCTACTATTAAGGCCAAAGTAATTATACGTTAAATCTAACCTGTAATTAAACCAATAGTTGGGTGTGGTTCACGCCACAGCATATATTTGTAATAATTAATAAAATAAACGAAACCGCCCTACACTCTATAGTTTCCGACAGTTGAGACCAAATATCACTAGAACACACTGAACAATGATTCACTACTTTTTGTTTGGTCACTCGTCCTAAAACACAAGACTAATATTTGTTTCATATAATATGAATTTCAATGTGCAAAACATGTCAACATTCCTTCATTGCCACTAATTATGTTTTTCATGGACCTGAAGCAGAGAGAATTCGGGCCTCATTGGCAGTACTACTGGAAAAGCCATTTTATGTAGATGAGAATGCTGTTATGAAATATGATAATGATAGCCCATCAGATCAACAAGAAAATGATTGGTTAGAAATCACTTTCTTGGAGTAGGTGGTGAAAAAAAGGGAGGCCAAATTTTCATTGATCTTTTTTTTTTATTTAATATGAACTCCAGGAATGAACTTCCAAAAACCTATGAGTCAAACACAAAAACAAAGCATACGTCGAAAGTGTTTGGAAGATAACGCTTTTTTTTCCTGATCAGATGTCAAATAAGTGAACAGCAAAACGTAAGCCTTCCGAGAGAATCACTAAGATTTAAAGAGGAAATGATCTTGTGCAAAGTGAGGCATTTATGTATAATGTATGGATCACCTTTATGTAATAAGTACTAAGAAAGAATAAAACATTGATTGTAACTAAGACTTTTGTATTCTATATGAGATAAATATTAATTGTGAAGTTAGAAGTTAAATTTTAATTTGCAATAATATTTTTCTTAGTATAACTTGTTTAATCCATAGCATTTATAAAATATCATTTAACAACCATTACGTTCATTTGATTAAAACAAAAATATAAATTTGCCAAACATAAGGCCGAAGGCGTTGCGCACCGTCAATAAAATAATTCACAATTAGAAACAATATTAGATTTTTGTATTTTTTCGACTATTATTAGGATTAACTATCAGAAATTGTTCAAGAAACACAGGTATACGATAAATTCAAAACTAATATATAATATATATATATAGTGTATATATTGTCAAATACACTATAATGAATACTCATTATATTTAAAACAGTAAAACAGTACCTCGCACACAAAAATATTATAATTCTCGACTACACCACTGCTGGGAAACTTGATGACAAACGGAATATAAGCCTAAAGATAGAATTAAGATTGGGTAAAATAGGCTATTTTCTCGCTAATTATTCAAAACATTACGCTACAATGAGCCATTTTTGTTTGCTTGTTTAATTTAAAATTTATAAAGTGATGCACATTTAATTTATCTACTACTTTCTCAGTAGTACGTAGAGGGAGTACTATATTCCATCAAAAAGTTTAATGAATACGTCATTGGAAATAAGTGTCCATTGAACCAAATAAAACCTAAGACAAAGATCCGTGTGAGTGGGTAGATGTGTGTGCCTCATGTCCGTCCGTCTGTCTGTACAGAACCAAACAACTCAGAAAGGAAGTTGTAGTGGACAACACGGCGCTGGGGCGGGTTTTCTCCGGGATCTCCGGTTTCCCCCGCCATCTCATTCCACCGGTGCTCCATCTTCATCTCATGTATCATCAGTGTCATCGCCTGCGGTGCCGTATGTAGTAAAAGCGGGCGTTAAACACTACACATTCATTCATTCAGAAAGGAAAATATAGTAGATACCATGGACTTGATATTTTATTCTGTATCCTCCAAGGAAACTAAATGCAAATATTTGACAATGTAAAGCATCCAGATAGAAATAAATTTTCATTGTCATTTACGCTTTTAATAATGTCCCAAATAGTTTTCATTAAGCCACCATATATTTCATATATCGTGAAAAGCAAAAGCCAGTATATATATAACTATAACTATATATAGTTCCACAACTCGCTGTTGTGCCAGTGTCGTAGGTAGTTTTACTGTTTACATTCCTGACCTTCCGCTCTGCACACACAACCCAATGTTGCGCGGTTGGCAAGAGTAAGCCCGCGACTTACTTCCAGTAGACACGCACGAATCCAGTCCTATCATTTTGTGGCTAAACGAGTCATTTTAGGAACCTATGGTAAATAAACAAATAACTCGTCTTTTTTAGTTTTACCTAGTTATCATAATTGCAAAGGTAAAGTATAAACGTGTGAACACATATTCGCGATCAAGGCTTTGATCAATTTTATTTTTTCCTTCTGCAACCATGCAGTTTAGGTGAAAATGGTACAGGAACTTGTCTCAGCTTAATGTCAGGAAGCTGCTATTGAAGTCTGTGCACTTACACCTTTTATAACCTTTGAAATTCCTCGTCGTACGGAATGAATGCTGTATAAGTTTGCAAAACTGGTTCAGCATAAGTGGTTGACATATGTTATACTAAAAATAAAGGGCTTATTTAATTATGTAAGTAATTTTAATTTTATCTATAACTTTCAGAAGTCTTACAAAGGTGTACAGGTAAACATTCAAGCTTTCCCAAATTGTTTTGCAACGTCTGTAAAATATATTAAGTGGTGTCCTTTTTCTCCTCACGGGCCTATTACTCGTAATAACTAAAATTGACTTGCAATAATCGAACAGAATTATTTAAACTTCCGGTGCAGTGCAAGTCTTTACTATTCGATTTGAAGTAATTTCCAGGCAGAAACGAACAGTGGACAATATGATGTGAATAGAAAAAACGCATTTAAAAAATTATCTAAATAAAGTATTATGGAAATTTTAATGCGGAAAGAAAATGTTTTGAATCAGAGACTGAAGACATTCTCTTAAAATGTAAATGTGATTTTACTCATTTGTTCTTGCAAAAGCAAAAGCTCTATAGCATTAAAGTGTTAACACAGGGCTTACAAAACTACTGAAAACTGACCAAAGCACCAAAATGTTCTGAATATATAAAAGGTGCTAAGGTTCTAACATAAAAAGCTAAGGAGAAAGTCTGTTATTTATTTCAACAAGATTATTCAGGAATTGTAATTTGGCCAATAATAGCATATTTTGGCAGTAATCTATGATAAAATGTAAGTTATAGTTGACACAGGAAAGAAGAGTCGTAGACAGTGTATCCGCAATATTTAATGAAATGTGTTCTCAATTTTAAATCAGACAACTGTCCTTCAGAGTAAACACTTTTGTTCATAATTTTAACCAAACGAACGTGTAGCATAACCTAAACCATAAATTAATCAAATGGTAAGGATAATATGTGTATATTTGAAATTACAAACTGCACAGCATATAAGCTGTATCACACAGAATAACAGCATGATTCCAAATGTTTGCTCACACGATTAATTAATACCTGTTATGTATAGTTTCGCATCTCTATCATTTTCCACACGGTAGGCACATTTTGAACAAAATTAAATCAGGTTATAATATTCATCAGTTTACAACACTATCACTTATATTACACTTTTTTTTACTAATTTATAATTATTTTAGAAACATTTTAGTTTTGATAAGTCCGGAAATCATTGTTCTTTAAATATCAATATTTGTTTTGTCAAAAATAAAATATTATTTTAAAAGACGTATGCTGATTTCCTTTAGTGTACCTCTCAGATTTAGCAACCATTTTTTGAAACGTATAAATAAAAAATTACAGTGAGTGGACCCTTTTAATATAAAAAATACTGAACAAAGGTTTGTGAGAAGACGGCTAAAATTTGCGTGTGCGTATTATTTGCTAAAACTTCCCTGTATCGGTAGTAAAAATGCGCAAAATACACAATATGAGTGCTCAAGATTTACAGTTCATGTACATTTATTAAGAAACATGTTTTATTACTGTAATGTTTTACAGTTTTTGTTAAATTTCACACATGCATCATCTTAAAGGGAATTCTTAAATTTAATATTATGATTCTTATATTCTGCCTCTACTAAAATATATTGCCCCGTTATCAGGAAAATTCATATATTAGCATTATATGAAGAAGAATAAAGAATGAATTTTAACGCAAAAGATGCTACGGAAATTAGTACATATTTACTTTGAGTACTTCATTTATCACTGCTTCCATTAATTTAACCATAAAATCATAGCAGAAGATCGTCGTAACAATGTATTATAAAACAAAAATTTATCATATAAAACACATGCGTTTAACTGTAGACAAAGTTTTATAAAATGAGTCCCAAATTGTTTAAATATACGAGCCGAAATAATAAGAAAAAGTTGTCATGTAAGTTCCTGAGCTTGTTTCTAAAGGGTACGAAATACAGACGTTCTTGTAACTAAGCTGTACATGTCTGCACATAAATTATGGTTGCGGAATGTAACAACTAATCTTTCTTGACAAATCTCGCGGAATAGTACTAAGTAGTACTAAGTAAGACATTTTTATTGTAGGTCATGCTAAGAGAAGCAATTTTTTAAAAATTCTTATGACTATGTATTGCTAAATAATTAACACAAATATCACAATGAATGTTATTTGATCATTAAATGAAACTTATAGTCTATTTAGTAGAAAGAAGTACCAATACAAAAATTAATATTATAATAAGCGTAAGTAATAATGGTAAGTACATTAAACTTGTGCACAAATTATATCAGAGTTTCAAAAACGTGTACTTTTCTAAAATGTATCCAGTTTGATTTCGTACAGTTTGATTTGGCAACAGCTTTTCAACTGCATTTGAACATTAATTACTACGGTAATTCCATTTATTCCTAAGTACGTATAGTACAAAACCATTTACTTATATTATTAACTACTAAATACTTAACTAAATCACTCTGAATAATTCTGAAAGGAGTGGTGCAGCGTTACACGTTTTACAGAACAGGTTTGGTAAATATCGTAACCAATTACAACAATGCTAATAGAGGGTAGATACTATTGGCTAACGTTATATTTGCCTGTATTTCTAAGATTGGCAGTACAATCAATAATTATTTAATTCCATTTTAACATTCAAATCAGATTTTTTCCGGACACTGTATTAACAGAAGCTGTTTTAGTAAAACTGCCATTCGAATTCAAAACTCACAAGTTATACTTGGCAACAGAGTAGTTTCTATATTAGTTCGTTCCTTAAAAGGGTTTTCTATTTATTTCTTATCATTTATAAGGATATTATTGAAAATGGGCTCAGGTAATTATTACCTTAACAATAAACTAAAATATTGGAAAGCTGCCTCAGGTGACACTATTGGTTTAGACAAGTAAGAAGAATATTAACTCAATTTGGAAAACAAATCCTTCTGCTAAAAGTGACGTTAACAGTTCCTTTCCATTTAAATATATGTAGTTTTAAGAAGGTTTGTATAAGGTGAAAGAAATTAAATAATTAATTATAAAACTAAACTGCATGGAAATTTTCATTTGCACTCAGATCTATACTTAGATTTAGAAATATAAGGGTAATATTTATAATTTCTTCACTTTATTTATTTATCTCAATTTACCACTTTGCTCGTCATATACCATGCAATTTTTGTTAAAATTGCTTTCTTCATTATTGTGCACTTGAAATTCTTCCACTTAATCTAGATTGCGTATTATGAAAATAGTACGCTTTTGTAAAAACTTGCGGGGTCATTGACAGTTTGGAGGATATAAGGGATGGTGGACACAAGGAAAGGTTTAATTATAACTGTCTTAAAACAAAATATAGGTATCTAAACAAATAGGTAATATGCTTTGACATTTAGTAAACCGTTCTTATATTTGAATTTATCAGTGGTTTAAAAGTTTGTGACACAGATTTGAACATGTACTAACATTGTATTTGTATGAAAATTGAAGTGTGAGTATACAGAAAGCAAAGAGAAGGTATGGATGCACTTCTAATTTCTTAGAAAATTCTAGCAAACAAGCTCAAAATGCATTATGCTGGCACACTTTATTTCAGTTTAAGGGGGAGGGAAAAAAAGGAAGGGCCTGATTCGGCAGCGAACTTCTCACAGCAAACTCAGCGTCTTTTGTCGTTGAACAGAGCAAATGATTGAATACGCCATTAAATAGCACTGACGTTTAACCCCATTAAAATATGTGAAGTCTACCGAAATAACCACGCTTCTGTAGAAGCACTTAATTTAACTAAAATCACTGCAAAAATGAAATAAAGTTTTAATTTAAACACGCTTGAAACACGAAAAATTTGAAACTAAGGATACCTTCGCAGTATCTCTGGCTTAATTAGAAAATAATTCATTTTTCTCTTTGTAATTATTTCTTTATTAAATGTTTAAAGGAAGAAAAAATCTACATTGTAGTCCTGAAGTTTGAGGAATTGATTCTTTTTACTGGAAATCTTAGATTTAATCCTTGAAATGAGAAGATATCAGGGTCTATTTCTTTTCTTTACACAACACTGCTGGTGTAGAGGAAACGGTGGTGGTGGAGGTGGTGGTGGTGGCGAGATTGGAAGAATAGAGAGAGGAGAAACAAAGAAGAGCTCTTTCCCAGTCTTTGGGCCCGCCATTCATTATTCACACCAGAGTTTCATGAGCAGAAGCTTTTAAACGAAACATCCTAAGATACAGATGAGGTGAGGTCTTCAACGTATTAAGGCATAATCTGTCTGTATAACGGGGAGGCAGTTTTCTTCGAGCTAAGTAAGGAAGGGAGAAGCTTCCTTTAGTAATGGACAAAAAGTAGGGCAAAGCAAATTGCTGAAGTAATCTTAGGGTTTCCTCCAACTGCCGTAAGTTTTTAAGTTTTCTGTGCATTCCATAATAAACAGTAAAAAGTGTGTATACGTTACAGAGAGGATAAAAAGCAGAAGACGACTACTAGCAGAAATATACTTAAAGGACGGAGGTATGCTATAAACACGGTAAACTCTGTTGCAATTCTGCCTCTAGGAAGAAAGCTTCAGCTTAGGTACGTAAAAACTTCGCTGCGGTTGATCCGCGTTAACGTTTGTGGCTAATTTTGAAAGAAAATCTTGACAAAGAAAGTTTTCTTTACCTTTGCCCTTTCTGCCGGCACCAGAGAAACACGTACTCCACAAACATAGAAAGATACCACGAAATGTGTACTAATAATGTAGCTTGCTTTTATGTGTAGTTGCAGACAACCTAGAGGTTCTGCCAAGGGTCATTAGGAATTGTTACGCAATAGAAAACTTTGAAACAAAGACAGTTTTACTTTCAGGTTAGACTACATAATTTTGTTCTATCATGAAAAAAATAACAGAAGCTTCATATTCAAACGTTACGGACAAGTTTTGATGATTATTATTATTATAAAAAATATAGTAATAAGAATATTACATAATTGTTTTAAGTGCAATCATCAAAGATGAAAACGAGATGAGCATCACCACAAAGTACATTTAGTCGCTGTACAAAGATGCAATAAAAATTATGGTTTGTAAATTATTTGCCTGTAACCTTACTTATCCATAAAATTGCACAAAGAAGTCATTTATGACAGAAGGAAAATTAAAGTTTCCTTGCAAGAAAAACTAAACTCGTTCAATATTAGGATTTCGTTCGGGTTGGGCACATGTCTAACTACCTAAATTAGTGCAAAATTGCGTGGTTTTAGCCTAGAGTTATATGTAAAGCTGTTTTCCAGCGTCAAAGTTCTGAATGATCAGCCTTGGGCTAAGCCACTGGAGGAAACTAGGAACAGAGGAAGCTGGCTAAGTCAAAGAGCGCGTGTGTGACATGCTGCTGTGCTGGTAAGCTACTCCCGCACCGAGTAGAAGTCGACAACTCAAATTTTCACATCTCGAAAATGTCTCCAAATTATATTCTGGGGTGAAGCCATTTTAATTTTAGAGATGCACACCAACTTAAAGCAGGTGCTCTTGGTTGCTGAATGAATTGACTTTCCAACGATCTATGTTCGTTTCAAATGCTATTCACCTATGACTGAATTGTTTTTATCTTTAACTTGATTACTAAAACAAGGATATTCAAAGAGGCATCGATTTTGGTGACTTTTTCAAGAAGCTCATAATGCAAACGTTCAGAAATACGTACTTACTCTTACATTGCACGACGGCCTGAATTTAATTTTTCCCACTTTATTCAACATTCAGACCTCGAAGTCTTCAGATTAAAGACCGTCGGATTATAAAATATAAATTTTTAAACCGACGGTGATTGATTATTCGTAAAACATAGCTGAACACTGCTAGTTTGATACCGCTTGTTCAGTATACCTCTGAGTTTAATTTCGCGGCCCAAAATGTGTTAGGGATGACGCCATATGTGCCAAATGTCGATATTTAGAATTTTGCAATAATTGTTAGGCCGACTTGTGTTAGGTGCATGTTGATTTTCCACCTTGGTGCTCACAGTTTCCGGTCAAGGTTTTTAATTTGTAACGGTGCTTACCGTTGGTACTGGTTGGGGAGCCACTATGGGGTAATACATAAATAATGTTACATTAATGGATATAATCTGAGATATTTATTAATTAATAATCAAATATGTTTGTGAGGTAAGATACAATATCGTTTATCAGTATATCGATAGTTGTGATTATGAAATTCTAAGTCTGAGGTACCTATAACTTAATTTGTTCTGCCATTGATTATTCCCGCTTTAATTTGATATTAAATTGTAATTGGAAACTTAAGTAGCACATTTGGTAGTACTACTTGCCTTGGAAGTTTAAAAAATTAGTGATAGTGATCATCACCATTATCACATAACAGGGATGTTACATAAAATATTCAACCTTATATGTTAAAAAGTAATGAATATACTGAGGTTTCTGAATATAAATTATTAGAATAATTTGAAACAATATTCTATTAATTGCTTCAATAAAGCATAACGATGGCAGAGACAATTTACTACTAATCTCATCTACTTACATATTAATACCTAATTGCTAACGCTCATCGAGAAAATATTTTGTGTTGTTATGTGGGTTTAATTTATTCGGTATCTATTTAATATTTACAAAAAATCAGTAATCTAAGCTATTAGCATGTTATAATTCAGTGTAAAAATTAAACATGAAATACCAGGCACTAGTGATAGCTATTATGCCACGTGTTCTATTAACGTACTGTGATGCAGCTATGTGTCGACCGATCATTGGCTATATTATGTGAACGTCTGAGTTAGTTTATAAGGAAGAGATTTAATGAGTTAGCGAGTGCGTTTCCGTTGCAACAAAATTGCTCCAAGCGAGGATGTGACAACTGCTACGCCAAGCGAGTGCTGTTGCCGCGAGAGATTGGAGACGATTGTGTTCGATTTCTCAGCGCGTAAACTCCACCAAAGAATAGGCCACTGAGTATATTTCATCACGCCTCTAAGTCGAGAAGGAAGTGAAGTGACGGGAAAGTTTTAACTACTGTAGTCCACATATGTGTAATGACTGTGAAGTTATACCATAGTAATAACCCATGGCGCGACAGCGCATATAGGGCCAGGGCCCACGAACCGGCCTCACGCCCACATACGCAAAGTAGAGGTAAGCGATCATCCAAACGATCGGGGGAGCAGATACAGTCAACATCTCAGCATCCCAAGCCGGTAAGTTGGCTTTCTTGACCACGGCTTACCTATTGCAAGTTCCTTAATTTCCTCACTATTTCCTCAGTGGGCACCGGTCCTATACCCGGGACTTAAAATCCGCACTCCCAGGGTTGGGATTGATCCCGGGCTTCATTACGTTGCCGGCAACCAAAGCATGATGCCTTAGCCCATTACCCCACGGCGCAGGATGAAGTTATATCATATCTCATGTGAGTTTATCTTGAATGTGAGGCGATTGTGCAGGAACAAAGCACATTGAAACATTTTACATGACGAATAATGGCACAAAGGACAACTAAACCATAGCCCTTTCCATCTTAATAATACTGATACACCATTACTTATTATTATTATTATTATTATTATTATTATTATTATTATTATTATTATTATTATTATTATTATTATTATTATTATTATTATTATTATTATTATTATTATTATTATTATTATTATTATTATTATTATTATTATTATTATTATTATTATTATTATTATTATTATTATTATTATTATTATTATTATTATTATTATTATTATTATTATTATTATTATTATTATTATTATTATTATTATTATTATTATTATTATTATTATTATTATTATTATTATTATTATTATTATTATTATTATTATTATTATTATTATTATTATTATTATTATTATTATTATTATTATTATTATTATTATTATTATTATTATTATTATTATTATTATTATTATTATTATTATTATTATTATTATTATTATTATTATTATTATTATTATTATTATTATTATTATTATTATTATTATTATTATTGTTATTGTTATTGTTATTGTTATTGTTATTGTTATTGTTATTATTATTATTATTATTATTATTATTATTATTATTATTATTATTATTATTATTATTATTATTATTATTATTATTATTATTATTATTATTATTATTATTATTATTATTATTATTATTATTATTATTATTATTATTGTTATTGTTATTGTTATTGTTATTGTTATTGTTATTGTTATTGTTATTGTTATTATTATTATTATTATTATTATTATTATTATTATTATTATTATTATTATTATTATTATTATTATTATTATTATTATTATTATTATTATTATTATTATTATTATTATTATTATTATTATTATTATTATTATTATTATTATTATTATTATTATTATTATTATTATTATTATTATTATTATTATTATTATTATTATTATTATTATTATTATTATTATTATTATTATTATTATTATTATTATTATTATTATTATTATTATTATTATTATTATTATTATTATTATTATTATTATTATTATTATTATTTATAGATGTTAGAGAGAGGAGTAGCATGGTTTAACACGTACTCGATATTCCATTTGCAGTTTTACGAATTGTATTTTAAGTCAGAGTGATAATAAACTTCATGATATGCTTCTATGATGTAGCTACTGTTATACCTGAAATCTCTCTATTCTTTGGATCGTTTCCGCTGGAAACCGCTTAGCCGTTATCTTACACCTATGCGCTCCATTTAACATGAGTAGCAATTTTCAGGTCCGAGGCAGATTTCAGATACTGCAGAATAGCGACACCTGTGATGAAGCATCTAGCAGCCGAAAGCAGTCAGAAGAAAATGGTATCAATTGAAGGAATCAGCACACGGAGACTTTACTGGACCACATCTTTTGAGGATTGTAACTGACTTCTTGTCTATAGTGGCTTTAGAGCGGTGCCTCAAAACGATAGGTTAGTCAAACTTTGTTTAACACATAAATTAAATGAAGCTGTGGAGAGCATATTTTGGAGATCGGGACAAACCCAACTGACTGAAGACGTTGCCGTTACTAAGGCATACAATAAAGGGACAAGCACAAGACATATGTAATTTTCCACTTGTATTATGAGTTTAGCAAGTCTAGAAAATCAATATTTTAGGTATTGGTTTAACTGATAGACCTTTGCATTATAATCAGCCAGTGTGTATCCTTTCTGAAAGAGAAATCATTACTGGTATTACTGATTGGCTCAAAATTAAGGAATGAAAAGGCAAAGGACATAACTTACTTTCAGTAAACAGATCTACGGTGGTTTTTAATTGGCTCTACTTGAATGTTGTAGATATATACACCTTTTTAATAGAGATTTCTTAAAATCGTTCAGAAATTACTCTATGTAAGACACTGAAATACACATGTTTTAAAAGTGTAAACAGTCATTACTGTGCGGTGGGGTCTAATGAAATTCGTCAAGGAATGGGGGCATTGAGTACAAAGAGCTTTTAATTTACGAAACTGACAAGAATGTGACGCATAAAACCCCATAAAGACAAACAAGTATATGAAGCTATCACATTAATTTATATGAAGTGGGCTGTGTTTCAGATGCAAATGATGTGATCATTGTTATGAGATTTTGATATCGAGGCGTGATTTTATCCCATCTTTAACACAGATAGCTGCATATGGCGACAGAGTTATGCAACTCTGCAACCAGTAGCAATTAAAGACCATCATTTATATTTGCACTAAAATGGTGCAACTATAACCCATAGGATAATTAAGCATTGTGTTTCATCTTAGAACTTCTGTTAATAACTCTAGAAGACCAACAGCAAAACTGTGCCGTAAAGCCTTCAATAATAGCGATATGTAAATTTAAGATCAGACAGTAAAAGATAGATTGGTATGACAGAAAGTATTTGTTTGAATATTTAAATTGTATTGCATATTGTGGCATATGATTAACCGTAAGAGACGCAAGCCTGTTTCTTTAATCATCCATTATCATTTGAGTTTTATGTTTTCTCTACTGAGGAGAATATAACATGTTACAATATTATTTTTTGTTCTTTTTAAAAACACCAAATGCTTCCCTACTCTGCTAGTTTTATATATAATGCTAGAGTGCGGCTACAAATAATTTTATTAGTAACTCAGGATATTGTAATGAACAACATTTCATCAGTATACTACTTCATTTCCAGATAAATCCAGTTAGGTTAATAAGAGCAGTATATTTACAGGTTGGTTAGTAGCTTCAAGTACTGGTGGTATAATCACGCCATAGGTGTTTTTGTTTTCTCTGAGACCGTGGAGAAAGTTGCTGTGAGGGACAAAGCAGAGCTGGCAGTTATCGTGATAACAAATGTCAAAGAAAGTTCAGAAACTAAAAATAGAGCACTCAATTACGCTTCTTATGCACCCAAATATCGATTACATTATTTGTGGTATTTCCAACGTACACTTTCATAAAGAAAGAAAGAGAGAAAAAAGAGAGAAAGAAAGAAAGAAAGAAAGAAAGAAAGAAAGAAAGAAAGAAAGAAAGAAAGAAAGAAGAAAGAATCATTGCTCCAGAGGGAGTTCTCCGACACGTCTCTTCATTTTAGTATGTTGTGTACTCAAGTGTTATCAGTGGCGTACTGGCACTTTAGAAACTTACGGCCATAACCTCTACATTTGAACCAACAGGCCATAAGTCACCTATCTCAAATTAACTGTTCAATATCTCCACTTACTCTGAAAATATTTCGGTGTAGTTCATTAACACTGTGTATAATATTATTTGTATGCAATTGAAGGTAAAGTTCATTGGTTCAGAAACATAGAATTTGAAATTTGAACAGGTTGTTACCCTTAAGATACTCGTAACATCTAGGCAGAAATGCTAGGTGTCCTACAATGGCCATTAATTTTTTCTTAAAGTGCACCTAACTTGATATTACTTCATACAAATACGCTAAATTAAAATGTTTATAGAACGATACCTGGCACACTTGGAGGAAAAGTGGCTAAATGTAAAATTCAGATAAGATATTCAAATCGGATGTTCATATTGACATAATCTTCAAAATGAAGAACAAATATCTTCCAGATAATTTTTGACATTGATATGGTTACACCGATATTTGCTCCACAGACAGTATGCATTTAGAGGCTATAGGAGTGTCCTTGAAGAGATCGCTTGCTGATGAGTTGGGATTAGGTAGAATGAAGGGCCTCCAGTAACCGGAGCACAGCATTGCATGAGCGCCGTAGTAGGCCTGTTGTGCTTCCAACATATGTCCTGAGAGGAATGAATGAAGGGAATATTCATACGACGATGTGCGTTAACAATGAAAGGGGTCCCTAAAAATTCTAGCACCAAACCCGCTTAAGCCACTCGCAACTTGGAGGTTCCTGGATTAGACGAGAGACAACCCTCAAATAGTAAGAGGGTCCAAGCAGTTCCACCAGGATCTAGGAAGAAACGTTGCCATAGCACAAATTCTACCGTCCCACCACAACACACCAACCGAGACCTCTGGTCCTGCAACCCAGAAAAATATGAAGACAAATAATGCTCGTAGGAAAAGGTAGGTAGGAAATCCGTGTTCGACAGAGCAAACTCCAGCATTCCTCTTTGAACCCGGAGAAACCCAAAAATACTCATGGTCGTAATGAACAGTCCAATGAGAATCGAACCCATATCTCGAATCCGGGTCTCAGTCGCTAAACCGGAGCCACATTCCTTGTTCTTGTTTAACAGAAAAGCTAGAATGAAGAATGGGACAACGCAAATCCACAAACGATTAGTTCCCTTGTAAAAGTGCTAATTTTAATAGCAAATTTCTTTGGAAATAAATTCCACGGGGAACATAGCGAAATCAAACATTAATTAGTCTTCTTGGTTTACATGTTATCTTCACAAATATGTGATGTACTTCACTACTTTGCGATCAGTCATATATTAAACTATATGTAATATTCTTACTGCTACTTCATTAAATATTCTATGAGTGTTCATACTTACTGGTCTTGTTTCAGCTTATGGTGTAAGACCAGCGGTTGAAAATCCCCACGAAGCTGAAGTGGTTGGAATCGACCGTCAAACTGAATCGTGACAGCCCAGCAGTGAAGGTTCCGTATGAAGCTGAAGTGCTTGAAAATGAACCATGTCAGCTCAGTAATGAATCTTCGTCATGAAACTGAAGTGATGGAGTCACTGTCAAACTGAATCTTGTTGGCTCAGGTTGAGTTTTCGTATGAAACGAAATGGTTGATACCAACCGTTAATTGCACCGCGGTCGAGCTTCCATGTGATGAGGCTGAAGTGATTGGAATCGACCGTCAAATTAAACCATGTCAGCCCAGCGATCTAGCTTCTGTATGCAGCTGAAGTGTTAGAAACGACTGCCAAAATAAACGCTTCAAATTTGATGGAAGTCCTCAACGACATACATACTACTAGTGCAAGTGTCTGAAACTCATAGTGAAGCAGTAATATCGTCAGCACCCCACTCCACTTTATGTAAACGTGGTAAGCGGCCGCTTCACTTCCACATATCCATAGTTTGAATCAGCGACAAAGCAATTTAGTTGTTAATGCATTAGTTAATTTAGCAAAGAAAATATAGTTGGTTACATTTAGTGAGATCAACTTTAAATGTCGTTTCTCCTAATAAGCTGTTTGTACATTACAGACCTTACCTTACATACCATTGGAATCCTAGGGTTTTTTCATTTATACACACACACACACACACACACACACACACACACACACACACACACATACACAGCGAATTCAGTTTTCACATCCACATGAAATTCTCTGCCCATTGCTGCTTAACTTTAATATCTTTTGCAATCCTTTATTACAAAAGTTTCAAGTTTCCTCCTTCTAGAATAATCGAGACGTGTGCACACATGCCTTTTTTACACATTACGTTAAAGGCACTATCAGGATTCACGAGACATAAGAGTATTTTTTTAAACGGGTCGCTAAATTCTAACCTTGAAATTCTACATACCTTTTCTGTTACAGCTGAGAAAACATTTAATAGCTACAGCTGTTATGAAAATGAAAAAGTATACAAGCATTAAAATCAACAGTAAATGGTATTTCTGAAATTGCTGATGCCACAAAAAGGTATTCCAAATAAAAAAATGTATTTCAAAGAGATCTAAATTTTTTGTGTGGTGGGTTTTTGTGCATCTATTATGATTTACCTATTATATAAAGCTATAATCATATTTTCCAAAGCAAAGCATTCACAGGTAGATAACACAAGTTATAAATTATATTTTTCACATAAATATATGGCAGTTCAAACAAACTTGTAAGTACCTATTTTTGAGAAAATAAATATCGATCATATTTTCAAGGGAAGGGTAGGTTGATTGAGGAAATTTCTTTAAAAATTTCCATTTCAAATTGTTATAAATTACTGAACCTAAAAACTAGTTTGATATTTTCCCGACATTTTCCTTTAGAGTTAGACTGTTCACACATATACAGAAATACTGTCTAAGAATACTTTGTTTAATTAACTTCTTTTTGTCGTAGTTATATAACTATCTGTTTTCTATTTGTTTAACTCAGATGTCCAGATGCTCGTACAAAAGTTGCTGTAAACGTGTGTTTGTGCCACTATTGCACTTAGCTTACTGCCTCAGTCAAATAGAGACATCAAGAAAATCTACTTTTTATGACATAACTAATAAATTTCACGGAAATAAGAGCAAAGTGGCATAATATGCTGAAGAGTATTCCCAAAAGATAGGCATAAATATGATTTAGAGAGCAGCCAAAGCGCAAACAAAGGAGGGAAAACATAAGGGGGATAAAACAGAGGGAAGAACCGAAGTTTGTGTTGACCATTCATTTGGGAATAATAATAGAGTGGGGATGAGCGTGGGGGCTCTGTTAGAATTCTCAAGAATATGATCTCCACTCTGATCTCCCTTAGTGATTGCTCAGAGATCGGAAATCGAAGTGATGAAAATAAACATGTGAAGAGGGCAAGGAGTGCTGAACATTATGGAGCAAAGAGATCAAGTTTTAATGATGTTTATTGCGTTCCCTACACTCCACTTCTCCCTCTCGCAGGCTTTGCAAGCTTGTACGATGTCTGTATCCTAATTGCTAACCACAGTGAATGGGCTAAACTCGGGAAACTATTATCGGGAACATGACGTGACCCCCTACTCTCCTCTTCTCTTTCACCAACATATGGAAAGTTCGAGGTTTTGCTATGCAGCACACTGATTGCTATGCTGCGGGACTTTCCATTTCCGCGTCTGTTGAAGAAATGCTTTCTGTCAGGCAGTTAAATGAGCTGATGCAGACAATACCTGTTTCTTAAACTCCGAAGTTAGTGTGGTTAATTTCACTGTGGCAATGAAAAGCCAAGTCAAAATTGAAAGCTCCTGGTAGTTCATTTTGATACTAGCAAGATTCACTTCTTTCAGTTCAAATGGATGAAGAGAGAGGTATTCACAAGGTATGATCTTTGCCCTTACCTTTATTTTAACATAGAAAGTATACTTACTGAAACTGCAGAAAAGTATTCTCAGCTTTGTTTAAGATCAACACAACATTACAGTTTTCTAAAAAGATCACATCTTGCTTATTTTTAAACCACAAAAGTAATTTATCCTTATGTTTGCTATAATGTGTTATCTTATTCTGAACTCAACATTTTCAAATTCAGCATTTTCTTCAGTTCATCTCTTATTGTGTAGTTTTCTCTCATTCAATTTCTTTCAGATTCATGGAATTTTTTCCATGATCCCGTCTCCATACATTATAAATTCTTCAAATTTAGTAATCACCAGATCCCCAAGCTAAAATTTCTGCACTGTACAATCCCAGCTGTACTTAACGATCCTCACACAATGCTCCTTTTTCTATAGGCAGCATCTGATCTGACTACTTCTGGTTTAATCCAAGTACCTAAAGCACTCGAATGGCTCTGGAACTTCGTTTTTGCTGTTTTTATAGTTACCCTAGTAACTATTTGCCTGTAAATCTGCATTCACATTGAAAAATCAGTGCACACTATTTGTTCAATGCTCACCATTTTTCTACAAACAAGCAGAAAAGCTTTATTTCAGAAAATATAAGTTCCAAACCTGCTAATAAGACTCGGAAATTCACCCCAACCTGTGCTGTGTCTAATGTGTACTTGACTTTCTTCAAGGCCCGTTTGAAGAAACGCAAACTAGTTTGGCAAACTAGCGCACAACTGGATTTATTATATCACAGAATCAGAATCTAATGCTTGGATGTTAGTATTAGCGTACTTTATGTAAACTAAAATTTTATTGATTTATTTTGATAGACTGGCTCCTGATTTCTGGAATTAAACAGAAATGATAAATACCAAGTATGGGGAACAGGTATTAATTCATAGAACTTCTTATGGGAAATAATATAAATTTACGTGTTAATGATTAACACTTAAACTAAGAAAATCTCTAAGCAATTAATATAGAATATCTCGTTACAATGAATATAAGAAAGTATACAGTTAAGAACTGAACTAGGACGTAAAGGATAACCAACATAATTGCATAATTAGTTAAATTTTTACATTAATTGTTCGAATGATAAGCGACACATAAATATATTCTCTTTGATTCCTTTATTATATTTCACCAGACAATGGCTCAAAGGTTTCACCGGAATTTGCATCATATCTTTTAATGGTGGGAACTGAATATGTTTTTACAAAGGTAATAATGATGATGATGATGATATAAATAATAATAATAATAATAATAATAATAATAATAATAATAATAATAATAATAATAATAATAATAATAATAATAATAATAATAATAATAATAATAATAATAATAATAATAATAATAATAATAATAATAATAATAATAATAATAATAATAATAATAATAATAATAATAATAATAATAATAATAATAATAATAATAATAATAATAATAATAATAATAATAATAATAATAATAATAATAATAATAATAATAATAATAATAATAATAATAATAATAATAATAATAATAATAATAATAATAATAATAATAATAATAATAATAATAATAATAATAATAATAATAATAATAATAATAATAATAATAATAATAATAATAATAATAATAATAATAATAATAATAATAATAATAATAATAATAATAATAATAATAATAATAATAATAATAATAATAATAATAATAATAATAATAATAATAATAATAATAATAATAATAATAATAATAATAATAATAATAATAATAATAATAATAATAATAATAATAATAATAATAATAATAATAATAATAATAATAATAATAATAATAATAATAATAATAATAATAATAATAATAATAATAATAATAATAATAATAATAATAATAATAATAATAATAATAATAATAATAATAATAATAATAATAATAATAATAATAATAATAAAATATGAATAAGAAAAATCTGCTAAGTTTTTTAGCTAATCACAAAAATTATCTTTATCCATAAACTTGGTCTTTGAGAATATCTATTGGAGAAAACTGATGTGATTTTGAAATGAAACCATTTACATTAAAAATATTCCGGAGTTACAGATGTGATAGAAGGCAAAGATCCTTCTCCTCCGCTTTCTCTTTCTCCTCCGCTTTCTCTAAGCTGTGTTCCTCAGTTATGATCGTTTAAAATCAGGGTTGCTGATGTTTGTGTATTTGGGTACAAAACCGACCTACGGATGAATGATAATTTCGAAGGATATATACACATATATTACTGAGTACTAAACTAAATACCTCTTGCGGTAAGCTTGAATTTGGGCAATGCCTTTTGGCTAAAGGACAGTCGTTCAATACACATTTTCCTGTATTTGTAGTAATTTAAGTTTACCTTAGGGTCCCATATATCCGAATACTATGGTTACACTTAACTTGACAATATTTTCCCATTTCCATTTTAAATTTATGCAACTTTCTTCCCAGGCTCTTCATGAATATATTGCTACCAGTCATCCATTTAATTTCGCCTTCCTCTTCCTCTGACATATTCGTAACCTTCACCCGTATTAGTTTCCAGCATGTACTTCACTAGGCCCTTCTTCTCTGACTTGGCTAGTTCACTTTCTCTGTATACGCATTTACTTGGCTCCTCCCTTACAGTTTGCCCAATTTAACTTCACCGTGTCACTCTTGGCAAAATGTACAGGTCTCTCTTTGTCTCACTTGCATCAATGTTTTCAATAATTACCAATTTTGTTTGTTTCTGATTACTTCATTACCTGCTATTAACCTTTTTTAAATTTATTCTGACGTCTTTTCTTATTGCCGTTCGCAACTTACCATTATTCACTATTTTACTACTCTTTGGTTGACATTGATAATTCCTCTCCACTTCCATTAGTACTTCATAATACTATTGCTTTGTCTTGCCACACATTGTGCTATTTCAGATTTCTTCGTTCTCTTCGTTTCCCTCTTCTGGCCGACAATGACGTTTCTCATTACTTCACATCCCAGCAACCTTATTTAGGTAATTTCCTCTCTTTGCCAGTGATGCAGTACATTTCTCCCCGTTAACATATCTATCCATTCGAACTGGTCACAAATTACACCTTCGCTTCCACATTAATTTTCAATTGCTTCGGTTACTGTCCCTGCGAATATGTTAGTTAACATAATGACTTCCACACCACCCACTCGGAATGCTGTTGTAGTATTAGCATCCCTTCTCTTACTTTATCTCGTCTGTCGTCATTTACTTCCTTCTCCACCTCTCCTGATCTGCCTCCTACTTCACTATCTTCTTCTTACACAACTTTCTTTCTTTCCCCAATTACCTTGTTTTGACTTTTATGCTGATTCTGCGTTTGATGATCCATCAGTTGTTTAGCAGTGTAATGTAATGGTCTTTTGCATTCTCCAGTAAATAGATTTCTTGATTCAATGCTCGCAAGCTATCCCCGTTATTATCCAAAAACTTCTGTAATCTTCCATTTAACCATAATTGTACATACATACCAATTTTCCTCTACGTGCAACTTTTCCGCGATCTATTACCTTTTTAATAATTGCTTTTGCTCATAACTTAAATCTCTGTTTTAGATTATTCGCCTGCTTTATTTTCTGAAACCCTTGTGCACTTGTGAACTTCGTTAATACTCTTCTTCTCCCATTTGGTTTTCAAATCGGAAAGCGTCACTATCTTCCATCAAAAAGATCCTGTATTTCAAATCTCATATTCCTTCCCGCATTCATTTTAGTTCCCGAAATTGCCAAGTTTTATTTGCTGTTTTTAAATGCTGAATTCTCTACTCTTCTATTTTCCTGAATTCTCTCATAATTTCCTCTGATTTGTTGCTTACTTAGTCTTGTTTATTCTTTTTATATAATGCCATACTTTGCTAGAGCATATCTCCAGGTACCTATAAACCTAGCAATGCTTTATTTTTGCGTCTTTAGTTGCCATGTTCTAAGTTACCCTTTTGCTCTCGATATAGGAGCAAACACAGTACATGTCTTTTCGCTTCTGTCACCCGATTAGTCTTTTTAATATGTATATAGCAAACCCACATACACACAATACAACAAACCACTATAAAAGATTAAAATGATGGTAATAAAGCTTCTATATTTAAAGAATGTTTCCACTTTTAAGTAATTTAAAATTAGAATGTTGATTTCTATTACAGCAATATCACTTTTGTTGTGACTCAAAATACGCCATTGGAAATTCAAATTAAGCATTTATTTATTTCAAATTAGGCAATTAAACCGCATATTCTGTATTTACAATATAATATTTCACTATATTAATGATTTACTTGTAGAATTCAGGTTTGCAAGCACTATGGCATTCATAAACACAACGGCTGTTCTGTTTTTTAAGCTTTTAGGCTTGGCAAATAACCAGTACCTGGTGTACGGAGCCTCTTTAAACGTAAGTCATGAGATAGATAAGAGGACTTAATTAGATTCTGCTAAAAAGGTAGTTGACATTTTTGTCAATTAAGTAATCACTGTCCATTATCGCAACTGAAATATGTTATCATTAGCCTTCATAAGCTTTTTACTTCATTAAGGTTGCACGAGTTAGAGCGTAACTTTTCCTCGTGTTCTCCGAGGAAGAGTTTGCTCACCATCCTGTTAGTGTACTCTACTGCAAAAGCTCCTTGCTTCCCATTATCGAGTTGGGGACACATCTGCCTTGACAATTCCACTTATCGACCTGTTCTCTGTATCGGCAATGCTGATGAGATGATAGCAGAGGCGAAACACTAATGACAGCGTTGATGAAGTTCTGACAGCCAATACATCGCCTTCCAAAACAACATTCCTTCCTCTTCTCTAGAAGATAGCTCTTTAATTGGAAGTTAAAGTGATATTTCTATTAGAGTACTTATTTCTTATTCTTCTGGTACAGTTTCTACCTTTTCTGCTATAGTTGCTTTCGTTTAGGAGGATATTTTGTGTAAATATATATTAGGAATTATCTTTATATTTCAAGTATTAGAAGTAATCATGTAACATTTCGCCAGAAAGACATTCGTGAGAAATTTCATAGGATTATATTTTTGTCAGAAAATATTACTGGAATATCTTTAATTTATATAATTAGTATATTTTAAGCATGTTAAACGTTTTGGTTGTATCTTTTATCACTTCTACATAAAATATTGTTAATATAATGCTGTCAATTATGTTATAACTTTTTAAGAATAATATTTTTGAAAACAAAGGACAAATTTATTACCTGTAATGAAAAATATTGCCACAAAATTGAAAGGTAATGTCCTGGCAGGCCATTAAACTCCTAAACTGACTCTATAGTCAGTCTGATTCTCTACTTCCAATTTAAACCTACACAGAGCAAGTGTGAAGGAACGGTGAATTAACATTGATTGACCGAATAGCTACGAAATTCTTATGCTTAGTACGCATGACACTGTGCATCACCATTGACGTAGGTCATCTCAAAATGTATGAGAACACCTTAGGGTTTACCAGAAAAAAATCAATGTGCGCCAGTTGGTAAATTTAATGTCATTTAATGTACCATTTTCCATTGGTTACAGAAAATATATATTAAGGTTTAAATCTCGGCTAAAGCTTTGAATACCAACTTTATTATATATGAAATAAAACAATTCAGTATCAGTGGTATAAACTATTTTTAAGCATAATTTTACGTATTAACGATAAAAATATATGCTTTAGTATGCCTGTCAAACTTAGAAGACATAAATTCGTGCAGTGCAATTGCGTTGTTACAGAAATGGAACTAGATTTGTTTTGTTGCATCACATATTCCACTTTTCGCAACAAACAAACTTCTATTTTCACACTTTTCCCACAACATTTATGTGAATAATTATACAAGCGGGATATTATTCGCTTTAAAGGAGGCAGATGATAAATAGCTGTTCATAGCAATAGATCGCAGCTGCACATTTTACCTCTCCCTGGAGATATGGGCGCTTATCATTCGGAGGGACTGGAGGGATCCCCTCGCTTCAAGCATGGACGATTTCTCATCCACTTGACGCATATGGAGGAGAAGAGACTTCAAATTAATACTCTCCTTTTCCAAAGCATTCAGCTCTTGTAATGCACGATATATTTTGTCTAGAATGGCCAATCATGGATCCTGACATCGCTTACAAGCAAGGTACCCATGGTATCAAAAGAAAGTAAACGAATTTTATTTGGCATTTGGAACATTAAAGGTTCACTAAGTTGCAAATTTTCAATAATAAAGCTTTGTAAACAAATAAGAAGATAGATATAAATTGCTTGTGATGTATTAAACATATAATGTAATGCATTCGTAAGACTTTATGCATCGCCAATTTTTAGGTAAATAGAACTCTTTTAACCAAACTGAAAGTTGGCTTAGAAGTTTGAGATAAGGTATCCTTTTGAATACCATACTATAGTGATTTTAAGCAGAAACAGGAAGGGTCTTACTATGTTTAAAACAAGTGTAATAATTTCTAATAAAATTAGTCCTATATACAACATTAAATATGCATGCCGGTGTTTAAACGACCTTTATATAATCAGTAATTTGGTCTTGGAAAATATATTTCCAAACTTTCTTGTTTTTAAATATGCCTTACGTGTATCCC